>ONZH01001906.1:0-25978 GCA_900303285.1 Rhinella marina | reverse complement strand
TCAGGAATCAAAGGGGGGTATGGATCACGGACAGTAATCCTATTGAGTTCACGGAAATCCAGACCATGGCCTAAGGGTTCCGTCCTTTTTTTCACAAAAAAGACCCTGCTGCCACCGGAGATTGGAAGGCCTAATATGTCCTTTGGCCAAACTCTCAGCAATATATCCCTTCATGGCCGTTCTCTCAGGTCCAGAAAGGTTATACAGTCTAGATTTGGGCAATTTTGCTCCAGGGATAAGATTGATAGGACAATCGTATTCCCGGTGAGGGGGTAAATCCTGGCATCCACCTTCTGCAAATACATCAGAAAAATCCGATATAAAAGAAGGAAGAGTCCTAGTGGTTAAAGCAGAAAAAGATGTATTAAGGCAATTGTCAACACAATAATCGCCCCAATCCACAATTTGTCTAGTATGCCAGTCAATGGACGGATTATGTTTGCTTAACCAACGGTAAACCCAAAACCACAGGAGCAGGAAGACCTTCCAACACAAAACATGAAATAAGCTCCTGATGAAATTCACCCACTCTTAATTTGATATCATGCACCATCTGAGATAAGGCACTTCTGAGAGAGAGGTGCAGAATCAATGGCGAACACAGAAATCCTCTTATCCAAAGAACTTGGCGACAATCCATGCATACGGACAAACTGAGATCAATCAAGTTCAACCCGTGCCCCGCTGTCCAATAAACACCTCAATTTTCACAACTTTTGACTCTAGCGCCACCCTCGGCAGTCAGGAGAAAACGGGTACTACAGGATGAAGACAAATGCACATCTTCAGTCTCCCTACCCACCCCACCAAGAGTGAGATGAGGATTCAACGCCCCCTTTTCTTTTCTCTCTTTTAGAGCTAGGAAGCATGGACATACATTGATAAAAATGTCCTTTCTGACCACAGAAGAAACACACTCCCTTTTTATTACCAAGATGTTTATGGGTGGATACAGGAGTGGCTCCCCCTAATTGCATAGGTTCATCCCCAGACATCAACCCTAGGGGAATATTCACCCAAAGTGTCATAGGAAGCCGGTACTCCTATGAGATAGTACGTCCTGAGAGCGGGGGCCCCTAGATCGCTCTCTCAGGCGCCTATCCATGCGCACAGCAAGAGACATAGCGGCCTCCAAAGACACAGGAGTTTCCTGAAAGGCCAAAGCGTCCTTCAGCCTTTCAGACAAACCTTGACAGAATTGGCTACGTAAAGCCGGATCGTTCCATTCAGTATTGGTCGCCCACCTCCGAAACTCAGAGCAATAAGTCTCAACCGGCCGCTCACCCTGACAAAGGTTACGTATCTGGGTCTCCGCCAGGGAGATACGATCCGGGTCATCATAGATAATCCCTAGGGTCTTGAAAAATTCATCTACTGACCGGAGAGCCAGCGATCCGGCGGCAGAGAAAGGCCCATGACTGCGCATCCCTTTAAGCAGCGAGATGACCACACCAACCTTCTGTTCCTCATTACCAGAAGAATGTGGACGCAGTCTGAAATACAATTTGCACGCCTCCCTAAATAGAACAAAATTATCACATTCCCCAGAAAATCTATCCGGGAGGGGGACCTTAGCTCCAAACAGGCCTGACACTCAGCACCCCCAGAACCACAGCCTGTGGCCTCTGAATCAGGTTGCGGATGTCAGCCACCTCCAAGCTGAGTCCCTGCAGCCGTTCAGCCAGTGTAGCAATAGCATCCATGTTAGCACAAAAATGATATAAATTTTTGTTAGTTGGCGGTTTATAATGTCACGCTCTGGTGTGGGGGGGAAAGCCACACCGAGCGTACGAGGGATGGGGACACACAAAAACCAGGGAGACGGTCACCTCCTGCAGAGGACCCTGTGACTAGGCCCTAGGCTGACTACCAGTATGAACAATCCTGGAAGGTAGGAATGTTCATACACAGGAACCTAATATAAATACACCCTAGAACCCCCTGCAGGCTAGTGACTCCAGAGAGTAAACCCGTTCCTCCAAGTATAAGGAGGAACAGGAGACTCCAAAAGGAAAACAACAAATGAAGACAGAAACTTAACTAAGTCGAACTCAGCAACAGGATCTCAGCCGAGATCCACACCACTCTCAACCCAGCAAGTAGAAAATATAAACCGCAAGGGATACTGGGAGAGGAAGGGGTAAATAGGGGAAAGCTGATTGCCAAGCGGCAACAGCTGAGGGGAAGAGGTGTGGAAGAGCACACAAACAAAGGGAATGGCCTGTCAAAGATGTCACTTCGAAAGCCGTGCAGAACGTCTGATTCCAGACGCAGGTCTACTCGTGACACATACATAGCTAGGGGTAAATGCATGTTTGACAGCTGTAATGAACAGCGTGTTTAAAAACACACACTGCTGGCACACGTGTTATACTTTTTCATATTCCAAAGCTTCCAAACATTGTCCCTTATTGGGGAAAGATGGTGTTTGAACACACATGGTGTTATGGGATAAAAAAAATAGCTTGTTGGGGAGCCAAGCATTCAAATATTATGCCTTAAAAGGGTTCTTCGGGAATTAAGAAAATGAAAATGCTTAAATAATACTTTATTATAAATATATTCCCAAATACCTTTCATTAGTTATAATGGCTTGTTTTGTCTGGGGAGCAATTATTAGGAAAAATAAAATGGTCGCCGTCCTATTAGTACACACAGAACCTGTCCTAATCACACAGCAGGATGAGTTACTTCATCACATTAAGCTAAAGAGCGGTCTCATCCTCCTCTCTGCTTTTCAGGGATTATGATCCTGAATACAGTTTACAATGATCTTCATGAAGTACAGAGAGGGCGGACAGGACAGACTGTGGTAATGGAGACTGCACACAAGAGCTGCTACTCATTAACCCCACCTCCCCTCTGTACTTAATAATAATAATAATTAGAGATGAGCGAATCTATTCGCCGCTTCGTAGATTCGTATTAAATCTTGGAAATTTTCTCCTCTGAAGCGAATCTGGATTTTTTAGGATTCGCTTCGTATTATTCGTAAATCTTCACTAACGATACGTACGATACGTATGAAACGTACAAAACGTACGAATTCTGTGTGAGGCGGGAAAATGACGATACGCCCCGCAAGAGCTGGAAAGTGAAGACACTCCCCCCTCAGAAATGGAAAAAAAACAGCCCGGCCCACCGGGATCTAACTATTTGCACGTATACGGAGTGAAGACTCCTCCCTCAGTACTCCACCCTCCTCTGAACCAATTTAGACCAGCGCTGAACACTGAGCAAGTAGCAAGCATGGCTAAAGAGCTGCGTCCCAACTGGAACCAAATGGCCTTTGGGGACGAGTTCTCTGAACCACCGCCCGCTCCAGACATCAGGGTGTCACACTCTGAACTGAAGGCGAGTAAATCACCGACAGTTCTCCTTACCGCCTGCGGAGTTACCTGCGCATCGTGAGGCGGTTCTTCGTCGCCAGGCGGTTGGTGCATCTGCTGTGGCTTGTGCGGCGGAGGCAGCTGGAGCGTCCACTTCGCCGCCCAGGAGGAGATCCACGACAACACCTTCCATAAGGCAGAACCTGATTGTGCCACCATCGGTGATGGCCCATGCGCAGACCCTCTGGGACTATAAAACCGCCGTGGAGGACTGGGTAATCCAGGTACTGGACCACCCTAGGTCGGGAGGAACGCCGAAAGGGAACGGTCCTGTGGTTTTCCGTTGAGAGAGGGTCTGGCTTCCTGGCAGACGACGAGGACAGAAAGCAGTATTTTGTGGGCCGCATCTGCCACAACCTCGTCACAGCCTGTACGTGGGGAATCAGGTGGAGTACACCCCTATGGCGTCCCTGAAAGGCCGCTTTGTGACCGGGGTTACCCTCCTTTCTAAGCCTCTGGTACCTACAACAGAACCTGAAGTGTGGCCAGATGAACCACCAGGTCCAGGACGCTTGCGCTGCCTTCCGGAGTCCCCAGATGGCGTCCTCCGGTTCAGGGAAAAGCCACAGCCACAGCCAGAGCCTCTGATTCCTGGACTGCCAGCACCACCACCACCACAGTCCTTTCAGATGGGTCAGCTGACGACAACATTGTTTAAGTTCCAATCCACGGTCATTCACCAATACCAGCTGCCGTGGAAGATGAAGCCAGCAGCAGCAAGGGAAGCTGGGGCTACTTCCCTGGATGCAACCTTGCCAGAACCGCTGCAGCCGGAAGTCCTTACCCCTGCTGTCCCGGCAGGAACATCCGGAAAAGTGCAAATGGCTGCAGTGCTCACCAGCGTGACCACCACCTGGACCCGGTCATGTCCGAATTCTGGAACGAGAGAGCACTGGAGTTCTGCTGAGGCAGCGAGCATGGCCTACAAGAGGCAGGAGCGTCCTCTGATGTTGTTTAGCAGCAGTTTCAGCGAGGAGGACTTCAGGTCCCTCATCTGAGGAACCATTCTATTGGCTGGTAGATTTAAAGGACACCTCAGGAGGACCTATGGGATCCACACCATGGACTGCACCTGACAGGTGAGAGCTAGTTGGCACTTTTTATGTTTGTTTGTTTGTATTCCCAGCGTTTGACTCCCACCCAGATGGGCATGGCTATCAGGACTTCCCCCCATTCTGCAGAAAAGTCCCAGTTGCGCCTGAGCGCGCCTATTTTCCTTTTTCCCCCCTTCTCAGGTTATTTGGGAGCCCCCTTTGCAAAAAGGGTTCTCTATGTACTGCTATTTTCTATTATGTATGTATTGCCACCGTTTGACTCTCACCCAGCTGGACATGGCTGTCAGGACTCCCCCCATTCTGCAGAAAAGTCCCAGTTGCGCCTAAGCGCACCTATTTTCCTTTTCCCTCCCTTCTCAGGTTATTTGGGAGCCCCCTTTGCAAAAAGGGTTCTCTATGTACTGCTATTTTCTATTATGTATGTATTGCCACCGTTTGACTCTCACCCAGCTGGACATGGCTGTCAGGACTCCCCCCATTCTGCAGAAAAGTCCCAGTTGAGCCTAAGCGTGCCTATTTTCCTTTTCCCCCCCTTCTTAGGTTATTTGGGAGCCCCCTTGGCAAAAAGGGTTCTCTATTTGCTGATATTTTCTATTATCCATGTGGATTACACGTTACCTGTTTGGATTACAATATTACCTCACGTGGATTACAATTGAATTTTGGACTGTGTTTCAGACAGTGTTTTATCATGCTAAGGAGCCACGAGGAGAGACTCTAACATATATCTGAGCCTTTTATGTTTGCAAATGTGAAATTGATTGCACTAAAATGTTTGCATACTTATGTCTTTGCTGTATTTTAGCTACACTGTTTTTACTGGTTCAGCACTTTAGCCCATTGTGTGTAGTCTTTTTTCTGGTATTGCAATGTATGTGTCCTATTATGCACTTATTGTCCAGTGTTTTTAGTAAATTATGCACTTAGCTGGATATCTAGCAGTGAGCACCTTTATTTTTCTACCTCATATGGACTGCCTCTAAAGACTGTACACCGTGTCCTAGCCTCGTGCGTATGACGCATTTGTGCGTTAATAGTACGCTAAGGATTCGTATGCAGTTTTGTATGCTAATCCTTACGTATTGTGTACTTTTAACTACGCTGACTGTACGTACGTAATTTGTGCAGGAATGTTCGCAAAACAACGATTGTTTTTTTTAACGTAGATTTGACTGAATAAATTTGTTTAAGTACGAATCTTGTCAGAAATTCGGCGAATATTCGGCGAAGCGAATTTTGGATGATTCGCTCATCGCTAATAATAATAATAATCTTTATTTATATAGTGCCAACATATTCCGCAGCGCTTTACAATTCAGGGGTTCATGTACAGACAATCATAAATAACATAGCAACAGACATGTCAATAATTACAACAAGAGGAATAAGCGCCCTGCTCGCAAGAGCTTACAATCTATGAGGAGATGGGGTGACACAAAAGGTAAAGTGCTTGTTTTGTACAGTGGTCCAGCCATCTTGGGAAAATAGATGAGCAGATATAGAGCTGCATGAGCCGGTCACCAGCTAATATATGAAGTGCTTCTGGGTGCGGTGGACAGTTTGGTGGAAGATCAGGTTCAGGAAATGATAGATGGTTTATATATGGAGCGAAGTAAGACCAGGGGATGTGATAGGCCAACCTAAAAAGATGTGTTTTAAGGGAGCGCCTAAAACTTTGTATATTGTGTTTTAACCTAATTTCTTGGGGTAGGGCATTCCATAGAACAGGTATAGCTCGGGAGAAGTCTTGTAACTGGTAGTGAGAGGTTTGGATTATGGTAGAAATCAGTCATAAGTCGTTGTCTGAACAGAGAGCACAGGTAAGGTGGTAGATAGAGATAAGGGAAGAAATGTAGGGGGTGCAGCACTGTGGAGAGCTTTGTGGGTGAGGACGAGCAGTTTAAATTGGATTCTATACTGTATGGGCAACCAGTGCAATGACTGGCACAGGGCAGAGGCATCAGAGTAGCGGTTGGACAGATAGGTGACTCTGGCTGCTGCGTTGAGAATAGATTGGAGAGGGGAGAGTCTGGTGAGGGGGAGGCCAATTAATAGTGCATTACAATAATCTGTGCGGGAATGGATCACGGCGACAATGAGAGTTTTTGTTGTTTCCATGGTGAGAAAGCGGCGGATTCTAGAGATGTTTTTGAGGTCTCACAACATGAGTGGGCGAGAGACTGAATATAGGGGTGAAGGAAAGATCCGTGTCAAACGTCACACCAAGACAGGGTGCGTGCTGCCTAGGAGTGATGATGGTGTTGCACACTGAGAGGGAGATATCAGGTTTTGGTAGGTTAGTAGATGGAGAGAACACAAGAAGTTCAGTTTTCAAAAGTTTCAGTTTCAGATAGAGAGGACATGATATTAGAGATGGCAGAGAGACAGTCACTGGTGTTCTGTAGTACCGCAGGGGTGATGTCAGGGGATGAAGTGTATAGTTGTATGTCATCAGCATAGAGATGGTACTGGAAACCAAATCTGCTGATGGTCTGTCCAATTGGGGCTGTGTATAGAGAGAAGAGTAGAGGGCCTAGGACTGAACCCCGAGGAACCCCAACAGCGAGAGGGAGAGGAGAAGAAGTAGAGCCAGCGAATGATACACTGAAAGAACGGTCAGAAAGATAAGAAGAAAACCAGGAGAGGGCAGTAGTCACTGTTTCGTTTTGCTGTCAGGAGGTCATTTGTCACTTTGGTGAGGGCAGTTTCTGTCGAATGTAGGTTATGGTAACCAGATTGTAATGGATGAAGGAGAGAGTGAGCAGAGAGATAGCGGATGAGGCTAGAGTAGATCAAACGCTCCAGGAGTTTAGAGATGAAGGGAAGATTGGAGACTGGTCTGTAGTTAGCTGTGCAGGATGGGTCAAGAGATGTTTTTTTTAAATAACGGAGTAACGATGGAGTGTTTAAAAGAGGAGATACCAGAAGAGAGGGAGAGGTTTAAGATTTTTGTTAGGTGAGTGGTGACAGCCGGAGAGAGAGACTGGAGTAGGTGTGAGGCAGGGGCGTAGCTATAGGGGGTGCAGAGGTAGCAGTCGCTACCGGGCCCAGGAGCCTGAGGGGGCCCAAAGACCCATGTGCTGCATAAGAAGACATACAAAGTACTGAGGGAAGGGGGGCCCAAGCTGAACTCTTGCACCAAGGCCCATGAGCTTTTAGCTATGCCCCTGGTATGAGGGAATGGGGTCTTCATGTCTCCATTCCTACAGAGATTCAGCTGATGATCTTATCATCTGTATTCAGGATCATAATCCCTGACAAGCAGAGAGGAGGATGAGGCAGCTCTTTACCTCCGTCTTCTGAAGTAACTTGTCCTTGCTGTGTGATTAGGATAGGTTTTGTGTGCACTAATAGGACGGCGGCTATTTTATTTCCTCTGATGATTGCTTCTCCGAAAAAACAAGCTATTATAACTAATGAAAGGTAATTGGGAATATATTTAATAAAGTAATTTAAGTATTTTTATTTTCTTAATTCCCTGAGAACCCCTTTAACAGAGTCAAAATGCCTGCCCATATGAGTCCCACAAGAGGCCACACCTCAGAAAAATTAAATTTAGGTGAAGGCGCAAAAGTACGCCACATTTGCCGACTGATGGGAGTTAAATTTGACATAGTGGTACCATTTCATGCTTGGTGAGAAGTTCCACACTAACACCGCCGGGGACACACCACAGAAAAATTTTACTTAAAGGGATTATCTAAGACCTATCCACACCGATATTGCCTGGGACAGAGCCAAGATGAATTAAATTTAAGCAAAAGCTTAGAAGTGCACCACATTTGTCGACTGTGCTGTCCATAGACGTAAGATGCCATCTAGTGGCTATTGTTGGTAATTTCCCATTGTTTAATTCCTTTGTTTCTCTGCCCAAGAGGAGGTGAAAAAAACTCTGGGAATAAAAAGGACAGTCTTCTCCATGTCTGTAGTATATCCCTTTGTTGGAGTATAGCCAGTAAGCTACCAGCTATTTTGTATTTTAGGCTATCTTTAGCCAAAGGAACACTGTTAGGACAGTTGTGACCCTGTTACATGGAGTTGTAATATATTACTTTGTGTAATTATGCAGCTTGGCCTTGACTAATGGTCAGCCATTATGGTTCTATACTTTGTTAGTATTGCCATATACTCTTCATGTTGTATTACAAACTGTTATCTTTTCTGTTTCTCTACAACTTGGATTAGCACATATTAGCCTTCTGTATGTGATTCATAATTGCTGACTACACATATATTGTGCACTTGACGAGCTCCGCATAGACCCCGGGGGTAGATGAAGTGGGGGCAGGACACCATCAGCAGAGAGTTAGATTTCACATAGCAGCAACAGAACCCTTGCGTGCTTGGCGAGAAGTCCCACAGTCACACTGTCTAGGATGGAGTGGAGGTGCGCCACATTTGCTGAACGATGAGAGTCAAATTTCACATAGCAAAAGCAGACGAGAAACCTTGCATGCTTGACGAGAAATCACACACCAACGCAGCCCAAAACAGAGCCCAGAAGAATAAAATTTAACCAAAGGCATATAAATCTGCCCCATTTGCCAACCGTCGGAAGTTAAATTTGACATAGTAGCAGTGAAATACTTGCATGCTTGGCAAGAGGTTTAGGTGAAAGCATGGAAGTGCACTAGGTGGTAGACAGCAACTGAACCACCAGCAACTTGGCCAGGTGGGAGTTCAGCTTGCACACGAGCTAATTGTTGGACGGAAATAGTTTTTTCATGGCCACACATTCCATTATGGATGTATCACTATGGAGCGGATGTATCACTATGGAGCGGAGGACGAGGAAGAGAAGTCTGAGAAGGAGAAGAATCAGCTGATGATAATGACAAGGACACTGTAAAAGTTGGGGATGTGTGATGGCTACCTCAAAGAAGGCCAGAAGAAGGAGGACAGACTTGTTCTGATTGAGAATGATGGCCAGTTTTATTTTCCAACAGGATCTGATGATGCCTGCCTCATATACTGGAATAGAGCCCTTTTACCTATGTTTGCATTTACATAGTAACAGTAATATCGTTTATAAGGCTGAGAAAAAGACATCTGCCCATCCAGTTCAGCCTGTTATCCTGCAAGTTGATCCCGAGGAAGGCCAAAAAAAACCCACAAAAGGCTTTAATCCTGCAGATCTTTCACATGGCTATTGTTTTGTATTGGCCTTGTGGAGTAAAAAAACGCTATACAGGATTTTTTCACACAGAGCTAGAGGCAGCCAAGCTTGGTCTAGGTGTGAAATGTTTTAAGCCTGCACCAAAAGTATCAGCAGCATCACCAGTTCCCCAGCTGACCACAATAGAAACAGATCTGGTCCTGCTAGTTCTTTTGGACGTTTTGGGCATACATTGCCTCCGCTCTTTATTGACACCACATCATAGTAAGGTTTTGGTGCCTCCTCTTAGGAGAAAAGAAGGCGCTGAAATAGAAGGGGGCAGTGAAAACAAAGAAGATGGCACTGAAAGGTTTCTTTGGCGCTGCAAGGAGGAAGAACAGAAGGAATGCTTTAACCCCTGGCTCCAAGACATGATGTCAGACTTTCAGTCATTGGAGTGAGCCATCCAATCCACAATCTCATCCCCTTTCTCCTCACTGATAATGTTGCCCCTTTCTGAAGCCAGGGAGAACTGCAGCCTACTACTATTACTGTTTCTAAACAGTGCTACTTCTAGCTGGTGCTGCTACAACCCACATTCTGGATCTGGGAGGACAAGGCCTGGCCCTGGGTCTTTTGGTTGGAACCCTTCCATATTCCAGACATTTGGCCTAATGTATACAGTCATACAAAGTATGGAATTGTTTGCAAGTCTGTTTTCTAGAACTTAAAAACAGAGAGGCCCAATTGAATGTCCTTCCCTCTCTAAAAATGCACTGAAGACACTGCTATTGACAATTTACTTTGGGATTAATGCAGTTTTGGCACCATTAACAGATTGGGTCTAATGTCCTTTGTGTGCTCAAATACATAGATTAACCCCTTCCCGCCCAGCGCCGTACATGTATGATCAGCTGCGGGGGACCGGCTGTGCCCAGTAGCCAGACCCCGGTGTTTTCAACGATGCGGGCGTATTAACCCTCGATGTGCCGCGGTCAGCGATGCGGGAGGAAGGGGAGTCCATTGGGTCCCCGTGCTGCTGTGACGGGGACCCGATGGCTTGGATAGCAGCCCGATGCCTTCCTTAGGCATCGTGGCTGCTATCCCTGCTTGCCTGTGTGATCCAGCCCCCTTGATCGCACAGGAAGCAGGCTGTAAGTGTTTATTACATTGAGTAATACACTTACAGCCAATGCATTACAATACAACAGTATTTTAATGCTTTGTTAAGGGGATCAGACCCCCAAAAGTTAAATAAAGTGAAAAAAAAGTTTAAAAAAGTTAAAAAAATAAAGTTTTACAAAAAAATAAAAGTTTCAAGTAAAAAAAAAAGTACACTTTTCCCAAAATAAAGGTTAAAAAAATTGTAAAAAAAAAGGGGGAAAAAAGCAAAGTATACATATTAGGTATCGCCGCGTCCGTATCGACTGGCTCTATAAAAATATAACATCATCCACCCCGCTTGGTGAACGCAGTAAAAAAAAACTGTGCCAAAATGTTTTGGTCACCTTCCCTCACAAAGGCGCATTTAAGCCAAAATGGTACCAATCAAACCGTCATCTTGTCCCGCAAAAATAATACCCTACCTGAGACAATTGCCCAAAAAATTAGAAAAATATGGCTCTCAGAAAATGGCAATACAAAACAAAAGATTTTATTCTGTTCAAAAATAAATCTAATGTGTAAAACTTTCTAAAAATAAAAATGTTAGAATTATTGGGTATTGCCACATCCATAACAACCTGCTCTATAAAAATATTACATGAGATGGCCCCTCAGCTGAATGCTGTAAAACATTTTTTTTAAAAACTATGCCAAAACAGCTATTTTTTTTCACCTTAACTCACAAAAAGTGTAATACCAAGCAATCAAAAAGTCTTATGTACCCCAAAACAGTACCAATGAAAATGTCACCTTATCCCGCAAAAAATGAGCCCCCACATAAGAGAATCACTCAAAAAAATAAAAATCAATGGCTCCCGCAAACCAATCCATCAAAATCTGTTCTGAAAAATCCATATGGCGCTCGTTCTGTTCTGAGTCCTGCCATGTGGCCCCACAGCAGTTTACCACCACATATGGGACGATGCCTTATTCGGGAGAAAATGGGGAACAACTTATGGGGTGCTTTTCTCCTGTTACCCCTTGTAAAAATGAAACATTTGGGGCTAAAGCAACATTTTATTGGAAGAAATGAAACTTTTGATTTTCAAAGCCAAGTGTTTCCAAATTCCGTAAAACGCTTAGGGGGTCAAAGTGGTCAGTACCCCCCTTTAATATATTCTTTGAAGGGTGTAGTTTCCACAATGGGGTCACTTTTTAAAGGTTTCCACTGTAGGGGTACGTCAGGGTCTCTCAATTACAAAATGGTGCCTAAAAACCATTCTAGAAAATTCGTATGGCGCTCCTTTCCTTCTGACCACTGCCACAAACCCATAGAGACGTTTACCACCACATATGGGGTATTTCGGTAAACTGCAGAATCAGAGTAATGTATATTGAGGTTTAGTTTGCTGTTAACCCTTGCT
The DNA here is from genome assembly GCA_900303285.1 of Rhinella marina. Classification (NCBI taxonomy): domain Eukaryota; kingdom Metazoa; phylum Chordata; class Amphibia; order Anura; family Bufonidae; genus Rhinella; species Rhinella marina. The sequence continues at coordinate 13,911 of ONZH01001906.1, read as the reverse complement.
GTGTTGCAAGAAAAAAATTATTAACATGAATAATCTACCAAAAAAGCGAAATTTTGAAATTTCACCCCCATTTTCCTTTAATTCTTGTAGAACACCTCAAGGGTTAACAAACTTTGTAACATCAGTTTTTTTATAATTTAAGGGATGTAGTTTCTAAAATGGGGTCATATATGGGTGGTTTCCAATACATATGCCCCTCAAAATCACTTTATATCTGAATTGGTGCTTAAAAAAATGGTTTTGGAAATGTTGTTGAAAATTTGAAAAATTGCTTCTAAACTTCTATGCCTTCTAACGTCCGAAAAAATTAAAATGACATTTATAAAATGATGCCAACATAAAGTAGACATATGGGGAATGTAAAATAATAACTATTTTTGGAGGTAATTTGGTATTTTTTTATAAATAAAAATTAAATATTTTGCCACAAATTTACTACTGTCATGAAGCACAATATGTCACAAGAAAACAGTCTCAGAATGGCCTGGATAAGTAAAAGCGTTCCAAAGTTATTACCACATGAAGTGACACATGTCAGATTAGCAAAAAATGGCCTGGGCAGGATGGTGAAAACAGGCCCAGGGTTAAAGGGGTTAAGACAAAAAAGTTTTCTGTAGTGTAAAACACAAGTTGTGAACCTAATATGAGATTATTCTCTTGCACACCAACATATGAACTGTCTGGAGATGCCCGGTCCCAAGTTTCAGACTACTATTTCAGGTGTTTTTACTCAGAGATTTAAAACAGTACCTTCTGGATTATAAAACACAGGTTATACACTTGTATTGCTATTTTTGCAACCCCTACCAACAACTGAACTGCCTGGAGATGCAATGTAAAACATTTCAGCCTACTATTTCAAGTGTTTTCATTCAGAGATTTAAAATGGTACCATTAAGATAGTAAAACTTGTGTCATAAACTTGTGTTGCTATTTTTTTCAACCCACAACAACACTTGAATTGTCTGGAGATGCCCTATAAAAGATTTTGGCCTATGATTTCAGGTGTTTCCACTGACATTTAAAACTGTATTCTCTGGATTGTAAAACATGAGTTGTACACTTGTACACTTGAGATTTTATCCCCCCACCAACACTTAAACTGTGGTAAAGATTTTTGTCTACAGTATAATTTATGTTCAATTTCTGTGGTAAAAAATTACATTATTACAAACATGATGATGTGAATAACAATTTCTCAGCAGCAGCATATGGCCTTTTTTCCATAAAATTCTTTTGCTACAATACAAAGTGTTTACCACGGACAAATATGATGCACTGAATAAAAAATATACACTATTTGCTCACCACTCAGTACTGCAGAATAATGTTAATTGTACTGGGAATAAGCGAAACTTGAGGTTTGAAAAAAAAAAAAAAAAAACAGCTGTCTTTCTGTTCAAAGAAAAAAGAAATGTTCTTGTACATAGCTGCTTTTTAGGTTCTACAGCAGCTGCAGCTGTATTATGAGGTAGTAATTGCAGCTAGGAAGCACTGTCTGGCACACCCAGCCTCAGATCCTTACTCCCTGGCTAAAAGCTTTCCTTGCCCTTTCCTATTCTACACAATTCTTCTTCTTTCTAGCCTTTCCCTAAACTGTCCCTGACACTAGAATAGAAGCTTGATTGTGACTGTACACTGTCTCGAAGATTGTTTTCTGAAACAGACTGCTACACCCATTCACCCTCATTCACAGTCCAACACAGGATGACATTCTAGTCATTCTGCAAGGTCACTTCACTGTGTGCTGCCCCACTGATTGGCTCATCCAGGCTGTGTGTCAGCCTGTGAGCCAATCAGGGCAGTACCCCCCCCCCACACACACACACTTCCTCTCAGTGTCATGTGATCATCCTACTTCTTCCTACCTTGTGCTTTTTCCTGCCGACATGTGCAGTAAAATGGAGCTGTACACTGTTTTACTGGATTTGTCCAAAGCAATCCTGAAAAGCTTCGGGTTTATCTTGTGGACAGATTTTTGGAAAGTTTCTAACTAACCTGGTTTGTTAATTGATTTTCTCATCTCTACAGGATTTGTTTGGATTTATTTTATGGACACGTGTACCTCAGAAAACACCTGTAACGGCAGGCAGGAAATAGTGAGCCCTAACTCTACTCACACCACCAAAACATCAGACAAAAGCAGATCCAAATCCAAGTCAAAGTCAAACCAGGAGATACAAACAAGCAGAGTGTACAGAGAATCCAAGAACCAAAAAACAGTAAAGTGCACTCACAGTTAGCAGGCTAGTGAGGTACAGAAGGCCTTATTTATAGCCAACTCTGGCCAGCAGTTGCCTGTTCAAATAGGCCAGGCTTGTAGGTCACATGGGGCGTCCAGATCATGTTATCTGCCTGACGTCAGAACGCCATACATGTCAGTGTTGCCTCCAATTGACTGCCTCCAGTTGTCTCCCTCCAGTAACCAGGGAAACAGGATGCCGGTGTACGTGCTTACTGCCGCATGCACCCGCCTGCATCTTAATCATAACTATATGATTAAGATGCAGGCGTCAAGATCTACCTTTTCAACACCTCCTTAATTCCATTTTTTTGGGGTTCTATACAATCTTAAATCCACAAATATCAGATCAACTCTTTGTTACAGGTAGATTAGCAAAGACTTAGAACTAGATCATTACCCTGACGTTTAGTGTAGTTGTCTGTTATTAATTTAACAGAATGTAATGAAGTAAAATAGCATCCGTGACTAATATTCCTTTCAATTCATAAAGGTCAGTTTTGTCAAAGTGAACATCTGTGGTTTTTAATTGGCTTATACTTTTACATCTCTGTTGCAATTAGACCAAATCCTAATATTTGGCACTTTCAAGCGAAGCAGGTATAATTAAACATAGAGAGCAGAGCTTGTAAAGGTAGATTTCACAGATTATCCTTAATGTACACTTTTACATAATGTGCCAAAAGAAACTAAAGGAGACAATTCTGAAAGCCTGATTATAAATGAGTTAGGGGCTTTGAAAGGGGCTTTTTCTGCATAATGTCATCATACTGGAATTCTTCAGGGCAGGACCTGCCTAATAAATATATATTTTTTTGTTTTCATTTATCATTTACAAATTTAAAAAAAACACATAAGAAAGAAAAATGTAATCTTAGATACACCATTTCTCCAGGGTGGTAAGATAAAAATAAATACCAAGGAAAATATTACTCTCTTTTTACTGTATTATGTTCGATTAAATAATGAATTCATACCAAATCATATCATTATCCTTAATCCATCTATTCCACATCTTATGCAACCTTAATATTACAGTAACCAATTTAAATATTATTTAATTGTCATTATTGCGGTTAGTGTTATCCACACTTGTTTGAAGGGTGTGACTTGAACATTTTGCTAAAAGCCTTCTTTGGATATTACCCAATAATTTAAATTTGGCTTATTCAAAACATATCAGTTCTGCTGTTGGGTTATCCAAGCTTGTCTTGAGGGTGCGACTTGGGCTAACAAAAATGTAGCTAAAAGCCTTCTTGCTACAAACAAGTTTTTATGACCTATCTTATTTTCATCAGAAAGAATATTTGCATCACTACCCCAAAATGCATAGCTGAACCGATGCTTTCCAATGTACCACAAACACATAGATCAAGTGTATCTAATCTTTCAACAAACTTTGCATTAATCAATAGTGCATTGTGTTTACATAAAATATAACACTATTTCTTGCTACTATATGACTTCTATATGGCATATTTTACCAGTTTTCCCCTGCACATGTGGAATGTCTAGTTTTTATTCCTGTGACAGCTGGTGGGGACTACCTCCCATCCACTGCACACAGAGAGAGGAGAATCTTCTTCTTAACCTTCTCTTACTCACTCAAAAACTGCCCCAGGATCATGGAGGACATTACAGAGAGGTACTGACCTGTATGGTTTTGAATAAAGCACCGTTTCTGACATATCAATTTCATATTCAACTGCAACAGTTTCTTTGTTGTCTCTACTGCAGTGCTGTGCCACTCAACTCCTGCACACTTCTTCCCCTCCCCTGTCCATGGACTTGTATTGACATGTGTAATCCGATTCTTCAATGATCTGCTCCCATCCTATTTCAAAGCATATTTCAAAGAGAAAACTATTTACCAAGGTGGAGTTGGGGAGGTAAACAGCTGATAAAGATATAATACAAAGTTTCTCATGATCACTTGTACTACTGATTTATGCAAAGTTGTGTGAAAAGTTAGTGGTTATTTAACAACAGGATAACTGTCCTAGTAATTGTAAAGCTTTGGGCATTTCCAAGCCTAGTAGCCATACATTGCCTAATTACACTGTGTGCAGAATTATTAGGCAAGTTGTATTTCAGAGGATTATTTTTATTCTTGAACAACTATGTTCTTAATTAACCCAAAAGACTCATAAATATCAAAGCTTAATATTTTTGGAAGTTGGAGTGTTTTTTTTTTTTAGATTTGGCTATCTTAGGAGGATATCTGTTTGTGCAGGTAACTATTACTGTGCAGAATTATTAGGCAACTTAATAAAAACCAAATATATACCCATCTCACTTGTTTATTTTCACCAGGTAAACCAATATAACAACACACAATTTAGAAATAAACATTTCTGACATTAAAAAAAAAAATCAGTGACCAATATAGCCACCTTTCTTTATGATGACACTCAAAAGCCTTCCATCTATAGATTCTGTCAGTTGCTTGATCTGTTTACGATCTGTTTACAGATTTACCTCCCTATAGATCTCACATTTTATGAGGGACCACAGGTTCTCTATGGGGTTCAGATCAGGTAAACAAGGGGGCCATGTCATTATTTTTTCTTCTTTTAGACCTTTATTGGCCAGCCAGGCTGTGGAGTATTTGGATGCATGTGATGGAGCATTGTCCTGCATGAAAATCATGTTTTTCTTGAACGATACCGACTTCTTCCTGTACCACTGCTTGAAGAAGGTATCTTCCAGAAACTGGCAGTAGGTCTGGGAGTTGAGCTTCACTCCATTCTCAACCCGAAAAGGTTCCTCAAGTTCATCTTTTATGATACCTGCCCATACCAGTACCCCACCTCCACCTTGCTGGCATCTGAGTCGGAGTGGAGCTCTCTGCCCTTTACTGATCCAGCCTTGGCCCCATCCATCTGGCCCATCAAGAGTCACTCTCATTTCATCAGTCCATAAAACCTTAAAAAAATCAGTATTAAGATATTTTTTGGCCCAGTCTTGACGTTTTATCTTATGTTTCTTGTTCAAAGGTGGTTGTTTTTCAGCCTTCCTTACCTTGGCCATGGCCCTGAGTATCGCACACCTTGTGCTTTTTGATACTCCAGTAATGTTGCAGCTCTGAAATATGGCAAAACTGGTGGCAAATGGCATCTTGGCAGCTTCATGCTTGATTTTCCTCAATTCATGGGCAGTTATTTTGTGCCTTTTTTTTTCAACACGCTTCTTGCGACCCTGTTGGCCATTTGCCATGATTGTTCAGTGATCACGCTTCAAAAGTTTGGCAATTTCAAGACTGCTGCATCCCTCTGCAAGACATCTCACAATTTTTGAATTTTCAGAGTCCGTCAAATCTCTCTTCTGACCCATTTTGCCAAAGGAAAGGAAGTTGCCTAATAATTAAGCACACCTTATATAGGGTGTTGATGTCATTAGACCACACCCCTCCTCATTACAGAGATGCACATCACCTGATTTACTTAATTGGTAGTTGGCTTTCAAGCCTATACAGCATGGAGTAGGACAACATGTATAAAAAGGATGATGTGATTAAAATACTCATTTGCCTAATAATTCATTTGTCTAATTAGTATATTGGATGCCTAAATAATAGTGCCATACGTCAACCAAACAACACTTCTATACCATCCTCCAAATAACAATGCTGTATAGTGCCAGCACCTCCATATACTGCAATAATAATATTCTGTTCAGTATAGATATCCATGCCACACAATGCCACAGTGACTACTACTATACAGTGGTCAAATAATACTAACACATAGTTATGTAATAGCAGCTCCAAATATCTCTAAATATAACTGCCATACAATTAATATTAAACCCTTAGCAACTGCCAATGTACCTTTTTACAGCAGTCATTAAGGGGCGTTAGGCTAGTCCATTACCTTTTTATGGTAGCCTTGCACTGGTGTCCTTTACCAGGTGAAGCAGGTGCCTCTACATGTAGAATGTCAAATGTAACATACAGTTTGACACTGTCTAATTGATGAATAATGTGTGTCCTCCCTTGAGTTTCGCCTACAGTATTTCCTAATGTTTTCCTATAGTTTCTCTTCAACTCCCCTTCAACTTCCCTACTTACTTTCGGAACATGTATTTTTTCACTTGTTTTATTCTGTTGAATACAAACTATTTATAAAAACTCTTTAAAATAAAAAATACAAATCTAAAAAATAAATAAATAAAACAAAAACAAAATCCAAATAAATGCAGACCACAGATAACACTGTGAAATTCCACAATAAATTTAGAGACCATGTTTAAGTTCTCATAGTCTGTCTACCCTGTCTGTGCTACAGTCTTGGGTCCTACCTTCCTTGTTCCTGCATCCACCACTACCGCATCTGCAAGCTGTCTCCAGTTCAGTGTAGCAAATTTCTGCATTTCCAGTATTAGAGACTGTTCTGACTGCCTCTTTGATTGTGGTGTAGTTTACCTAAATCTTTGCCACCTAGCCAAGTTTCCTACAGTAAAGTACTGCCAAAAACCACATAATCATTATACACACACGGACAAAATTGTTGGTGCCCTTCGGTTATAGAATGAAAACACACAATAGTCACTGAAATAACTTGAAACTGACAAAAGTAATAATAAATAAAAATGTACTGAAAATCAAGTAATGAAAATCAGACATCGCTTTTGAATTGAGGTTCAACAGAATAATTCATAAAACAAACTAATGAAAGTGGCCTGGACGAAAATGATAGTACCCTGAACTTAATATTTTGGTGCACAACCTTTTGAGGCAATAACTGCAATCAAGCAATTTCTGTAACTCTCAATAAGACTTCTACACCTGTCCACATGTATTTTGGCCCATTCTTAGTTAGGAAACTGCTCCAGCTGTCTCAGGTTTGAAGAGTATCTTCTCTATTTCACAAATCCCCATCTCCTTTCACAAATGTTCAATAGTATTTACAGTAAATCAGGGCTCATAGAAGGCCACTTCAGAAAAATCCAAAACTATGTTCTAACCCATTCTTGCATGTTTTAGCTCTATGTTTTGGCTCATTATCCTGTTAGGTTTAAGACACGCTGTGCCTGATGCAGCAAAGCAGCCCCAAAGCATAACCAAGCCGCCTCCATGTTTCACATATTTCTTTGTATGCTTCATTTTTGCATCTGTGAACAAAGAACTGACATGACTTGCCAAAAATCTCTATTATCAAATCTTTATCATCTGCCCAAACAACATTCTCCCAGAGGCTTTGTGGCTTGTCAATATGCAAATTTCAGTCTCCATTTTTTGTGATTTGCTTTCAACAGTGGTTTCATCCTCAATTGTCTTCCATTAGATCCACTTTGGCTAAGACAGCGACGGATGGTGCAATTTTACACTGATGTACCTTGACCTTGGAGTTCACCTTTAATCTCTTTGGAAGTTGTTCTGGGATCTTTGGTTAACATTCGTATTATCTGTTCAATATTTCATCAATTTTCCTCTTGCCGCCACATCCAGGGAGGTTGGCTACAGTCCTGTAGATCTTAAACTTCTGAACAATATGTGCAACTGTAGTAACATGAACATCAAGATGTTAGGAGATGGTCTTATAGCTTTTGCCTTTAATGTATCTATAATTTTCTTTCTAATCTCTATATGGCCCATGTTCAGTGAGGTACATATCATGATACTAAACAGCACAGTGACTACAGTACTTTTCACCTTTTAAATATGCAGACTGACTGATTACAAGTTTAAAGACACATGTGATGCTAATTAAAGGACAAACCTTAAATGGTCCCTAAGGTTAAATTATTTTCAATCTTCTCTAGGGGTTCTCATCATTTTTGTCCAGGCCAGTTTCATTAGTTAGCTGACAACTACATGGCACTATCCTAGGAGGTAGAGGTCTGGTTGTTAACCAGCAGCAAAGTTCAAATCCCTGTACAGGGGTTAGAGCAGGGATCTCAAACTCGTGGCCCTCCAGCTGTTACAGAACTACAATTCCCATCATGCCTGGACATTCTTCGGCTACCAGGGCATGCTGGGAGTTGTAGTTTTGCAACATCTGGAGGGCCACAAGTTTGAGATCCCTGGGTTAGAGGGTGAATACCAGGGTAGAGCCAGAAAAATGCCCTTAGTGGTATCCCTATGCCAAAATGGTTAGTTGGCACAGTGGGTTCATAGTCACTGATCCATAACAAAGGACATACTTCACAATTAATCCAGACCCAAGAATCAGACCACAGTATTAAATCACACTTTATACCAGAGCCAACAATTAAAGGAGTTGTCCAGTTGTTGGGAAAAAAGAGCTGAAAATATTCTAAAAAAAAATCAAACACAGGCGTTCCAGCCATTGTTTATGTCAGCCTTTGTTTACAAGCAACCAGATATGATGTGACTCCACCTACTTTCATATACCATGCTACTGTCATCGCTGCTTGGTGATGCTAGTAAGTATGGCAAGTGACCTCAGATTCCACTGATTAGCTACAGTGGTCTTGTGCTCCTGGCACTGTCACCACGATCACCCCTATTAAACCAGACATACTGGCTGGTAGGGCTCCTCAAGCTGATTAAAACTATATCTTTCTGTATGCTAAACAGCTGCAGAGATATCTCTGTTGTTATGCATATGCAAATGAGAAGTTCAAGCATCAGGAGGCTGGTTTGAATCCTTTGAGCACTGTCTTATAACACCCTCTGTGCTCTGCACACTCCCCCCCTCCCCTTGATTGACATGGCTGGACATGCTGAGGGCACAGCTGTGTCCAAGAGCTGTGTGCTAGCATGTAAATAGTATTAAAGGGGTTGTACGAGTTATGAAAAAAAAATAGCACTTTAAATCTGATGGGCAGCAATATATAACTAAGTTAAGCAAGTTTTAGGCAAAAAAAATCTATATTTTCACATTTCCCTGGTTCTCTTCTGGTCTTTGTTTACCTGCAGTAATAACAATCTCTGCCCCTCCCCCTGCTCTGCAAATGCTGCCCTGAGTGACATGTCTGCTGGGATACTCAGCAGCATGTTGTATGTGTAGGACTACAAGTCCCAGCTGTACAATGACACTGCTGATACACACAGGATCTTCCCCCTACCTTTGTTCTTTGCATCTCCTCCAGATCAGTTCCAGTATCAGCTTTGTGTCTGTAGGGTGAGGAGAGCAGATCCTGTGTCTCTTTACATCTGCAGCTGCTGTTGTAAAGCCTTCAGTGTGTTATGGCGTAAGAGGTTAATATTTTATCTGAAAGAATCCAGGGAGAGCAGATAGCAGGAGCCCTGGAGTGCAGGAGGGGCGTGGCCAGCACAGTGACCTCTCGTGTACAGGCTCTGTACACGAATACAAGATTAGAAGGGAGGCAAGCTGACATCACAGGTCATGTGACCCTCATTAAAACCTGAGAAACCAGCAAAGGAAAAGCTGTTGTATTTGACTAGTTAGAAACATACAAAGGACAAAAAAATAACTCGGACAACCCCTTTAATACTACGTACTATAGCTTCACCACTCTGAGATCTGCTCAGAAAGCTAATATACATATTACTACTTTATTCACAAGCCCAATATATGATAATAAAGCCACCAGTAATATATGTTAGCTTATAAGCATAGAAAAAACATGCATCACTATGTGGACATGCTATAGCTTATTTGTAAAATGGTCTGTCATGCATGTAGAGATCCTAAGTTCAAGTCCCCAAAGAGATTTGTATAAACTTTTGTTTATAATAATAAGAATAATAATGCCTTACTATATTGAGAATAGTGTTTATTTCTTAGAAGCCTGAAACCTGTTACTGGTATGTCTATAGACAATATATGATTAAAAAGAAACTATAAATATCTGAAGAATAAAAACCTAGCAGTCTCTCCTAGGATTCAAACCTGGGATCTCTACATGCAAAACCAAAAGCCTAACACCAAGCTATAGCATTACCACATAGAGAAACATGCTTTTTCTATGCTTATAACACATATTCCTGGTGTTTTTCTAATCATATATTGTGCTTGTGAATAAAGCAGTTCTCAGTGTGGTGAAGCTACAATACATAGTATTTATAATATTTACATGTTAGCAGTAGCTCTTGGACACAGCTCTGCCCTCAGCATGTCTAGCCCTGTCTATTAAGTGGAGGAGGTAGTGTACAGAGTACAGGGGGTGTTACAAGGCAGTGTTCAAAGGATTCAACCCTGTCTCCTGGTGCTCGAACTTCTCATTTGCATATGAATACATCACAGATATCTCTGCATCTGTTTAGCATACAGACAAAAGAAAGATACAGTTTTAATCAGCATGATGAACCCTACCAGCCAGTAAGTCTAGTTTAATAGGGTTGATCCTGGTGACAGTGCTGCTTTAAAGTAGAAAAACGAGTACACGAGCAAACACATTAAAATTAGAGATGAGCGAGCATGCTCGTTCGAGCATTAGGGTACTCGTAAGTGCTCGCTGCTCGGACGAGTATCTCGCCATGCTCGAGGAAATGGCAACTTCCGCATCGTGCTTTTTTGGCGCCTAAAAACACAGCCAATCACAAGCCAGGAGACTCTGCGTACCACCCAGCATCATGTGGGGCCCTTACATGTCGATAGCAGGGGTTGGCTGGCCTGATCAGGTGACCCTGGAATATACTACCGACTGGTCGAGGTGCTCGGCTCAGATGCCTTCTGGATGTCGTTAGGGATAGAGCTGCTGCCTTTCAGGGACAGTGTTAGGGCCTGCATTTAGTTGTCTGTTAGGCAGGGAGGGATCACCCACAAAGAACCCAACAGCCCTTCTAAGGGCTAGAAGACATTTTTTTTTTTTTTTGTCACTTGGCTGGCTGGCACTAGTAGTGCAGCTATCGCCATGTATAACCCCCTTTTATTTTTTTATGTTATATCTCAGTGATACAAATCCATTGCACACAGCAGTGTCGAACCATTCTGTGTGTCACAGTTCAGTACACTCACTATTTTCTGTCCAGGTGACACTTTCTGTATGTCACCGAATACAACCAAGTCATTTGCTGCCTGTCACATGTATGGCTTCATCCCAAAAATCTCTGTGCGACATTTGTTTGGGTCGCAGTCTAAATAGCTACCGTCAGTAGGATAGGATAGTCACGTTCCCAAAAAAACAAAAATACAATAAAATATAGAAAAAAAATTAGTTTTTTGTTGTTTTAGCTGAGTGATACAAATCCATTTCACACAGCTGCGTGTAACCTTTCTGTGTGACACAGTTCAGCATACTCACTCCAAACCGTATATACTGTCCAGGTGACACTTTCTGTACGTCACAAAATACAACCAAGTCACCTGCTACCTGTCACGTATATATAGCTTGATCCTAAAAATCTCTGTGCGACATTTGTCTGGGTCGCAGCAGTCTAAATAGCCACCGTCATAAGGGTGTCAGTCAGCTGTACGATAGTTTCTGCACGTCACGTTCCCAAAAAAACAAAACAAAACAAAAAAATATTTAAAAAAAATATAGAAAAATTTTTTTTTGTTGTTGTTTTAGCTGAGTGATACAAATCCATTTCACACAGCTGCGTGTAACCTTTCTGTGTGACACAGTTCAGCATACTCACTCCAAACTGTATAATCTGTCCAGGTGACACTTTCTGTACGTCACAAAATACAACCAAGTCACCTGCTACCTGTCACGTATATATAGCTTGATCCTAAAAATCTCTGTGCGACATTTGTCTGGGTCGCAGCAGTCTAAATAGCCACCGTCATTAGGGTGTCAGTCAGCTGTACGATAGTTTCTGCACGTCACGTTCCCAAAAAAACTAAACTAAAAGAAAAAAATTTTAAAAAGAAAAAATAGAAAAAAAATAATTTTTTTTGTTGTTTTAGCTGAGTGATACAAATCCATTTCACACAGCTGTGTGTAACCTTTCTGTGTGACACAGTTCAGCATACTCACTCCAAACTGTATATTCTGTCCAGGTGACACTTTCTGTACGTCACAAAATACAACCAAGTCACCTGCTACCTCTCACGTATATATAGCTTGATCCTAAAAATCTCTGTGCGACATTTGTCTGGGTCGCAGCAGTCTAAATAGCCACCGTCATTAGGGTGTCAGTCAGCTGTACGATAGTTTCAGCATGTCACGTTCCCAAAAAACAAAACTAAAAGAAAAAAATATTAAAAAAAAAATAGAAAAAAAATATATATTTTTTTTGTTTTAGCTGAGTTATACAAATCCATTTCACACAGCTGCGTGTGACCTTTCTGTGTGACACAGTTCAGCATACTCACTCCAAACTGTATATACTGTCCAGGTGACACTTTCTGTACGTCACAAAATACAACCAAGTCTACTGCTAACTGTCACGTATATATAGCTTGATCCTAGAAATCTCTGTGCGACATTTGTCTGGGTCGCAGCAGTCTAAATAGCCACCGTCATTAGGGTGTCAGTCAGCTGTACGATAGTTTCTGCACGTCACGTTCCCAAAAAACAAAACTAAAAGAAAAAAATATTTAAAAAAAAAAAATAGAAAAAATATTTTTGTTGTTGTTTTAGCTGAGTGATAGAAATCCATTTCACACAGCTGCGTGTAACCTTTCTATGTGACACAGTTCAGCATACTCACTCCAAACTGTATATACTGTCCAGGTGACACTTTCTGTACGTCACAAAATACAACCAAGTCTACTGATAACTGTCACGTATATATAGCTTGATCCTAGAAATCTCTGTGCGACATTTGTCTGGGTCGCAGCAGTCTAAATAGCCACCGTCATTAGGGTGTCAGTCAGCTGTACGATAGTTTCTGCACGTCACGTTCCCAAAAAAACAAAACTAAAAGAAAAAAATATTTAAAAAAAAAAATAGAAAAAAATATTTTTGTTGTTGTTTTAGCTGAGTGATAGAAATCCATTTCACACAGCTGCGTGTAACCTTTCTATGTGACACAGTTCAGCATACTCACTCCAAACCGTATATACTGTCCAGGTGACACTTTCTGTACGTCACAAAATACAACCAAGTCACCTGCTACCTGTCACGTATATATAGCTTGATCCTAAAAATCTCTGTGCGACATTTGTCTGGGTCACAGCAGTCTAAATAGCCACCGTCATTAGGGTGTCAGTCAGCTGTACGATAGTTTCTGCACGTCACGTTCCCAAAAAAACAAAACTAAAAGAAAAAAATAGAGTAAAAAAAAAATAGAAAAAAATAATTTTTTGTTGTTGTTTTAGCTGAGTGATACAAATCCATTTCACACAGCTGCGTGTAACCTTTCTGTGTGACACAGTTCAGCATACTCACTCCAAACTGTATATACTGTCCAGGTGACACTTTCTGTACGTCACAAAATACAACCAAGTCACCTGCTACCTGTCACGTATATATAGCTTGATCCTAAAAATCTCTGTGCGACATTTGTCTGGGTCGCAGCAGTCTAAATAGCCACCGTCATTAGGGTGTCAGTCAGCTGTACGATAGTTTTCTGCACGTCACGTTCCCCAAAAAAAACAAAACAAAAAAATATTTTAAAAAATATAGGAAAAAAAATATTTTTTCTTGTTTTAGCTGAGTGATACAAATCCATTTCACATAGCTGCGTGTAACCTTTCTGTGTATCACAGTTCAGCATACTCACTCCAAACCGTATATACTGTTCCAGGTGAAACTTTCTGTACGTCACAAAATGCCAACAAGTCACTTGCTACCTGTCACGTATATATAGCTTGATCCTAAAAATCTCTGTGCGACATTTGTCTGGGTCG
>ONZH01001905.1:0-25008 GCA_900303285.1 Rhinella marina | reverse complement strand
TTTTTGGCCTCCTTTCGGTGCACTTCTCCATGATTATCAGGAAGCTCCGATGTCACCATTATTGTACAGACACAGACGTCCGTGATGTCATCTGTGATTATTGTACAGACACAGACGTCTCAGTGATGTCACCTGTGATTATTGTACAGACACAGACGTCTCAGTGATGTCACCTGTGATTATTGTAGCAGACACGGACGTCTCAGTGATGTCACCTGTGATTATTGTAGCAGACACGGACGTCTCAGTGATGTCACCTGGATTATTGTACAGACACGGACGTCTCAGTGTGTCACTGTGATTATTGTACAGACACGGACGTCTCAGTGATGTCACCTGTGATTATTGTACAGACACAGACGTCTCAGTGATGTCACCTGTGATTATTGTACAGACACGGACGTCTCAGTGATGTCAATTGTGATTATTGTACAGACAGCAGACGTCTCAGTGATGTCACCTGTGATTATTGTACAGACACGGACGTCTCAGTGATGTCATGTTATGATGTACAGACACAGACGTCTCAGTGATGTCACCTGTGATTATTGTACAGACACAGACGTCTCAGTGATGTCACCTGTGATTATTGTACAGACACGGACGTCTCAGTGATGTCACCTGTGATTATTGTACAGACACAGACGTCTCAGTGATGTCACCTGTGATTATTGTACAGACACGGACGATGTCCTGTGATGTTGACCACGTCCAGTGATGTAACACCTGTGATTATTGTACAGACACAGACGTCTCAGTGATGTCACCATGTGATTATTGTACAGACACAGACGTCTCAGTGATGTCACCTGTGATTATGAGACACAGACACAGACGTCTCAGTGATGTCACCTGTGATTATTGTACAGACACAGACGTCTCAGAGTCAGTGATGTCACCTGTGATTATTGTACAGACACGGACGTCTCAGTGATGTCACCTGTTTATTGTACAGACAGCAGACGTCTCAGTGATGTCACCTGTGATTATTGTACAGACACAGACGTCTCAGTGATGTCACCTGTGATTATTGTACAGACACAGACGTCTCAGTGATGTCACCTGTGAGTTGTATTTGTAACAGACACAGACGTCTCAGTGATGTCACCATGTGATTATTGTACAGACACAGACTCAGTGATGTCACCTTGATTATTGTACAGACACAGACGTCTCGACGTGTGTAGACGTCTCATGTCTCATGTCACCTGTGATTATTGTACAGACACGGACGTTCAGTGATGTCACCTGTGATTATTGTACAGACACAGACGTCTCAGTGATGTCACCTGTGATTATTGTACAGACACAGACGTCTCAGTGATGTCACCTGTGATTATTGTACAGACACAGACGTCTCAGTGATGTCACCTGTGATTATTGTACAGACACGGACGTCTCAGTGATGTCACCTGTGATTATTGTACAGACACAGACGTCTCAGTGATGTCACCTGTGATTATTGTACAGACACGGACGTCTCAGTGATGTCACCTGTGATTATTGTACAGACACAGACGTCTCAGTGATGTCACCTGTGATTATTGTACAGACACGGACGTCTCAGTGATGTCACCTGTGATTATTGTACAGACACAGACGTCTCAGTGATGTCACCTGTGATTATTGTACAGACACAGACGTCTCAGTGATGTCACCTGTGATTATTGTACAGACACAGACGTCTCAGTGATGTCACCTGTGATTATTGTACAGACACAGACGTCTCAGTGATGTCACCTGTGATTATTGTACAGACACAGACGTCTCAGTGATGTCACCTGTGATTATTGTACAGACACAGGACGTCTCAGTGATGTCACCTGTGATTATTGTACAGACACAGACGTCTCAGTGATGTCACCTGTGATTATTGTACAGACACAGGACGTCTCAGTGATGTCACCTGTGATTATTGTACAGACACGGACGTCTCAGTGATGTCACCTGTGATTATTGTACAGACACAGACGTCTCAGTGATGTCACCTGTGATTATTGTACAGACACAGACGTCTCAGTGATGTCACCTGTGATATTGTACAGACACAGACGTCTCAGTGATGTCACCTGTGATTATTGTACAGACACAGACGTCTCAGTGATGTCACCTGTGATTATTGTACAGGACACAGACGTCTCAGTGATGTCACCTGTGATTATTGTACAGACACGGACGTCTCAGTGATGTCACCTGTGATTATTGTACAGTCACGGACGTCTCAGTGATGTCACCTGTGATTATTGTACAGACACGGACGTCTCAGTGATGTCACCTGTGATTATTGTACAGACACAGACGTCTGAGTGATGTCACCTGTGATTATTGTACAGATACAGACGTCTCAGTGATGTAACCTGTGATTATTGTACAGACACAGACGTCTCAGTGATGTCACCTGTGATTATTGTACAGACACAGACGTCTCAGTGATGTCACCTGTGATTATTGTACAGACACGGACGTCTCAGTGATGTCACCTGTGATTATTGTACAGACACAGACGTCTCAGTGATGTCACCTGTGATTATTGTACAGACACGGACGTCTCAGTGATGTCACCTGTGATTATTGTACAGACACAGACGTCTCAGTGATGTCACCTGTGATTATTGTACAGACACAGGACGTCTCAGTGATGTCACCTGTGATTATTGTACAGACACAGACGTCTCAGTGATGTCACATGTGATTATTGTACAGACACAGACGTCTCAGTGATGTCACCTGTGATTATTGTACAGACACAGACGTCTCAGTGATGTCACCTGTGATTATTGTACAGACACGGACGTCTCAGTGATGTCACCTGTGATTATTGTACAGACACAGACGTCTCAGTGATGTCACCTGCACTCACAGGACACTTCATTAGCTTCACCTTCTTCATTCTTGATAGGACCCTCGTTCCCCTTAGCACATCCTGAATTCTTAGTGTAATGGACCCAACAAGGTGCTGGAGACCTTTATTCCAGGTTCTGATTGATGACATCACTCTGTCTATTCCACTGAAGACGTCTATAAACCTGAGATCTGGTGACTGTGCGGCCATTAGACCTTACAGACCACATTGTCGTGTCCATGACATTTATATCTTGGCACAACTTCTATAAGTTTAGTTGTTGTATTAAAGCGATGTGGTGA
Organism: Rhinella marina; assembly: GCA_900303285.1. Classification (NCBI taxonomy): domain Eukaryota; kingdom Metazoa; phylum Chordata; class Amphibia; order Anura; family Bufonidae; genus Rhinella; species Rhinella marina. The sequence continues at coordinate 21,864 of ONZH01001905.1, read as the reverse complement.
CCTAATGTAGACCAGAATCCTGGACTTTGATACTTTATAAAGTGTTATACAAAGCTTTATACGGTTGGAATCATACATGTAGATTTGTGGCAGTTTTTTTTTGTTTGGCCAAAGCCAGGAGTGGATTTTTAAGGAATGGCTTTGCTTCTCCTTCCCGCTGGATCCACTTCTGACTTTGGATCCACAAAAACTGCATGTGTTTTCTTCAGCCTCAGAGGGATATTATCAATTTGTCTGCTTTGTAGTTGAAAAAATACTCACGCAACCATTTTTAATCCTAACAGAAGATCCCTCTGAGGGAAACATTGTGTTACTGCTGAATTATAAAGTAGAAGATGAAGATACTGTGCAGTGCTCTTCCAGAGAAAACCTCATCACCCTTAATGTACATCCAGGACTTCACAGTACGGATCTGTCATATATTCCCCTTAATCTTGAGGAACCTTCTTCTGACCAATCACAGATTGTTACCACACGTACAGGGGGATGAAAGTCTTCAATGTAGTGAATGGCTTATGAAAAGCTCAGGTCTTCCTCCACACATACATATTCACACAGGGGAAAAGCGTTTTTCGTGTTCACTATGTGAGATGACCTTTAAAGATAAATCAGGTCTTATTAGACATGAAATAAGTCACACAGCGCTGAAGCCATATTCATGTTCACTATGTGAAAAGACCTTTAAAGGCAAATCAAGTCTTGTTAGACATGAGAGAAGTCACTCAGGGGTAAAGCCGTATTCATGTTCAGAATGTGGGAAATGTTTTGCATATTATTCAGATCTTGTAAAACATCATAGAATTCACACAGGAGAGAAGCCGTATTCATGTTCAGAATGTGGAAAGTGCTTCACAGAGAAATCCAGTCTTGCTAAACATCAGAGAATTCACACAGGAGAGAAGCCGTATTCATGTTTAGAATGTGGAAAATGTTTTTCGTATATATCGACTCTTGCTACACATCAGAGAATTCACACAGGAGAGAAGCCGTATTCGTGCGCAGAATGTGGGAAGCGTTTTACCGATAAATCACATCTTGTTATACATGAGAGAACTCACACAGGAGAGAAGCCGTATTCATGTTCTGAATGTGGGAAATGTTATACATATCAATCAGATTTTGTTAAACATAAGAGAATTCATGCCGGAGAGAAGCCGTATTCATGTTCAGAATGTGAGAAATGCTTTATATATGAACCAGATCTTGTTAATCACCAGAGAAGTCACATTGGAGAGGAGCCATTTTTATTTTAACTAGGTGGGAAATGTTCTACACAAAAATCTAACATTTTTAACCCCTTTGCACTGTAAACAATTTTCAGCTTTTTGTTTCTATTTTTTACATCCTACCTTCTACCTTTTCCATTCACATTTTCACATGAGGACTCTTTTTTGTGGGACAAGTTGTACTTTCTAATGGCACCATTAGAAAAAAATATGAGTTGGTTGGAATTGGAAAAAATGCAATGCTGCCATTGTTTTGTAGGTTTGATTTTTTACCTTTTAATCTGCGGGTCAGTACAATTACAGTGATAACAAATCTATATAGTTATTATGTTAAACTATATTTAAAAAAATAAAAAAAACTTTGAAAAAGATATCTTCACATTATGATACATTGTCATATTATGATAATGCATTTTTATATTTTTTGCGGGACCAGCCAGTAGTTTACTGGGTATTTAAGCCTTTTGAACAACTTTTTTGATTTGAACATTTTTTGTTTTATTGCGGCCTTCAGTGTGCAAAATACATGCTTTTATATTTAGCTATTTTGATGTTTATTTTGTTACTAGCTGAAGGACCCGGCTTCGCCCGGGTATATTTAATTTATTTCTTTTACTGTTTGTGTGTGTGTCGTTAAAATATATCGAGAGTGCCCTCTACAGTGCCTGCCACTTTAACAGTGACCTCTACAGCGGCTAGCCCCTTTAACAGTGACCTCTACAGCGACCCGCCCCTTTAACAGAGACCTCTACAGCGGCCTCCCCTTTAACAATGACCTCTAAAGCGGCCCACCTCTTTAACAGTGACCTCTACAGCAGCCCGCCCCTTTAACAGTGACCTCTACAGCTGCCTGCCTCTTAAACAGTGACCTCTACAGCAGCACGCCCCTTTAACAGTGACCTCTACAGCAGCCCGCCCCTTTAACAGTGATCTCTACAGCAGCCTGCCCCTTCAACAGTGACCTCTACAGCAGCCTGCCCCTTTAACAGTGACCTCTACAGCTGCCCATCCCTTTAACAGTGACCTCCACAGCAGCTAGAGTGGCCACTGTCTTCACCCCAGAAAGCCAGACCTCACCGGCCATTCCCCCAAAGGTGAAACAGCGCCCCCAGTTCCCATGAAGACACATCACTAAACATGAGGCCACGCCCCCCTGGCTCCGTGAAGACATGGAGGAGAAGCTGTCTGAGTGTGAGCTACTGAAAGGGTGGACATCCCTGTGTCTGTCCAGGCACTGTGTCGGACGGAGAACAGGTAGCCAGAAAATTGGACTGTCCAGCCTAAAGCCGGACATCTGGCCACCCTAACATCAGCCTGCCCCTAGGGTGGCCAGAGGTCTTGTTTTAGGCTGGACGGTCTGGCTTTCAGACTCCCTGTCCTCTGTCATGCGCAGGGCCTGGATGGACATAGCAGCAGCACTCTCAGCAGCAGCACTGTGCAGTCTGAGCAATGAGCTGCAGGGAGAAAGTCACCCTTCCCCCACCCCTGCAGCTGACAGAAGGTGATTTTTACCAATATTTTTAATCTCGGTCAAATGCAGCATGGAAGAGGCGTGGCCTGACTGAGTCAGGGGCGTGACTCAGTGGGATCTGGGGGTGGTGCTTTTAAGTGCTTCTTTTGACGGTGGCCGGAATTACAGGTCGATGCCATAGTAATTTAGGAGGAAGGTGGGTAGCAGTGGAAGAATACATCTTTTATTACTACTGAACAGTAAATATGTAAAATTTACATTATATGAGGTAATGATTGATGATGAGTTAGTCTAAAACATAAGTTATAGTTATGGTAACTGGGAATACCCATTTACCATTGTCATCCACAGTGCTCTGCCTCTTTAATGCAGACCTAAAGCAGTGAACTGGCTAGGTTGTCATAGAAACCTAATGTGTGCCTGTGAGCTTCTATTGGCTGATAAGGGTCATGTGACCAGGCTATTGGCTATTGGCTAATGCATTTTTTGGGAATATCTCAGGAACGGTACTTCCTGGAGAGCTGAAAACTGTTCTAAAACCTTCCCGGACAGCTGATGTACATGTGTGCCAAATTTTGTGATTGTAGCTGCAGCAGTGCGGATTCCTTTAGCAGACACACACACACACACACACACACACACACATACACTCAGCTTTATATATTAGATTTTTATCTGTGACATTGGGAAACCGGGTGGGGTGTCATTTAAATTTTTGATTTTGTTTTATGTATATATTTTCTAACTTCATTTTGTGTTTCCTAAGGGACTGGAACATGCAGTCTTTAGGTTGCTTATACCATAGTCTGCAATGTTTTACAATTTCAGTCCTTGATAAAATCGTGATATTCCTATTAAGCCCTGCCTAACAGGAACTTCACTGTGGCAGACCAGTAGCCTTTATAACACAGCAGTCACCTGCTGGTTATGGCACCGCCTCAACTCTATGTGGGCACCATGTTTCAAGCCTCCACATGCACAGTACGTGGATCGTGGATGTTGCCAAGGGCTTAACCCTTTCAGCCCCGGAGGTTTTTTCGGTTTTGCGTTTTGATTTTTCTTCCCTATTTGAGCCATAACTTTTTTATATTTTTGTTCACATAGCTGTATGCGGGCTTATTTTTTGCGGGACAAGTTGTACTTTCGAATGTCGCCATTAATTACGGCATAAAATGGATTGGGAAGAAGTAAACCAATTCCAAATAGGGGGAATTGGAAAAAAAACGCAATTCCTCCACCGTTTTACGGATTTTTTTCCCACGGCGTTTCGTTTATGGCAAAACTGACCCACACCCTTCGTTCTCTGGGTCAGTACGATTACAACGATATCCCATATGTGTAGGTTTGTTATGTTTAAATAGTGTAAAAATAAATTTAAACTTTGAAAAAAAACCATCTTTTTCTTACATCGTCATATCCTGACCCCCATAACTTTTTTATAGTTACATCCACTGAGCTGTTTAGGGGCTCATTTTTTGCAGGACAATCCATAATTTTTATTGATACCATTTTGGAGTGTGCATGACTTTTTGATCACATTTTATAAAATTTTTTGTGGTAAGAAAAGTAATGAAAAAATGGCAAATCGGCTATTTCGACCCTTTTTTCCGTTACGCAGTTCGCCGTATCGGAATAGTTTTTTATATTTTAAAAGTATGGGCGTGTTCGGTCACGGTGATACCCATGATGTTTATATTTATTGTTTTTTAGGTATTTATTTTTTAATTATACGGAAAGGGGGGTGATTTAAACATTTATTTATTATTTATTTATTTATTTATGTATTTTTTAACATTTTTTAAAAAATGTTTTGTGATATGTCATATATGAGCATATAGATAATGTTTTTTTAATTTTTTATTTTGAGCTATCAGGGATTTTTAAAACTCCATTTTAAGTGGCTTTTGCTCATTTCTTATGCAGGCCTGCCATCTGGTGGCCAAAATAAGAATTGCAGATTGAAAGCTGTAAACCTCATCTGCGAGGTGTACAGCTTTCAGATCGAGTGCAGATGCCCCGGTGGCCACCGAGGCATCTGTACAACACCCAGAAGAGTGCACTTCCGGGTTTTAGCACTATTAGATGCCGTGATCTCAAATGATCACGGCATCTAATGCCTTTTCTTAGCGATCGCCGATAGCGGTAAGTAGCAGCAAGTCTCTGCTGTTTGAAACAGCAGAGACTTGCCGGCCATGACGCCCGCCGCACGTGCGAACGGGCGTCATGTTCCGACATCGCTCCAATGCCGTACATGTACGGTGCTGGGAGTGTAAGCGTTAAAGAGGTTTTCTGGGATTTTAATATTGACAGTGGTGGACTGTTGAAGAGAAGGCCACTCTCCGTGCGAGCGCATCCTTCCCTTCATTGTTTACCTGATCGCTGTCGACATTGCAGTGGTGATTAGGTGTAATTACAAGCCATCCCCTTTACTTCTATGGGACGGCTCGTTCCTATACACTTGAACACTATAGGGCCACCCATAGAAGTGAATGGGACGGCTTGTAACTACACTGATCACCGCTGCCATGTCGAGCAGGTAAAAGAAGGTACGGCAACGCTTGCATGGAGCACGGCCTTCTCTTCAACCAGCTGATTGGCGGCGGTTCAACCAGCATCAACCGGCTGTCGGACCCCCACTGATTTGCAGGTCATCAATATTAAAATCCCGGAAAACCATTGGAGATCTCACACAGGAGAGAAACCATATGCATATCCAGAATGTGGGAAATGTTTTACTTAGTTTATTTAATTAATTGCAGAAATGAAAACTACTGTGGGTGTGCAGAAGAACTACAGACGAGCGCAATGGAAAGATTTTCACATCCTCATGTTTTAGATCTATTCCACGAGTTGGTTTACGTGTAAATTTCACATTGGATTCACTGTTTATTTTTCTTCAGCTCTTTTACTTGGTGTGTCCTAATATATTTACATTACTGCAGTCAGAGGCCATTTACATTGCTGAAGATCAGGAACGAATGTTACTACGATCGCTCTTCCCCGGTAAATGTGCTGGTGATCAGACGATGAATGAGCAATAAACGCTCGTTCATCGGGTGAAATGATCTTTCATGCAGCACATTAAATAATCATTTCTGGGCAGCAGATTGTGCTGTGTGAAAAGGGATCTGCTGCCCAAAAACAATCAATCTGTATAAGAACGGCCATGATGTGGCCATACAGTGATCGCTGGACTCATATGGTGCTCTTCACCTCCACTGCTGAGCAGGCAGTTATCGGGAAGGAATGGTTGTCAAAGGGCTTATCCAAGACTATAAAATTCTCCCCCATACGACGGGCCCCTCACAATGAATATACTTACCTGGCTCACTGCGCCACTCCTGGTCCCCGCATTGCCGGGAAGCGGAGTAGCCAATGGCAGCCGGGGACAGGGACGAGCCAAATTAGCGTCACCCTCGATACTAGGGAGGCTCTTCCCTGTCACCGCCTGCCATTGGCTGCTCCTCCCCTCTGACACCGGATGTTTTCATCTGCGCACGGGGAGAAGCAACAGCGGCATATGGGAAGCATTTTATAGTCTTGGATAACCCCTTTAAATATAAGGTGCTATAAAATAAGCGGTAGGTACAATATTCACTGCACACTTTACTGACATCATCTGACAAGGGGGATGGAAGTTCTGGATGGGTATATAAAGACCTATATTTGACGCTTTCCATATATGAAGAGACAGAAGCAGCTACATGTGTAAGACACGCTGTCACGTACCGGGGATCAGACCGGCCTGCCGCGTCATGTGACAAGGGTTGCCCAAGCCCTTCAGGCTGATTCACCTCACGCTCTCACACGCTGTTACGCCCTGCGCCGGGCCATAACTCAAGCATAAATCACCACCTGAAGCCTGCAAGCACACCCACGCAATAACAATGAACTTTTGCCGCCACCACCTGTCCGTTATAAGGTCGAAAGGACGCCTCTGAGTTTTCCACTTGCCAGCAGACACACACGGTAGTAAGCCTCACAGAAAAACAACATAAAGCCTCAGACTGTACACACACTCTTCATGGAGCTAACAGGTTCTTAAGGTTACAAGACAAACCATCAAACTTTTAGGTTTAATGTATGGAAAATGGACAGCACGTGGTTACAAAAAATGATTAACAAGAGACATACATAAATGGCAAACAATTGTAAAATAAAAAGGAGAAAACAGAAAGTTCTGATACTTAGCAGCTGCTTGGTAAAAGTCCTTCCTCTCCGGAGATTTGGGCAGAGTAACGGTGCACAAACCAATTCGATTGGATCTCCCACTTTGTGACATACAAATACCCTAGGGATTACATTTTTATGTCTTTCCTCAAGGGGCTGGCTTGAGGGCACACACCTCTGACTCAGCCCCTCTGTGCTCAGCTTCATTACACATGCAGTCTGCCCCCTGGCCATCTAGGGAACACGTGTGGAAATATCCAAAAGATATTTTCCCAGTTGCCCTGGTGAAGATACAGGCCCCAGCTCTTCTTCATAATATAGAGTTGCAGAGAGCAATGAGGAGAAAGCAAAGCTACTAAATAACTTACACTGAGGAAAATAAACTGTCAGATGAAATGCAGAATCTAAAAATAAATTACCCACTAAAAGTGCCCTGTCTGACACAGGAAGAAGTACGACGGAGTCTTAAAAAGATTAAAATAGACAAATCGCCAGGACCGGATGGCATACACCCCCGTATCCTAAGAGAATTAAGTGATGTCATAGCCAGACCCTTATTTCTGATATTTAAGGACTCTATACTGACAGGGAGTGTTCCACAGAATTGGCGCATAGCAAATGTGCCAATATTCAAAAAGGGTCCAAAAACAGAGCCCGGGAACTATAGGCCGGTAAGTTTGACATCTGTTGTGGGTAAACTGTTCGAAGGTTTTCTAAGAGATGCTATCTTGGAGTACCTCAATGAAAATAAGCAAATAACTCCATATCAGCATGGCTTCATGAGGGATCGGTCATGTCAAACTAATTTAATCAGTTTCTATGAGGAGGTAAGTTCTAGACTTGACCGCGGCGAATTAATGGATGTCGTATATCTGGACTTCTGCAAAGCATTTGACACTGTACCACATAAAAGGTTAGTATATAAAATGAGAATGCTTGGCCTGGGAGAAAATGTCTGTATGTGGGTAAGTAACTGGCTTAGTGATAGAAAACAGAGGGTGGTTATTAACGGTACATACTCAGATTGGGTCACTGTAACTAGTGGGGTACCACAAGGGTCAGTACTGGAGGAGTCACTGTCACTAGTGGGGTACCACAGGGGTCAGTATTTGGCCCTATTCTCTTTAATATATTTATTAATGATCTTGTAGAAAGCTTGCACAGTAAAATATCAATTTTTGGAGATGACACTAAACTGTGTAAAGTAATTAACACAGAAGAGGACAGTATACTGTATATATACTACAGAGGACAGTATACGGTATATATACTACAGAGGACAGTATACGGTATATATATTACAGAGGACAGTATACTATTTATACACTACAGAGGACAGTATACTGTATATATACTACAGAGGACAGTACACTGTATATGTACACACTAGGGAGGACAGTATACGGCTACAGATGGATCTGGATAGATTGGAGGCTTGGGCAGAGAAGTGGAGATGAGGTTTAACACTGAAAAATGTAAGGTTATGCACATGGGAAGGAATAATGCAAGTCACCAGTACATACTAAATGGTAAAATATTGGGTAACTCTGACATGGAAAAGGACCTAGGAATTTTAGTGAACAGCAAACTAAGCTGTAGAAACCAGTGTCAGACAGCTGCTGCCAAGGCCAATAAGATAATGGGTTGCATCAAAAGAGGCATAGATGGCAGTGATGAGAACATAGTCCTGCCACTTTACACATCACTAGTCAGACCGCACATGGAGGACTGTGTACAGTTCTGGGCTCCTGTGAACAAGGCAGACATAGCCAGAGCAGAGAGGGTTCAGAAAGAGGCAACTAAGTAATAACTGGAATGGGTGGACTACGTACCCAGAAAGATTATCAAAATTAGGGTTATTCACTTTAGAAAAAGACGATTGGGGAGATCTAATAACTATGTATAAATATATCAGGGGTCAGTACAGAGATCTCTCCCATCATCTATTATCCCCAGGACTGTGACTGTGACGAGGGGACATCCTCTGCGTCGAGGACAAAGAGCAAGGAGGTTAAGAGCAGTGAGTGGACCTGTAAACACAAGAAGAGCAGGACTATGACTCTTTTAAGAGCAGTGAGACTATGGAACTCTTTACGTAAGAGCAGTGAGGATGGACTCTTTAAGTATGAGACTATGGACTCTACTAAGAGCAGTGACTATGGAACTCTCTCCCTGAGGAGGTGGTGATGGTAAGTTCACTAAAAGAGTTCAGGAGGGGCCTGGATGTATTTCTGGAGGTAATAATATTACAGGGTTATAGTTACTAGAGAGGGGTCGTTGATCCAGGGAGTTATTCTGATGCCTGATTGGAGTCGGGAAGGAATTTTTTTCCCCTAAAGTGGGGAAAATTGGCTTCTACCTCACAGGGGTTTTTTTTGCCTTCCTCTGGATCAACTGTAGGAAAACAGGCCGAGAACTGGATGGACAGATGTCTTTTTTCGGCCTTATAAACTATGTTACTATGTTATAGTCATCAGTTATACAATCCAAAAAAACCTTTTAACGCGCTTGCATGACAAATAATTCAGAAAAAGCTAATTTGGGGAAAATACAGCGAAGCGTCCAAATCAAAATTTTTGAAAACTTGCTCATCTCTAGGATAGTCTGCCACACCAGATAAAAAGAGCAACAACAGAAGGCACACGCATTGAGTGGAGTAGGGAATATGGCACACTATATAAAAAATGGGTATGGTAAAAATGGGTATAAAAAAAAAGCAGCAAAGTTCCTTAAAACCCTCTTCGAGGGGCTCCCAAATAACCTGAAAAGGGAAAAAAAGGGATGAGGCGCACGAATGCGCAACTTATTTCCTGAGTGCCTCGTCATCCTCCTGTGCTGGAGAAAGGGGCGGAACTACCAGGAGGATCTGCCATCGCTGAATTGAATTCTACGTAACTAATTAACGGAGAGTCTGCCGTAATATTTTACTAAATTTTATACGTAGAATAGCGTATTAATTTAGCGGACAACTATGAATGCCCGTCCGGGGGTAGTGTGGTAAGGGAATTAACCTCACTGCTCTATTCATTTCTATGGAAGGAATCACTCCATACAAGTCTATGGAAGCATTCTTCCATAGAAAGAATGGCGGTGAGGTGTATTTACACCTACCACCACTACCACATTACGGCCAGCATGTAAACAATGGAGGAGCAGCGGATACGGCGCGCGCCTCTCTTCAAACAGCCTGATCGGCGGGGGTGCTGGGGTGTCGGACCCCGCCGATCGATATTGATGACCTATCTGAGGATAGGTCATCAATATATATAAACTTGGAAAACCCTTTAGGGGGGGATGATGGAGGTCACTGTTAAGGGGGCGGATGCTGTGGAGTCATGTTAAAGGGTGAGCGCTGTGGAGGCTCGGTAAGGGGCAGGGAATGGTGGAGGTCACAGTTAGGGACGTCCACATAGAGGTCATGTTAAGAGGCAGGATTCGTCGAGGCACTGTTAGGGGGGGTTATTGTTGAAAATTCACGGGTTAACAAGAAGGGGAAGTCACTGTGGAGTCACTGTTAAGGGGAATTGCTTGTTTACTTGTTAAGGGGCAGGCCGTGTGGAGGTCACTGTTAAAGGGTCAAGCAGTGTGGAGTCTCTGTTAAGGGTCTGCAATGGTTGAAGTCGTTAGGGACTGTAACCTATGTCAGTCAGGGTGGTGCTGTGGAACTCACTGTTAAAAGGGGCAGCTGATGTGAAGGTTCAAAGTTAAGGGGTGGCTGCTGTGGGTCCAATTTAAAGTAGAGGGTCGTGTGGGGGGCGTCGTGTTAAGGTGGGCTTTGGAGGTCGCTTTTAAGGGGGCCAGGTGCCCTACCAAGAGCCAGTGAGGCGATCGCCTCAGGCAGCACCAGGAGGGCAAGAGGCCACGGAGGGCCATGGGCAATGAGCGCTTTCATTGTGGCAAAGGTTGGTTAAAAATTTGGCTGAGGGGGCGCCGTTTCAGTTTTCGCCTCAGCCAGCAGAAAGGCTAGGTGCACCCCTAAGGGGGCGGATGTAGATGTCACTGTATAGTGGGACTGTCAATATCTTTTAATGAAACATAAACATTAACTGAAGTAGATGAAATATACCCTCGGAAGCGGGTCCTTCTGCTAGTACAATTAATAAACCAGGCACAGTCATGGGGGTATGCACACTATATAATAAGCAGCAGGCACATTCATGGGGGCATGGCTCACTATATAATAAGCAGCAGGGACATTTCATGGGGGCATTGCACACTAGATAATAGGCAGCAGGCACAGTTCAGAGGGTGGTTAAACACTGTATAATAAACAGCAGACACAGTTTAAGGGGGATATTATATATTATGTACTAAGCAGCAGGCACAGTTAATGTGAATATGGCACACTATATAATTAATAGGAGGCACAGTTTAGGTAGGGGGAGTGTTGTACACTGCATACTAAGAAGCAGGCATAGTTCATGAGGGGGTATGGCAAACTTTATAGTAAACAGTAGGCCTAGTTCATGGTGGGGGGTTTATGGCACACTACATAATCATCCGCAGAATGCAGAGTCATGTCGGAGAGGGCAAAGGGTGTAGTGGGAGGATCATGATAGTATTGGGGAATCATATTCTTCATTAGAGAATTTATTGATGATATGGGTGGCCCCAAAAATATTTCCTCTGGTGTTCCTAAGGATGCAAAACAGTCCAGTGGGCTGTGACAGACAAGTACTGTCCCTGGCCATAACAGCTGTTCCACGTGTCCATGGTGGCATGCACCTTGCTGCACAATGACCTAGGAGCACCCCACGTTCTCCAAAGATCACACCATTTCTGCCACCCTGACACCCACTGCCTGAATTTACTTGAGGTCTGACAAATTTGAACTGCAGAAGTCCACTACTACAATACACGGCACTGTGTGCTGACAGTATATCAGTTAGGTAGACTGCTCTGTGCTAAATAGATTTTGTAATACATTTCAACACTCATTTCTACTGAAGATCAAGAAAGGTTTCTACATCTGGAACGGACAACAGAATCCCAGGAATAGAAAACAATGACAGTGACAGCAACAAAAGCAGAGGGACTAAGATCTCAAGCCACATTGACAATACAAAACTGACATGATACAACTGCACAGAGCTTACACTGTACCCAGCAACGAAAAGAGAAAAGCAAACATTTAAGAAGGCTATCCAATCAAACCAATAATTCTCCATAAATAAAGCAACTGGGAAAGGTGATCAGACCATGATCTCAAACCCGGGACGTTTCATGTCAGCTTTCACAGGGCAGGGCTGCGCAGTGTATATATACTGATACCTGGCATGGACGGTTATCATGAGAAACCAATAGAAAATGTCATTTTAGATGACGCTATTGATACTGGGCGATCCATGAGTAACACCAGAAAATGACAATAAAATACTACAAAAACACATGTATACCCAGCCATCAGGCTTTGTCATGGGAAAAGCGTTATATGGAGGGACAATGGGAATGAGCAGGGATGCATTAGACAAGTGTCTGGTATAAACTGTCTTACAAAAGCGAATGCTGTTTTAGTTTTTTGTCCTTCTATCGCTTTACCATATGGTTTGATAAGTAACATACTAAGGTACCATATGTCTTTTTGACGTGGGCCTGTTACTATACATATAATTCTCATCGCTAGCTTGTTTCAGTGGTCCCTCCTCTAGCAACTTATTTGCAATATGGACTTCTATGTATGTTTTTTAACCTTTATTAAGTGTGAATGAAATAAAACTTTTTTATACTTTATGATCATTTGGATCAAATGTCTGGTGTACAGTGTTTTTAGTATTTATGCAGTAACACCAGTAAAATACCTGACATAGCTTTAGATACTATATAGCTAGCATTCTCCCCGTCTACCGTAAGCTGGGTGCAAAGTATGACAGCATGTGGCGACACACATAGCATATGTACTCTTCCCTTCAGAGCCCTGCCATGTGCCCAAACAGCAGTTTACGACCACATATGGGATGGTTCTGTAAACTGTAGAATCAGGGTAATAAATATTGAGGTTTGTTTTGCTGTTATCCCTTGATGTGTTACAGGAAAAACTGGATTAAAATGGAAAATCTGAAAAAAAGTGAAATTTTTTAATTTCATCTCCATTTTCCATCCATTGTTGTGGAACTCTTAAAGGGTTAACAAAGTTTGTAAAAATCAGTTTTGAATAACTTGAGGGATGTAGTTTCTAAAATGGGGTCATTTATGGGTGGTTTCTATTATGTAAGGGCTTATGCACACAAACGTATTTTCTTTCTGTGTCCGTTCTATCTTTTTTGTGGACTGCATGCGGAACCATTCATTTCAATCTCTCAGTCTCCGTGTGCATTCCGTTTCCGTGAGTCCATTCTGCAAAGAAATAGAACATGTCCTATTATTGTCCGCATTATGGACAAGGATAGGACTATTCTATTCGGGGCCAGCTGCACACGGACGTCATCCGTATTTTTTGTGGATCCGTTTTTTGCGGACCGCAAAATACATATGGTTGTGTGCATGAGCCCTAAGCCTCACAAAGTGACTTCATAACTGAACTGGTCCTTAAAAATGTAGGTTTGGGAAATTTTCTTAAAAAATATAAAAATTGTTTCTTAAATTCTAAGCCTTCTAACATCCTAAAAAATAAAATTACATTTACAAAATGATGACAACATAAAGTGGACATATTGGGAATGTTAATTGACAACTATTTTGTGAGGTACCACTGTCTTAACCCTTTCAGTACCGAGCCACTTTTCACCTCAAATCCCAGGCCGATTTTTGCAAATCTGACATGTGTCACTTATGTGGTAATAACTTTAGAACGCTTTTACTTATCTAGGCCATTCTGAGATTGTTTTCTCGTGACACATTGTACTTCATGTCAGTCATAAATTTGAGTCAATATATTTCACCCTTATTTATGAAAAAATCCCAAATTTACCTAAAATTTTGAAAAATTAGCAAATTTTCAAATGTCAATTTCTCTACTTTTAAAATACATAGTAATACCTCCAAAAATAGTTATTACTTAACATTCCCCATATGTATACTTTATGTTGGCATCATTTTGTAAATGTCATTTTATTTTTTTAGGAAGTTAGAGGGCTTAGAAGTTTAGAAGCAATTTTTCAAATTTTCAACAACATTTCTCAAACCATATTTTTGAGCACCAATTCAGTTATAAAGTTATTTTGTGAGGCTTACCTAATGGAAACCCCCCCCATAAATGACCCCATTTTAGAAACTACACCCCTCAAGTTATGAAAAACTGATGTTACAAACTTTATTAACCCTTGAGGTGTTCCACAAGAATTAAAGGAAAATGAAGGTGAAATTTCAAACTTTCACTTTTTTGGTAGATTATTCATGTTAATAATTTTTTTCTTGCAACACAGCAAGGGTTAACAGCAAACTAAACCTCAATATACATTGCTCTGATTCTGCAGTTTACAGTTGGGTTCTGGTGTATGGAAGGGATGGATCTCCTCCTGGGCGGCGAAGTGGATGCTCCAGCCACCTCCGCCGCACGAGCCACAGCAGACGCTCCAGTCGCACGAGCCACAACAGACGTTCCAGCTGCATGAGCCAAACAGATGTTCCAGCCGCACGAGCCACAGCAGATGCTCCAGCTGCACGAGCCACAGCAGATGCTCCAGCCGCATGAGCCACAACAGACACTCCAGCCGCCTCACGAGTCGCAGCAACAGCAACCTCAGCAGGTGGCAAGGAAGACACAGGCACTGAAGCTGGGTTTCTCTGGCAGAGTTGTGACACCCTGATGTCTGGAGCAGGTGGTGGTTCAGGGAACTCGTCCCCAAAATACATCTAAATACATCCAGTTTGGATGCAGCTGTTTTTTAGCCATGATGCTTGCCTCTTGCTCTAGGTCAGCGCTGGTCTAAACTGGTTCAGACTTCAGAGGAAGGTGGAGTACTGAGGGAGGAGTCTTCACTCCCTATACCTGCAAAACAGTTAGATCCCGGTGGGCCGGGCTGTTTTTTTCCAGTTCTGAGGGGGCATATCTTCACTTTCCCGCTCTTGCGTGGGCGTAGCGTCATTGTCCTGCCTCACGCAGAATGTGTAAGTTTCTTACGTTTCATATGTATCGTACGTATCATTATCGTGTTAAATTTTGTGAAGATTTACGAATAATACGAAGCGAATCCAAAGAAATTCGCTTTACAGCTGAATATTTTCAAGATTTGATATGAATCTACGAAGCGTCGAATAGATTCGGTCATCTCTACTCACAAACTGACTTCATAACTGAACTGGTCCTTAAAAAAGTGGGTTGTGGAAATTTTCTTAAAAATGGTCCTTTTTAAGGTGAAAAATGGCTGTGTCCTTAAGGTGTCAAAGTGAATTGGACAGTTTTTTTCAAAATACACCTGATCACTGTTTGTATGTGGACAGCAGGCAGGTTAGCAATGAAGTTTGCGCAGACACAATGCGACCCAGCTCTGGAAACAGTTGATTTTAAGGGGTGGTGGGTGTTGTAGGTGCAACAGTCTGATATTGTTGGCCCCTCCTGAGGATAGCACATCAACATGGTCATTCTTTACAATACTTTCCTAGACTTGTGTTACCTGGCGGCACAGTCTTTATGGCCACGTGACTTTGCCATCAATGATTGCACATACTGATGAAAAAAATATAGTATCAACAAGCTGTGGCACCTTCCCATCAGACTGCGGTTTTTATGTTTAGCGTTCAGATGCCAGCATGTAGTACAAACAAGATCAGGTCATTAAAGGGTTCTCCAGGAATTAAGAAAATGAAAATACTTAAATATTACTTGATTATAAACATATTTCCAAATACCTTTCATTAGTTACAATGCCTTGTTTTGTCTCAGGAGCAATCATTAGGAGAAATAAAATGGCCGCCGTCCTATTAGTACACACAGAACTGTCCTAATCACACAGGAGGACAAGTTACTTCACAACACTGAGCTAAAGAGCTGCCTCATCCTCCTCTCCTACTTATCAGGGATTATGAATACAGCTGAATCTCTGTAGGAATGGAATTCAAGAGGAGACATGAAGTACAGGGAGGACGGACAGGACAGAATGTGGGGCTGCTCACTACTACACCCGCACCCTCCTCTCTGTATTTCATGTCTCCTCATGAACTCCATTCCTACATAGATTCAGCTGAAGATCTTATCAGTTGTATTCAGGATCATAATCCCAGTGTTGTGAAGTAACTTGTCTGTAACTGTGTGATTAGGACAGGTTTTGTGTGTACTAATAGGACGGCAGCCATTTTATTCCTCCTAATGATCGCTCTCCAGACAAAACGAGCCATTATAACTAACAAAAGGTATTTGAGAATATATTTATAATAAAGTAATATTTAAGTATTTTAATTTTTTTAATTCCCGGAGAACCCCTTTAATGATTTATGTTACGAAACTATTAATTTGGTGAAGACTCCGCTGCTAACTCCAACCAAACAATAACACAATGACCTCACTATAGTATTGTTGACCCCACTTATTTAGACGGTTCAAACACTGTTGGAAGCAGATTTCTTATTGCAGAATAGCTGCACATTGAGAACGTTATGAGGTTGAGGTTGAATATGAGGTTTTAAATAAAACCTAATATTAGGTCTCTGTTATTAGTCTCACACTATGCTTAAAGGGGTTCTCCCATGACTAATGTAAAAAATGAAAATAAGACATCTTATAGTACATGACAACCTCTTTCTAAAAAAGCTAGAACCGACTCTCTACCTGACATATTAGACCTCAGATTAGACCCCCATTAGACCTGGATGTAGACACCCCCAATATCAGACCTCAGACCAGACTCCATTAGACCTCTCAGATCCCCATTAGACCTCCATACTCCATTAGACTTCCAGACCCGCATATTAGACCTCAGAACAAACCTCCAGACCCCCATTAGACCTCCATACCCCCATATCAGACCCCCATTAGACCTCCATACCCCCATATCATACCCCCATTAGACCTCCATACCCCCATATCAGACCCCCATTAGACCTCCATACCCCCATATCAGACCCCCATTAGACCTCCATACCCCCATATCAGACCCCCATTAGACCTCCATACCCCCATATCAGACCCCCATTAGACCTCCATACCCCCATATCAGACCCCCATTAGACCTCCATACCCCCATATCAGACCCCCATTAGACCTCCATACCCCCATATTAGACCGCCATTAGACCTTCCTGGTCTAATGGGGGTTCCTTCCTTCCTGGTTTCCTTTCCAAATCCTGGACAACCCTTTTAATTCTCCAGAACTCCAAATATCAGACTATGACGAGCCAACCAAGGATACACCAAAATAATTGGATGAGAGGGAGAGAGTAAACTAACAGAAAAAAAAATGATTTTGCATTTGGACACTTCCTACCAACATCTTAAGACCAGGGGTACAAAATCTTCTGAGGCTCAGGGTCAGTACTAAATTTTCAGGCCAAATAAAAAAAAAAATCTGTTGCAGATGATAAAAAAAAAGTTTACACAGCAAAGATCTATGCCCCCTTTCAACCCTAGAGGACAAAAATGGAGTACACTTAGAGGAAGCTCCCTTTTATCTTCTACTCTTGGACGTTGTCGGTTATTAAGGTGCACCCCTGGGCCCTTTGTTACCACAATATAAACAAAGAACTTAGAGTCTCCTATCCATCTCCACCTTGAAGTGTCTCAGCAGAACAGTTTGTATTAGTTTGTATTGTTTCCTCGTTCCTCCACTCTAGGATAGGAGACTACAGTAGAACAACTTGAAATAGCTTCACGCCAGTCAATATTAATGACCAAAGACAGAGTCACATGGGGGAAATCGTACCGTGGCATCTTTAACCTGATCAAACGATACTTATTGTGGAGGGCGGTGTCATTCCAATCGCTAGCAGTAACGCACCATCTAAAATCTACAGAATATTCCTCAACTGCACTGCATTCCTGTTTCAAGGCATGAAGGTGGGCAGCAGAAAATTTAATGACCTCTAAAGCTGAGAGAAAGGCTTGCTTGCTTTGTAAAGCTGGAGACTAAAGACTAAATACTCAAACCTGAAGAGCCCCAGCAGCTGAGACTAAGGGGTTAAGGGGTTACCCCATGAATAATGTGAAAAATGAAAATCAGACATCATATAGTACATGACAATCTCTTTCTAACAAAGCTAGAACCAGCCCTGTACCTCACATGGATCCAGATATCTCCTCATTCTTTTCTCTGCTAGATCTATATCAAGCTGACAGCTAAGGGGGCGTGTCTTTTTGGCTGCAGCTCAGGGGACGTGTCTCATCTCTGCCTATCACAGCTCAGGAGGCATGTCTCAGCTCTCCCTATCACAGCTCAGGGGGCGTGTCTCAGCTCTCCCTATCACAGCTCAGGAGGAGTGTCTCAGCTCTCCCTATCACAGCTCAGGAGGCGTGTCTCAGCTCTCCCTATCACAGCTAAGGGGTGTGTGTTTCAGCTCTCCCTATCACAGCTCAGGAGGGCGTGTCTCAGCTCTCCCTATCACAAGCTCAGGAGGCGTGTCTCAGGCTCTTCCCCTATCACAGCTCAGAGGGCGTGTCTCAGCTCTCCCCTATTATAGCTAAGGAGGCGTGTCTCAGCTCTCCATATCACAGCTCAGGAGGCGTGTCTCAGCTCTCCCTATCATAGCTAAGGAGGCGTGTCTCAGCTCTCCATATCACAGCTCAGGAGGCATGTCTCAGCTCTCCCTATCACAGCTCAGGAGGCGTGTCTCAGCTCTCCCTATCACAGCTCAGAGGGCGTGTCTCAGCTCTCCCTATCATAGCTCAGGAGGCAGTTGAAGGATGAAACTGAGCGTGTGCGACCATCTCAGTGAGCCGGAGAAAGAAATAAGAGAAAAAAACAAACAGCTTCTGGCGCTATACAGATACATTTTATTGAATTACTCAGTGGCTATACAAAATTTTTAATTACATACAATTACAAAAGTAATCAGATCCAGGTGCTGGTTTCAAAACTGTAGAATATTTTTGTAGCTGTCATTTTTTAATCTGTAGGGACTGTGAGTGTACGCGTTTTTGTCATACATTTCATTATAAAAATATGTTCATTTTCATAGAAAAAACAATTGTTAGTAAAGTCCCTTAGCTCCAACAATGAATAAAGATCCATCTGTTTGTTACCAGTTGTGGGGCGTTCTCCTTGCACAATTTGATACTATCCAATCAAAGCAGTGTTACCAGTGTCAGACCATAGAGGGACACTGGTAACTGGTAACGCAATTCATTCCTACTTCTAGCAGGAGTAATAAAGGAATGGCACAACACAGTGATAAAGCTGCTCCATACATGTGGTTACTAAAACAAACGTCTCAGGAGAGGTCCTTAGACATTCATCAGCAAGATGCCTACAAAATAATACACATATATGACCCTTATACATTCAAGAATATGAGAGTGTAAAATACGTTGACTGTATATAAGGAAAGGAGCATACATCAATATAGTTATAATATAGATGGGAATCAACATGAATCATGGGGATGAACAGTGTAAGTAATACCCCAATAATGAAGGTATGGCAGTAAGAGGAAATACCAGAAGGCTAGGCATAGAGGAGGAGGTAACGAATGAAGAGAACAGAGCTCAATTAGGAATAACAGCTGGTTATTCGGTGTCCATGCCAGATGAGATGTCCGGAAGCTGATGTGAGCAAGGAGGAGTTGTTATCATCCACCTGATACTTTCACACTTAACCAGGACTTATAGTACAATGCTTATACCATTCCATTAGACTGAGGGCACAGTTTAAGGAGGGTATTGATCACAGCAACTTAATTGATGAAACCACCATGAAAAGACCATCTCTAGAGTGGACTAAGGAATATTAGTTCCTTTATGACACCTAAGACATACCATCCAGTGGAAACATACATCTCCCTCACCCAGAGAGAAACAGGGACATTATAGACACACAAACAGCGGAGCAACACCGGAAGTGCGCACTTCTGGTGTTTGCCATGCTCGGATGCCGTGGTCAGGATTGGTTAAATCCGAGGGGTTAAATGTCCGCGATTGGCATTACTGCCGGTCGCGGACATCAACGCGAGTGACTGCTGTATGAATCTGCAATTCACCCCGGCCATGACTATCACGGCGCTGGGCGCGAAGGGGTTGAGCCCGCCAATAAAGGTGGGGCCATCGTGGTAATGGACAAGGCGTGTATTTGAAAGACATTATGAATCATTTATCTGATCAACCCACGTATCAAAGGGCCCTCCATAACCTGACTGTTAATATTCCTCAAAAACTCACAACATCTTACAAGAATTGGTGATGTCGTTGGTGATGATTTTTAGATCCAGAAGAAGGGTACTTTGATGGGTTTGAATGCGACTCCCCTTTATGCGAATGCATTGATGATCTCCATTGAGGCGGAGTATGTGTATCCACATGCCCTGTTTAAGAAACACTCCATTGTTTGGTAAAGTTTCATTAACATTTTTTGCATATGGGTGGGAACAGACTCAAAAATAGAGGAAGTCTATCAACACATAAACAATATATATCCTAAACTGGGATTCACAATGCATACTGGTAAACTCTGATCCATTTCATAGATACCTTGATCTGTATAGTTGAGGGAGATATTGAAAACCATTCATCTAGGCGTAGAACGGGAAATGTGTTATAATTTATTACAATGTATATTTAAAAAACTAGAATTTATCTCTTTAAATAGCAGTGACGCAACTACAGTGACTACTCTGTTCCAAGTAATAAACCCTACAGTAGATAACAAAGTAATATAACCCGTGTGATATTTTGGGGTCAATTATAATGAATATTTTACTGAACTGACTAAAGAGTAGTAAATTTCAAAGCAGGCCTGGAAACATAGGACAGGATTTGAGGGAAACAAGGGGCAGTAATAAAGTGAATCTGTGCCTCTTTCATGTTTTCCAAACACAAAATTGGTAGGTCACACCAAACCAATAAACAGGCTGATTATTATATTTCCCTGTGATGGTGGCAAGTACATTTTTTTTAACCACAAAAATTAGGTAGGTGTCTCTGACCCAATTAACAGGCTGATTATTAAATTTCCCTGTGACTGTTGCAAATACAGTTTTTTTTAACACAAAAGATAGGTAGGTCTCATTGATCCAATTAAAAGGTTGATTAATATATTTGCCTGTGATGGTGGAAAGTACAGTTTTTTTCTTCACAAAAATTAGGTAAGTCTCACTGACTCACTTAACGAACTGATTATTATATTTCCCTGTGACGGTGGCAAATACAGCTTTTTTTAACCACAATAAATAGGTAGGTATCAGCGACACAATTAACAGGATGATTAAGTATAATATTTCCTTGTGACGGTGGCAAGTACAGTTTTTTTCACCACAAAAAATAGGTAGGTCTAAATGACACAATTCACAGGCTGATTAACTATTATATTTCCCTGTGACGGTGGCAAGTACAGATTTTTTCACCACAAAAAATAGTTAGGTCTCACCGACCGAATTAACAGGCTGATTAATTATTATATTTCCCGGGGACGGTGGCAAATACAGTTTTTTTCGCCACAAAAAATAGGTAGGTCTCACTGACCCAATAAACAGACTGATTATTATATTTCCCTGTGACAGTGGCAAATACAGCTTTTTTACCACAAAAAATAGGTAGTTCTTAGTGACCCAATTAACAGGCTGATCATTATATTTCCCTGTGACGGTGATAAGTGCAGCTTTTTACCACAAAAATTAGGTAGGTCTCAACGAAACAATTAACAGGCTGATTAAATATAATATTTCCTTGTGACGGTGGCAAGTACAGTTTTTTTCAACCAAAAATAGGTAGGATTCATTGACACAATTCACAAGCTAATTAACTATTATATTTCCCTGTGACTGCGGCAAGTACAATTTTTTTTAACACAAAAATAGGTAAGTCTCAACGACCCAAATATTGGGCTGATTATTATATTTTCCTGTGACGGTGGCAAGTACAGTGTTTTTAAACAACAAAAATAAGGTAGGTCACACTGACACAATTAAGGCTGATTATTAT
>ONZH01001904.1:0-420061 GCA_900303285.1 Rhinella marina | reverse complement strand
TGGAATAGGTGGAATTCCAGCGAGTCGGCAGGTCGCACAACAGCCGATGTTCAGGCAAATGGAGGCGTTGCTGGAGTTTTTTTAAGCTAGCAGCAGCTACAGTTGACTTCCGAAAGTGAGCGCACAAGCGCCGCACTTTCACCAGTAGCTCTGCCAGGTTGGGGTAAGTCTTTAGAAATTTTTGGACTACCAGATTAAAAACGTGGGCCAGGCATGGTACGTGATTGAGTTCGGCAAGCTCCAGAGCCGCCACCAGGTTACGGCCGTTATCGCACACGACCATGCCTGGTCCTAGCTGCAGCGGCGACAGCCACATCTCCGTCTGCTGCAATATGGCGTCCCTCACCTCTGGGGCGCTGTGCTTCCTGTCGCCCAAGCTGATGAGCTTAAGCACCGCCTGCTGACGTCTCCCCGCGCCAGTGCTGCAACGCTTCCAGCTAGCGGCTGAGGGCGATGTTAAGGCAGAGGAGGAGGAGGAGGAAGAGGAGGGGGGTGTATCAGAACCCATGCTGGCAATCTTGGGCGGGGGTGGTAGGTAGGCCGTCTCTGTTTGCGACCCCGTCCCCGCTTCCACAACATTCACCCAGTGTGCCGTCAAAGAAATGTATCGTCCCTGGCCGCAAGCGCTTGTCCACGAGTCGGTGGTCAAGTGGACCTTTGCGCTGACTGCGTACCTCAGGGCCCGCCTGATGTTACGCGACACGTGCTGGTGCAGGGCGGGGACGGCACTCCGGGAAAAGTAGTGGCGGCTGGGGACGGAATAGCGAGGTGCGGCAGTCGCCATCAGGTTGCGGAAGGCCTGCGTCTCCACAAGCCTAAACGGCAACATCTCCAGGGCCAGCAGTTTGGAGATGTGGCAGTTTAAGGCTTGGGCTTGGGGGTGACTCGAGGCGTACTTCCGCCTGCGGTCGAACGCCTGCGAGATGGACAGTTGTTGGGACGAGGAGTGTGAAGGTGCAGGCGAAGAGGCGGGGGAAGGGAAGGCTGAAGGAGAAGGCCCCAAAGTAGCCGAGGCAGAGGCAGATGTGGTGGTGTCCTGGCTGGAGGTCTGGACCGCAGTGGCAGCACACAACAAAGGGGAAGAGGCAGTGGCAGCAAGACCGGGCGCAGGTTGTATTGCGTTTGCTCTCTCCCACTCAGCCCAGTGCTTGACTTCCAAGTGACGCCGCATGCCTGAGGTGGTCAGATTGCTCTTCTCAGAGCCCCTACTCAGTTTTGAGTGGCAGAGTGTGCAAACCACGCTCAGTTTGTCATCCGCACAAACATTAAAAAATCTCCACACCACAGAAGTACGAGGCCTCGATGGGGGAGCTTCGCGCGACTGCCCGCTGCCGGCAACAGCTTCGGCCCTGCTGGCTGTGGCCTCACTTCTCTGTCTGGACTGTCCTCTGCCTATGGACATCCCTCTGCCTGTGGACATCCCTCTGCCTCTGGACATCCCTCTGCCTCTGGACATCCCTCTGCCTCTTGCTGCCTTTTTCGGTGCTGCGCAGACCACCACCTCTCCACTGCTTTCCTCGCTGGACATCACCCCTGGCCAAGTGGGGTCGGTCATTTCGTCATCCACCACCTCCTCTTCCACTTCCTCACTCTGCTCCTCCTGCTGCCCACTGGACATTCCAACAGCCTCCCTTGATGGCAACTGCGTCTCATCATCATCATCGCTCATGATAACAGATGCTGGCTCAGGGTCCACATCAGCAGGAGATGGCGAAAACTCAAGTGTTTGGGCATCACTACAAACAAATTCCTCTGCTAGCTCCTGGGATTCTTCCGGCACATCTGAAAAAGGACCCGAAAAGAGCTCCTGGGAGGGGTCAATGGTGGGATGACTCTGTTGGCCAGGTGTGGAGGAAGGAGGGTCAGAGTGAGACTGTGTGGATGACTGGCTGGTGGACAACTGTGTGGAAGCGCTATCGGCAATCCATTGCACCACCTGTTCAACCTGCTCAGGCCTCAACAGCGGTGTAACCCGCCCCCTGCTTAACTGTCCCATAAAGGCAGGGATTCTGGATGAGCGGGATCCTGGCTGACCCTCACCAGCACGCATTGTATCCCCACTGGCTTCAACAAGGCCCCCAACAGCATTTCCGCGCCCCCGTCCTCGTCCACGTCCTATTCCGCTAGCCCCCCGCCGCATTTTTTTTTTTTTTGGTTACAATATTTTGCCTTCACAGCCGTGAAATTACTTTGCAAGAGAACGCACAGTACAGTTGCCAATTATAAGGCCTATATATTGTATATTTCAAGGTACACAGCCGTGTACTAAGTGATCAGACGGTGTGTATGAACACCAGGTTTGAGAAATTACTTTGCAAGAGAACGCACAGTACAGTTGCCAATTATAAGGCCTATATATTGTATATTTCAAGGTACACAGCCGTGTACTAAGTGATCAGATGGTGTGTATGAACACCAGGTATGAGAAATTACTTTGCAAGAGAACGCACAGTACAGTTGCCAATTATAACGGCCTATATATTGTATATTTCAAGGTACACAGCCGTGTACTAAGTGATCAGACGGTGTGTATGAACACCAGTTATGAGAAATTACTTTGCAAGAGAACGCACAGTACAGTTGCCAATTATAAGGCTATATATTGTATATTTCAAGGTACACAGCCGTGTACTAAGTGATCAGACGGTGTGTATGAACACCAGGTTATGAGAAATTACTTTGCAAGAGAACGCACAGTACAGTTGCCAATTATAAGGCCTATATATTGTATATTTCAAGGTACACAGCCGTGTACTAAGTGATCAGACGGTGTGTATGAACACCAGGTTTGAGAAATTACTTTGCAAGAGAACGCACAGTACAGTTGCCAATTATAAGGCCTATATATTGTATATTTCAAGGTACACAGCCGTGTACTAAGTGATCAGACGGTGTGTATGAACACCAGGTATGAGAAATTACTTTGCAAGAGAACGCACAGTACAGTTGCCAATTATAAGGCCTATATATTGTATATTTCAAGGTACACAGCCGTGTACTAAGTGATCAGACGGTGTGTATGAACACCAGGTTTGAGAAATTACTTTGCAAGAGAACGCACAGTACAGTTGCCAATTGAAAGGCCTATATATTGTATATTTCAAGGTACACAGCCGTGTACTAAGTAATCAGACGGTGTGTATGAACACCAGGTATGAGAAATTACTTTGCAAGAGAACGCACAGTACAGTTGCCAATTATAAGGCCTATATATTGTATATTTCAAGGTACACAGCCGTGTACTAAGTGATCAGACGGTGTGTATGAACACCAGGTTGAGAAATTACTTTGCAAGAGAACGCACAGTACAGTTGCCAATTATAAGGCCTATATATTGTATATTTCAAGGTACACAGCCGTGTACTAAGTGATCAGACGGTGTGTATGAACACCAGGTTTGAGAAATTACTTTGCAAGAGAACGCACAGTACAGTTGCCAATTATAAGGCCTATATATTGTATATTTCAAGGTACACAGCCGTGTACTAAGTGATCAGACGGTGTGTATGAACACCAGGTATGAGAAATTACTTTGCAAGAGAACGCACAGTACAGTTGCCAATTGAAAGGCCTATATATTGTATATTTCAAGGTACACAGCCGTGTACTAAGTGATCAGACGGTGTGTATGAACACCAGGTTTGAGAAATTACTTTGCAAGAGAACGCACAGTACAGTTGCCAATTGAAAGGCCTATATATTGTATATTTCAAGGTACACAGCCGTGTACTAAGTGATCAGACGGTGTGTATGAACACCAGGTTTGAGAAATTACTTTGCAAGAGAACGCACAGTACAGTTGCCAATTGAAAGGCCTATATATTTTATATTTCAAGGTACACAGCAGTAGTGCCAAATATAGTTTGGTATGTAGCAGAGCACCTAATACACCACTAATGCCTCTCTCTGTCCCTACTCCAGCAGCTATCCCTGAATACGGCAGCCGTTCTCTGTAAAGTGTATCTTGTAGTAAAGCTATCACTGTACTGCACTATAGTAGCCCTGATAAGGGCTTTTAATCACGCTCCTGCCTGTCCAACAGCTAAAACCTGTCTCTCCCTTCTCCAGCCTCTGTCCCTGACTAAGTTCACGCAGCATATGCGAACGAGCAGGAAGAGCTGAGTTTTTAATATTCGAGGTCACATGGTTTTTCCAGCCAATGCATGTAGACGCCGTTTTCGCGCTGCCAGCGTGCTCAGCGTGCCTGTCATACCCCCCCTGCATGGTGATTGGTGGAAAAAGAGCGCCAGGGAAGGTGGGAGGGGAAACGAATTCTAAGTGCGCCATCGCCGTGATACTCGAAAGAAATCGAGCACGCCGAATATTGTAGTATTCGATCGAATACCAGCTCGATCGAACACTACTCGCTCATCTCTATTATCCACCTATTCTCTGTGGCAAAAAAACATCTATGCTTGACCACTAGATTTCTTCTAGTTAACAGATGGAGAAACAAAGCTCAGTAGCTCCATCCTTTAGTAATAAATATTAGTAAAAAAGCTGCATAATCGTCTCTTCTGCTTCATATTAAAATACTGTTTATATTGTCAAGTGTATTTTAAATCTTTTTAAACTCATATGCCTTGCAACTTTAAATGTCAGGAGAGGGGTGGAATGTATTAAGTAGTGAAGGCCCCATGGCCTCTTTTGTCCTCACTATAATCCAACCCTGTGTGGCACCACTGGTCTACTATGACAGGGACCCAGTGATGGGCCAAACGGCAACCCATATATCTATGTCAATGATTAGAAACCATCATAGATTGCAGTCAGGTTCATTTTATAAATGTAAGGCTTCATTCACACGACGCAAATTGCGGATCCGCAAAATAAAAAGGATGACATTCCGTATAACATCCGTTTCTCCGTTTTTTTGTAACAATGCCTATCCTTGTCAGCAAAACGGACAAGAATAGGACATGTTCTATCTTTTTTGCGGAACGGAAATATGGACATACAGAAACAGAATGCACACGGAGTACCTTTAGTTTTTTTTGCGGACCCATTGAAATGAATGGTTCCGCATACAGTCCACAAAAAAAAACGAACGGACACGGAAACAAAATACGGTGAATGAAACCTAAGGCAAGTGAATTTCTACTTGTTTCTCTTTGTATAGACAGAAAACTGGAAAGTGATAATTTTTTGCAGGGCTGTCTATAGTTTTTATTGATACCATTTTGGAGGGTGTATGACTTTGTAATCACTTTTCATTCCATTTTTTGGGGGAGGTGAAGTGACCAAAGTAATTTTTTGCCATTGTGCCATGCACTGTGTGAGATAAATATTTTTATACTTTAATAATGCAGACATTTTTGGACATAGAGATGCTATTGATCTTTATTTTCTCATAATGTGGAAAGGGGGTAGTTTGAATTTTGATGTTCTTGAACCCCAGAAAAATACACTTTTATGATATGCAAATTAGGCGTACTAGGTGCAAGGGGTGGTAACCCTGCACCTAGTAGCGCCGTTTCCCCACCTCTAGTGACACCTCCTTTCTTGTGATGGACAGGGCCAGGCAGCTCGCTCTAACCGCTGCCGGCCCTGCCCGAGCTCCAAATCCCGTTCCTGCGCCGTGTGGCCTTCATTTGTGAGGACTGTGATGTCATTGGCGCAGGCGCACTGAGGGAGCCGGGAGCCCGGCGGCCAGCGGCACTCACTGCGCCTGCGCCAAATGAAGGCCGCACGGCGCAGGCGCGGGATTTGGAGCTCAGGCAGGGCCGGCAGCAGTTAGAGCGAGCTGCCTGGCCCTGTCCATTACAAGAAAGGAGGCGTCACTAGAGGTGGGGAAACGGCGCTACTAGGTGCAGGGTTACCGCCCCTTGCACCTAGTAAGCCTAATTTGCATATCATAAAAGTGTATTTTTCTGAAAAACGGGGACACCAAAACAAAAATGATTACCAGATCAGGGATCAGGTGACATTTGCACATTGCAAATGTCATCCTGTCTGATATGCCCAAAACTGGTGACAGAAACCCTTTAATTTCCTATTAGGGGCTTTAAAGAGCCTCTTTCAGCATGATCAACCCTATTAAACAAGAAATTTTGCCTGTTAGGGTTGATCATGCTGATTAAAACTTTTTTTTGTCTGTATGTTAAACAGCTACAGAGATATCTGCATTCATATTCATATGCAAATTAGCACATTTGAGCACGGGGAGCCAGACTGAGTCCTTGGAGCACTAGTTTTGTAACTCCCCTGTGATCTGCAGACTCCCCCCTCACATTGATTGACAGGGCTAGACATCAAGCATAATAAGGGCAGAAACAACAGATGCAATCAGCTCTTGTTAAAATGTTACCTTTACAATGATATACAGATAAACTAGATATGGAGAGTATTATGTAGGAGTATCAGGAAAGAAGTAAAATTAATCCTAGAGCTGTCATAGCATGGAATTATACAGTGCCTTGCGAAAGTATTTGGCCCCCTGGAACTTTTCAACCTTTTGCCACATTTCAGGCTTCAAACAAAAAGATATCATATTTTAAATTTTTGGTGAATAATCAACAACAAGTTGGTCACAATTGTGAAGTGGAACGAAATTTATTGGATCATTTAAACTTTTTTTGTAATAATAAAACTGAAAAGTGGGGTGTGCAAAATTATTCGGCCCCCTTGCATTAATACTTTGTTGCGCCACCTTTTGCTGCGATTACAGCTGCAAGTCGCTTGGGGTATGTCTCTATCAGTTTTGCACATCTAGAGACTGAAATTCTTGCCCATTCTTTCTTGCAAAACAGCTCAACCTCTTCGAGGTTGGATGGAGAGCGTTTGTGAACAGCAGTTTTCAGCTCTTTCCACATATTCTCAATTGGATTCAGGTCTGGACTTTGACTTGGCCATTCTAAGACCTGGATACGTTGATTTTTTAACCATTCCATTGTAGATTTTGCTTTATGTTTGGGATCATTGTCTTGTTGGAAGATAAATCTCCGTCCTAGTCTCAGGTCTTTTGCAGACTCCAACAGGTTTTCATCCAGAATGGTCCTATATTTGGCTCCATCCATCTTCCCATCAATTTTAACCATCTTCCCTGTCCCTGCTGATGAAAAGCAGGCCCAAACCATGATGCTGCCACCACCATGTTTGACAGTGGGGATGGTGTGTTCAGGGTGATGAGCTGTGTTGCTTTTATGCCAAACATATCGTTTTGCATTGTTTCCAAAAAGTTCGATTTTGGTTTCATCTGACCAGAGCACCTTCTTCCACATGTTTGGTGTGTCTCCCAGGTGGCTTGTGGCAAACTGTAAACAAGACTTTTTATGGATATCTTTGAGAAATGGCTTTCTTCTTGCCACTTTTCCATATAGGCCATATTTGTGAAGTGTTCGACTGATTGTTGTCCTATGGACAGACTCTCCCACCTCAGCTGTAGATCTCTGCAATTCATCCAGAGTGATCATGGGCCTCTTGGCTGCATCTCTGATCAGTCTTCTCCTTGTTTGAGATGAAAGTTTAGAGGGACGGCCGGGTCTTGGTAGATTTGCAGTGGTCTGATACTCCTTCCATTTCAATATGATCGCTTGCACAGTGCTCCTTGGGATTTTTAAAGCTTGGGAAATCTTTTGGTATCCAAATCCAGCTTTAAACTTCTCCACAATAGTATTACGGACCTGCCTGGTGTGTTCCTTGGTCTTCATGATGCTCTCTGTGCTTTAAACAGAACCCTGAGACTATCACAGAGCAGGTACATTTATACGGAGACTTGATTACACACAGGTAGATCCTGTTTATCTTCATCAGTCATTTAGGACAACATTGGATCATTCAGAGATCCTCAATGAACTTCTGGAGTGAGCTTTCTGAACTAAAAGTAAATGGGACGAATAATTTTGCACGCCCAACTTTTCAGTTTTATTATTACAAAAAAAGTTTAAATGATCCAATAAATTTCGTTCCACTTCACAATTGTGACCCACTTGTTGTTGATTCTTCTCCAAAAATTTAAAATGTTATATCTTTTTGTTTGAAGCCTGAAATGTGGCAAAAGATTGAAATGTTCCAGGGGGCCGAATACTTTCGCAAGGCACTGTATATACTACTTACAGCCTAGCAAGTACAACATTATCTCAGGAAGAAAAAAATTAAATGAAGAAAAAAAATGTACAAGTCTGTTTTGGGATTTAAACCTGAGATCCTCTATATGAAAGGTAGGACACTTTTCTACAGGAATCTGGTATTACCTTGATCATATAAACGCACAGACAAAAATTATGATTCCATATATACAGTATGGTGGACCCCATAAAAAATAAAATAAAAAAAAATACTGACAGAACTGCCAACCTCACCTGAATAAAAAGTGATCAAAAAGTCATATGTACCTAAAATGGCACCAATAAAAACTATGGCGTATACTACAAAAAGAGCCCTTACACAGCTCAGTTAACAAAAAGTAAAAAAAAAATGTAAAAGTTATAGCTCTTAAAAACCATTCCAACAAATTCCATGTCACAAAATTCAGATGCTGCTCTTCTGAGCTCTGCTTTGTCCCCAAACAGCAGTTTATGAGCACATTTGAGTTATTTCCGTACTCAGGAGGAATTGCGTAACATATTATGTGGTGCTGTTTCATCTTTTAACCCTTGCAAAATAAAACATTTGGATCTCAAACAACATAGAATTTAACATTGGAACGTGAAAATGAAAAGTTACATTTTTTCCAATAATATGTTGTTTGAGATTCAAACACCTGTGGGGTCAAAATCATCACTACACCCTCAGCTGAGTATAGTTTCTGAAAAAACGGGTTATTTTTTGGTGTTTCTACTGTACTGGTACACTATACTACATATTATTGTTAACATGTCATTTTTTATTTTCATTCCCCAATTGTAAAAAATTCTATGAAACACATGTGGGCTCAAAATGCTCTCTGCACCACTATATTAATTCCTTGACAGGTGTATTTTCCAAAAGAGACCTTTTCAGGGTGTTTCTTATGGTTTATCAATTATCACCTCAAGGCCTCAACAGTTTGAAATTGTGCCAGAAAAAACTTTCTAATAAATAGAGTCCCCAAAATCCACAAAGTGCTCCTTCAATTCTAAGGCTGGTATTTTAGTCAAGTAGCACTCTAGGGCAACATATGGGATATTTCTAAAAACTTCAGAATCAGGTTAATAAATGTGGGTTTAGTTCTATTTTTATCACAAGCTGTGTTCCAGAAAATTGATTAAAATTGAAAATCTGCAAAAAATAATTAATGTTTGTAAATTTCAATTCTGAGAAACACGTAAAGGCATAACAAACTTTCTAAATGTCATTTTTTAAAATGGGGTGATTTATGTGGGGTTCTATTGTATAAGAGCCTCTCAGAATTAAAGTGGTCCCTAAAAAATAAGATTTGGAAATTCTTGTGAAAATTTGTAAAATTGTTGCTAAACTTGCCTTTTAACCTCTCCATTAAATAAAAGCATGATTGAACAAAGTTGGCATGTGGTAAATAATAATCATTAACCATTTTTTGAGCTACGTATGACTATTTGTCTTACAAGCAGAGAAATTCATATTTGGAAAACTGCTAATTTTGTAAAATTTTCATTAAATTTAGTTTTTTTTTATAAATAAAAACAAAATATATCCACCAAAATTTACCACTAACACTAAATACAATGTGTCACTGAAAAACAATATCAGAATTGCATGGATAAGTAAAAGCATTGCTTATTACCACATAATTTGATACATGTCAGATTTGAAAAATGGGGCTGTATCCTTAAGGCCAAAAAAGGATTCCTCCTTAAGAAGTTAAAGAAGTCTTGGATGAATTCTAAGAATTAAATAACATTAAGGGCTTATGCACACGACAGTTGCTTGGCCTTTCTGTGCATTGGGGACCGCAATTTGTGGTCCCCAATGCACAGGCAACATCTGTGCGAATTCCTCAGACGGATCTAGACCCATTCAACATGTGGCTGGCTGTCAATGGGTGTTTTGACACCAAATTTACTTCTGCTAAGGGCCTGGAAATGGTCCAGGCAGAGACAGAGTTGTGTAATGAAGGTGCCACCTATATCTGGATGATGGACAATGAAACTATGGGAGCTGCTTATGCAAAGGATCCTCTATACTGATGGACTGTCTGGCCCATCTGAAGCCTGTTTGCCATGTGTGCCTGCCCTCACATAACCACTATTTCCAACACATCCCAACAGTTAGGTCAAAGTGGCCTAGATGGTGGACAGTTTATTAAAACAACCAATCCTACTTCTCTCAGTCCAATGATATGCACTGTCTCAAAGTCTGTCAGCTGGGTAAAATGTCTTCAAGTGTGTTGTGAAGGCATGTCTAGCAGTCAACGATCTCTCACCAAGAGGTATACTACCCAAAAGAGCCCTTTTTTAGGACAGCAGAGAAAGCACATTTACTCCCTCTTGTGGCAAGACCCAGTGTCTAATCAGACCACACAGGTAATCATTTACATATCTGCCTGAGACATAACTGCATGCTGAGTTTTGCAGCAATCTGACATTTCCATGTGGGTGCATTATTTTTTAATGTAATAAAGCAGCAAAAAAGGAAAACAGAAAGAAATGAGTATGTATATGTAGTTCTCATAAAGAGGAACTATCATCCTGCCCATTGACAAGTGTGGCTTTGTTTCTGGAAAAATAAGCTGTTTTTTTCTGTAATCTCAATCACAATCCTTTTAACTATTTGTCTAGGTGCATGTATTATAGGCAGTTATTTCAAACTGACTGTAATGTTCTGCAATGCCATCACTGATAAGGAGTGCAGAAAATTGTCTACATCCCTGATCACTACGAGGGGCGTCACTAGGCCTAAATATTGGTGGCTAGGGCCTAGTTGAATACTGCGGTGGGGCACTGGAGCTAATGGCTCCCTGGCCCACCATTTAGGGCTTTGCGGTCTGCAAAAAACGGATCCGCAAAAAATACAGATGACGTCTGTGTGCATTCTGTATTTTGTGGAACGGAACAGCTGCCTCCTAATAGAACAGTACTATCCTTGTCCGTAATGCGCACAGTAATAGGAAATGTTCTATTTTTTTGCAGAATGGAAATACGGACATAGCGAAATGCAAACGGAAGTACCTTTTTTTTTTTTTGCGGACCCATTGAAGTGAATGGTTCAGTATACGGTCTGCAAAAAAATGGAATGGACATGGAAAGAAAATACGTTCGTGTTCATGAGCCCTTACTCTCATAGACCACTAGGCTTGAAGCCTATTACAAGATGCCTCAGCAGCACAGGCTGCGTGATGACATAATCATGACCACCTGCACTGGCTGGCTGTGACGTATTTTATTTTAATTTTTTGTCACTATGGTGGAACATACTACTGGGTTGCTATAGGGTTCAAGGATATTATAACTACTGGGGCACTATACGGTCAGGGTCTTTATAACCACTGGAGTAATTATAACTTCTGAGGCACTGCAGGGGGATTTTACATCCTGAGGGCCTATAGGGACATTTTTAAGTACTGTGGCATTATAGGTACATTACTGGGGGACACAACTACTGGGGGCACTACAGTGGGGCATTTTAACTACTAGGGGCACTATAGGGGGCATTTTAACTACTAGGGACACTACAGTGGAACATTTTAACTACTAGGGGCACTATATGGGGCATTTTAAATATTGGAGCACTATAGGTGGCATTACAACTACTGGGGCACTACATAAGCGCATTATGACTACTTTGGGCACTATAGAGGGATGTTTAACTACTGGGGAAATTATAGGGGACATGATAAATACTAGAGACACTATAGGGGACATTATAACTATTGGGGCACTACATGGGGCATAATAACTACTGGAGCACAATAGGGAGCCTTATAACTGCTGGGGCACAAAAGGGAGCATTATAACTACTGAGGCACTATAGGGGGTACATTGTAACTACTGGGGCACTACAGAGGGGGGCTTATCACTACTGGGACCATTATAGTGGCCAAATTTATATTGGGGGTATCACAGGGTGCCTTATTACTACTGGGGCACTATGGCAAGGCCTTATTGCTGATGGGTGGGCTTTATTATTGGACACACTATGGAGGGCACTACTGCTAATGGGGCACTCTTGGGGACCATTATTATTGGGCACATTGTAGGTTATATTTTTACTAATGAGGGCACTCTTGGAGAGAATTATTGCTATCTGTGGAACTTTAATATAACTATGGGCAGACTATCTGTATGGCACTATTATCTCTGCAGTATAGTATTTGGGGGCATTGGGCATTACAACGAGAACAATATTGTGGTATCAGCAGAAGAGTATCCGTATGGGAAAAATGAGAGAAAAGTGAGGAACCTAAGATGTCTGTGTTGCAAACTCTGCAGAGATGAGACATGTCTGAAAGGAGAAGAGTGGTTGAATAGAGAAGATGAGCAAATAGAACATCTACATCAGAGGAGATGTCACTGGATGTAACAGGCATGTAGTGCTGTTTAGTCCTGTATGCTTGGCAAGTAAAATATGTGCTAGCACATGGAGGGGAGCAGTAGGTTTGAGAATTTGGTACTTCTCTTTTGGTCCTAGCAGTGTCCCTGAGCACTACTTTGTCTGAAATTCTCAGATCCAGCAGAACTTTTATTACATATAAACTATGTTACTATGTTACTATGTTACATACAGTGCCTTGCGAAAGTATTCGGCCCCCTGGAACTTTTCAACCTTTTGCCACATTTCAGGCTTCAAACAAAAAGATATAACATTTTAAATTTTTGGTGAAGAATCAACAAGTGGGTCACAATTGTGAAGTGGAACGAAATTTATTGGATCATTTAAACTTTTTTTGTAATAATAAAACTGAAAAGTGGGGAGTGCAAAATTATTCGGCCCATTTACTTTCAGTTCAGAAAACTCACTCCAGAAGTTCATTGAGGATCTCTGAATGATCCAATGTTGTCCTAAATGACTGATGAAGATAAATAGAATCCACCTGTGTGTAATAAAGTCTCCGTATAAATGCACCTGCTCTGTGATAGTCTCAGAGTTCTGTTTAAAGCACACAGAGCATCATGAAGACAAAAGAACACACCAGGCAGGTCCATGATACTGTTTTGGAGAAGTTTAAAGCTGGATTTGGATACCAAAACATTTCCCAAGCTTTAAACATCCCAAGAAGCACTGTGCAAGCGATCATATTGAAGTGGAAGGAGTATCAGACCACTGCAAATCTACCAAGACCCGGCCATCCCTCTAAACTTTCATCTCAAACAAGGAGAAGACTGATCAGAGATGCAGCCAAGAGGCCCATGATCACTCTGGATGAACTGCAGAGATCTACAGCTGAGGTGGGAGAGTCTGTCCATAGGACAACAATCAGTCGAACACTTCACAAATCTGGCCTTTATGGAAGAGTGGCAAGAAGAAAGCCATTTCTCAAAGATATCCATAAAAAGTCTCGTTTACAGTTTGCCACAAGCCACCTGGGAGACACACCAAACATGTGGAAGAAGTTGCTCTGGTCAGATGAAACCAAAATCGAACTTTTTGGAAACAATGCAAAACGATATGTTTGGCATAAAAGCAACACAGCTCATCACCCTGAACACACCATACCCACTGTCAAACATGGTGGTGGCAGCATCATGGTTTGGGCCTGTTTTTCATCAGCAGGGACAGGGAAGATGGTTAAAATTGATGGGAAGATGGATGGAGCCAAATACAGGACCATTCTGGATGAAAACCTGTTGGAGTCTCCAAAAGACCGGAGACTAGGACTGAGATTTATCTTCCAACAAGACAATGATCCCAAACATAAAGCAAAATCTACAATGGAATGATTCAAAAATAAACGTATCCAGGTCTTGGAATGGCCAAGACAAAGTCCAGACCTGAATCCAATTGAGAATATGTGGAAAGAGCTGAAAACTGCTGTTCACAAACGCTCTCCATCCAACCTCAAAGAGGTTGAGCTGTTTTGCAAGGAAGAATGGGCAAGAATTTCAGTCTCTAGATGTTCAAAACTGATAGAGACATACCCCAAGAGACTTGCAGCTGTAATCGCAGCAAAAGGTGGCGCAACAAAGTATTAATGCAAGGGGGCCGAATAATTTTGCACGCCCCACTTTTCAGTTTTATTATTACAAAAAAAGTTTAAATGATCCAATAAATTTCGTTCCACTTCACAATTGTGACCAACTTGTTGTTGATTATTCACCAAAAATTTAAAATGTTATATCTTTTTGTTTGAAGCCTGACATGTGGCAAAAGATTGAAACGTTCCAGGGGGCTGAATACTTTCGCAAGGCACTGTATGTTGTGTGTAGCTGCACCTTATTATAATACTGCACATTTATAGACATTCTTTAGCATCAGAATGCCTTTAAAACTTCCTGTACTTTTTCTGATGGTAACACGGTCTTTTGAGGGTTAGTTAAAAGCCTTTGCAATAAACTGGTCAGCCTCATCAGCACTTTTTAAACCGTCTCTGCAAGAGATTATAAGAGGCACAGTGGGTGTAACTTCATCTCATGCTAAGTAGTGTCTGTTGTTGTAGATAACAAGCAACTTTCTATTGGCGAGTTTGCCATGATCTTCCTATTAGAGATATTACTAAATATGACTATAAGCCAGCCAGCCATACATGTAAAGAGCTACTTCACTCTCAGATATTTAAAATGTTGCCAATTACTTTTCATGGAAACATCCTTACCATCATTACAGGGTTAAAAAAACAAATGTCTGCTTTCTTTAAAAACATTGTCACTCCTGTCAATTGGTTGTGCCTGATATTGCAGCCCAATTACACTGAATTAAATGTGTCTAAGTTGCAATACCACACACCACCTGTGGACAGATGTGGCACTATTTAAGAAAGAAAGCAGCTATGCTATTCTAATCCTGCAGTGCCCCAGAGAAAGACTGCAAATGTTTAACATTTCTTTTAAAGGGCATCTGTCAGCAGATTTGTACCTATGAAACGAGCTTATCTGCTTCATGTGCACTTGGCAGCTGAAGTCATGTATGTTGGTCTCATATTCATTTGTGCCTGCATTGCTGAGAAAAATGATGTTTCAATATATGCAAATGAGCCTCTAGGAGCAACTGTGGTGTTGCCGTTACACCTAGAGGCTCTGCTCTCTCTGAAACTGCTTGGCCTTCTCCACTTTGATTGACAGGGCCAGGCACTGTAAACATCATCACACCTGGTCCTGTCAATTAAAGCAAAGAGGATGTGGCAGTTATAGAGAGAGCAGAGCCTCTAGGTGTAACAGCAACGCCCCCGTTGCTCCTATAGGCTCATTTGCATATATTAAAACTTTGTTTTTCTCAGTAATGCGGACACATATGAACATGGGACCAACACAGATGTCTTCAGCTGCCTAGAGTACATGCAACAGGTCAGCCAGTTTCATAGGTACAGATCTGCTGACCGATGTCTTTTAAGGGTTAATGTATTGTGTTATGCACTGTGTAATCCCAAATGTTTGCAAAGCAAGTAACTAGTTAAAGGAAATGTGTCATCAGAAGATGACCTATTGTTTAACCCCTTCGCGCCCAGCGCCGTACATGCGGGTGCGGAAGGCGTCATGGCCGGCAAGTCTCTGCTGTTTCTAACAGCAGAGACTTGCCGCTACTTACCGCCATCGGCGGCGTCTTCCTGGGAGCCTAGATGCCGTGATCACACGTGATCACGGCATCTAGTTGCGTCTCAACCCGGAAGCATTCGCTTCCGGGTGGTGTACAGACACCCCGTGTGGCCAATCGGGGTGTCTGTACACCATATGAAAACTGTAATCCTCGCTGGTGAGGATTACAGTTTTCAAAGTGCAATTCTTATTCTGGCCACTAGATGGCAGGCCAGGATAAGAAATGAGCAATTCTTGGATTTCTGAGTCTATAAAATCCATGATTGCTCATAAAGAAAAAAAAAAAAGCCACAATATATCAGCCCATATTTGAACTTTCAAATAGTAAAAAAAAAATTTAAAAAAAATGTAAAAAAATATATAAAAAATAAAAAAGATATAAAAGTTCAAATCACCCCCCTTTCCGTATAATTAAAAAATAAATACCTAAATAACAATAAATATAGACATCATGGGTATCACTGTGACCGAAAACGCCCGTACTTTTAAAATATAAAAAAAAAAAATTCCAATACGGCGAATTGTGTGGCGTAAAAAAGCGTCCAAATGGCGATTTGCCGTTTTTTGTCACTTTTTTTTTCTAAAAAAAATTAAATAAAAAGTGATCAAAAAGTCATACACACCCCAGAATGGTATCAATAAAAACTTCAGATCATCCCGCAAAAAATGAGCCCCCATACAGCTCTGTACACATAAATACTAAAAAGTTATAGGGGTCAAGATTTGACAAGGAAAAAAAAAAAAAAAGGGGCAACTTTCTAATTATTTTATCACTATGAAAACGCAGGAAAAACTATACATATTATGTATTGCCGGATTCGTACTGACCAGTAGAATGAAAGTAGCGGATCAGTTTTAATGCACATCGAACGCTGTAAATAAGAAACCCGTAGAACTGTAGCGGAATAGCGTTTTCTTTGCAATTTCACCCGGTTTGGAATTTTTTCCCCGCTTCCCACTACACCATATGCAATATTAAGTGGTGGCGTTGGAAAGTACAACTTGTCCCGCAAAAAATAAGCCTTCATACAGCTATGTGAACAGAAAAATAAAAGAGTTATGGCTGTTTGAAGGCAGGGAGTGCAAAACGAAAATGCAGAACCTAAAAAACCTCCGGGCGCGAAAGGGTTAAATCATGTTTTTTTGAATATATTTTAAATAAATGTTGATTGTTTTCCATGTCAATATCTATATTTTTAAAAAAAACCATAAAATCCTGCAGTTTTCACACTGGCCACTAAGCCAAATAATTGGTGCCAGTTCTAAGTTTGTACAGACCACTTTACTGCAGTTACCTGCTTATCTATACACAGAGGTAATATAATTACAGGCAGGATTAGAATGACTGATAACACAGGATCCACCATTCATAATAGGTGATTGTCAAAGCTTATCTGTTCCCTCCCTGCAGGCATGGGATTCAGCCGGTTCCCTCCCGTTCTCCAGATCCAGTTGTTAAAATTACAGCCAGATCGGAGAACCGGGTTACCGGCTGAATCCCGATCCAATGCAGCAGCAGGAGATGAACGCTTCCATTGTGGAAGCGCTCATCTCCCTCAATTCATTTGTATCGCTGTCGTCAGGGCGATACAGATGAACACTGCAGCAGGGAGAGGTGTCTCCCTCTCCTGTTCCTCTGATAGGCTGCAGGCACTAGGCCTGAGCCGGGCTTGGTGCTGCGCAGGACACAGGCCGCAAGAGGCCTGCATCGCATAGCTGACAGCATGGAGGTAAGTATAAATGTTTTTTTTTCTTTTCTGTGGCGTGCTGGGGTCATTGCTGGCACATGGGGGACACTACTGTATATGGGCATCAACTGGGGGCATCTACTGGCACACGGAGGACAATATGGGGGCATCTACTGGCACGTCCTTGGGGACACTATAGGGGGCATTTCTGGCATATGGGGGCATCTAGTGGGGGCATTGTTGGCACATGGGGCATCTACTGGGGGCATTGCTGGCACATCATGGGGGCATTACTGGCACATTATGGGAAACACTATGGGGGCATCTTCTGGGGGCATTTATACTGGCACATCTGGGGCATTTCCACTGGCACATCATATGGGACACTATGGGGGCATCTTAAACTGGCACATTATGGGCACACTATGGTGTTGGAGGGGGGAAGAACACTATGGGGGCATATTATATAGACACATTATGGGGGCACTAAGAAGGGACATTTATACTGGCACATTATGGGGCACTGTTGGGAAGAGGAGAGGAGCACTATGTGGGCATTTACTAGGGGTATTATATAGGGGTATTTTATACTTGCACGCATTATGGGGTCACTCTGGGGACATTAGCTCAACTGGGGGCACTTAGAAGGGGATTTTTTTTGTACTGGCACACATTATAATGGACATTCTACTGGTGCTCATTTTAAGTATTCTAGGTGGGAGGATGATGGAAAAGTAGGAACCTAAGATGTCTTTTTGTCAAACTACAGAGACGAGAGATGGGTAAAAAATTATCATGGCGCCTGGTCTGAAATGAGAAGATGAGAAAAGAGAACATCTGCTGAACGAGGAGAAGTCACTGGATGTAAGACCTTTGTGCGTTGTATGCTGGATAGCACTGAATATAATGTGTATGCAAATATGTCTTTAGTGCTAGGTACAAATGTGTATAAAATGTATATATGTAGGTGTATCTACTGTAAGTGTAGCCTAGGTGTAATTTATATACTGGGCTTTACAAAAACCTGCAGCGCTGGTAGTTTAGCTCCTTAGGCTTTTTAAAAGTTTTGTGGTATGTGTATATATGGTGTATTTATGTATGTGTACCATGTATATGCTGGAAGTATATATAAACATGTGTCGTGATGTGTCCACCGTTGAGTAGGGAACCTGTTGTTAAAAATTTGAATCCCACCCCTGCCTCCCTGTACAATGACCTCTGTATAGATCACAGAGCATGCCTAGAAAACTCTCCTATAGAAGTCAATGAGGTCCCCTACTGACCATTGTGTCTATGGACCATGGGGCTGCCGTAAAGCAATTTTTTTAATGCTGTGTAAATGATTTTAAGAACAGGTCAGGCAAGATGGTAGCTCCCATAATAATTTTTAGGAAATAAAATAAAAAATTCTGCAATCAGAAAATAAAAACAGATTAGAAGAAAAGGATGTGCGTTCCTATCTGCTTTTAACTGGCAGAAAACATTTTTGGTGACACATTTCCTTAAAACAGGTTATCCCATGAATAATGTAAAAATGACAATCCGATATATAGTACATAACAGACTCTTTCTAACAAACTTAGAACCAGCCGTGTACATCACATGGATCCAGAGCTTCTGCCATTAATTACTCCAATAGCTAATTACAAAAGTATTCAGATCAAGGTGCTGGTTTGAAAAATGTAGAATATTTTTCATAAGAAAACCCCTTTAACATCTGGCAGCTCTTTAGTGAGATCATTGTGGAGACTGGCTGGTTCAGTCCCCTCCGTCTTGTTGTGGCCGTGTGTGAAGATAATGCTTGTGAGCCTGGCAGAAGTCTATGGACTTTGCTGCCTGTGGAGAGGGTATATTGCCTCCAGCGCCCACCACACTTCTATAACAGATTGGCCATCTGTTTGAATATCTGCACCCCACCATGGGAACTGCAGTATTGATTGTGCAAGTTTTGCACACCTTCGGTCAATAGGGAAG
Organism: Rhinella marina; assembly: GCA_900303285.1. Taxonomy (NCBI): domain Eukaryota; kingdom Metazoa; phylum Chordata; class Amphibia; order Anura; family Bufonidae; genus Rhinella; species Rhinella marina. The sequence continues at coordinate 400,815 of ONZH01001904.1, read as the reverse complement.
ATTGTTCGTATTAGTACCTATAGAAAGAGATTCAGGGACTACTACTACCATAATTGCTGCTGCCTATGCATAGCCATTAGGAAAAGTAAAATAACAAAAAGTCCAGCGGCACAGATAATAGCAAATGTGGGTGAAGAAATCCTCCAGGAAAACTGGTATTGTATCCTCTGACGATATATCCACAGAAAACGAGGCAGCACTCCAACTTAGGTGACAAAGTGAAGACCCTTTATTACCCTTAGCAACGTTTCAGCCCAGCACAATGAGGCCTTTGTCAAGCAAACAAACAGTGTCCACTCTCAGTTTATAAAGCCAAAGACAACACGTCATTAGCTAATCAACATGATTAGTGAATTACAAAAACATGTGAATTAATTGCATATGCAAAAACATGTGAATTCATAGTATATAAATATATAAAAAGGAAGTGCACAAATCACATATAGTAATCGATATAGCATCTTGTGTAACATATTTAATTTATAAAATTAGAAAAACAACATTATTATGGTGCTTCAAACAGTGCATTAATGTGTTATAAAAACCTGTATGTACTACATCAGCCGCATCCAGATCATCGCAGCTGTGCGTACTTAATTGTTTCATTAAGAAACCATTAAAAAAATCGTAAGGTCCAGCTTACCATTGGTGATTCAGTGGAATGTATACAATATCGCGTCCCTAGTGTGTCACTGCACCTGCGCGGGGGACCCGCGCGCTCACCATCGCTCCATGCGCTCGGCAGCGTCAGAGATGATGCGAGATCACGAATCACGTGACCCGCCCATCTCCGACGCAGCAAAGCTAACGGAGAATAGGATAGAGCCAAGCGGGCCACTCCTCTACAGGGCAGCATCATCACAGGGGCGGAATTACAACCACGGGATCGCACACACAGGGTTATTATTAAACCCCAAAAGACAGTGGGAGTAACAGCCAATACAACAAAGTCCTTTTTATAAAAAGATACTGGTGTAAATAAAAAGTAATACGCACAATAAATGATACACTTTAGGCAGAATATCAACTGGAGAGCCATCCCTATAGTCAGAGATGGCTCGATCCTAGTCGTGTAGATAGATCACGGACTACTTCCATAGTCAGTGACCATATATACAAATATACCGCCATTGTATAGAAATAAGGGTAAAGGGAGGAATAGGCATCCCATGTAAATGGTGTAGTGTCTACCCTGGGCCATTTTTTGAGAATGACCCCGAGTCCCACCTTTATGCATGCCAACGGGACAGCATGGGAACTGCAGTATTGATTGTGCGAGTTTTGCACACCTTCGGTCAATAGGGAAGATTGTTCGTATTAGGCTACTTTCACACTAGCGTTTTAAAATTCCGGTATTGAGTTCCGTCATAGGGCTCAATACCGGAATAAAACGCTTCAGTTTTGTCCCCATTCATTGTCAATGGGGACAAAACTGAACTGAAGACAACGGAATGTTCCTGAAAGCATTCCGTTCCGTCTTCAGACCGGAGAACAAACCGCAGCATGCTGCGGTTTGCTCTCCGGTCCAGGCATCCGCACCAAGACGGATCCGGAATGACCCCCAATGCAAGTCAATGGGGGTGGATCCGTCTGGTGTGACCATAATGGTAACCGGATCCGCCCTCCATTGACTTTCAATGGAGTTCATTACGGATCCGGCTACACATACAGACACAGACATACACATAAACATAAACATACACACACATATAGACAAACAAACACACATACATACTTACATGCTCCTGGCAGGTCTTCAGAGCGCCGGAGGGACAGGACGGCGCGCACAGATGACGATTCCACCAGGCGCCCAGCAGAGGGCGCTGTGGGGAATCGTCACCTGTGCGAGCCGTCCTGTCCCTCCGACGCTCCGAAGACCTGCCGGGAGCATGTAAGTATGTATGTGTGTTTGTTTGTCTATATGTGTGTGTATGTTTATGTTTATGTGTATGTATGTACTGTGTGACATGTGTGGGGCCGGAGCGCGGTTCCGGCTCCACACATGTCACTGCGTCAGGCCTGATCCGGCAGTGTGAAAGAACCCTTAGTACCTATAGAAAGAAATTCAGGGACTACTACTACCATAATTGCTGCTGCCTATGCATAGCCATTAGGAAAAGTAAGCTCTGTTGTACCTGAGAACTGTGCCTATTGCTGCTATCTGCAATGCAACTCTCATCCCCAGATGAAGCCTTAGAGGCGAAACGGTGTTGGGTGGTGGACGCGGCGGGACTCGTCTTTCAGGTGCAGGTACACATTTGCATATGTTTCCATTGATTTTCGGTATGTTTTGCTACCTAACCACCAACCTGATGGGCCACGTTTTTTGGCCTGATACACATGTTTGGATAGTGTTGGTAGTCTAGCACCAAGTCAATTATTATTTTTTCACTACGTATGCATTAGCTTGTGTGTGCCATGTGCTGGTTGGATGACTCCCGCCACGTCCCCCTTTTCTTGTCCCTCAACTTGTGGTACCCCCTACCACTTGATTTAACATATGTTTTTATAATCATTTTTTATGTATAATTAATAAAGTATTTATATTTATACTGGCGTGTGGAGAGTATTTATATTGAGTTGTTGGTGGTTGTGCAAATAGTGTTGATACGTCTCCACGTATAAGAATATCAGAGTATGTACTGATTGCCCGGGTTTAGCGTTTGTAGGAGTTTGTGAGTCTAATTGCTGGTCACATGACACAGATAAGAAACTTCAGGATGATATCCTGATATCCAAAAATACAGACACTGGTAAGAAAATGACATTCACTACAAATTACATCATGTACATTTCTAGCAGGACATGGAATAAAATTTTTGTCGGGAGTTCTTCTTTAATTGTTATGTGTTTAGCCTTAGGGTACGGCCACACAGGTTTGCTGATGCAGTTTTGGAAGCCAAAATCTGGTGTGGATCATAAAAGGAGAGAAAGTATAAAAGACAATTATGATTACTGCCCTTTTTGAATTCTCTCCTGGTGTTGGCTTCCAAAATGGCACCAGGAAACCGGACTGTGTGGCTGTAACCTTCGAGTACAGTCATATGATTGTGTTTCCTGATGCAGTTTTAGAGGCCAAAATCACACAACTCCTGGTTTTGACTGTGTGGCCATACCCTTAAATATCACAGTATCTTGGTCCAGCTGAACTATTTTGTGAAGCTAATGGTGAACCATCACCGGATGGAGCGAAGAACTTCAACAGTGGTATCTTACTATTGACCTATATTCGGACAAGGGATTACAGTAACATACTAATAAGGAAGCAATAGAGAGATATACAGTACTAGCCATCTCAATCATTTCTCTACTGTATGTGGATTGTCATCTGTAGGGTCCCTAATGGGCATACTTTTATCCTGATTAAAGATCACATTTTGTCTGACTGCAGCTACCACCACAGGGACCTAATAGGGATTTATACATCTCTCATTCAACTCAATGAATGAGATTTATGAAGTTCCCATTGAACCCGTTGTGGGACAGAAATATTTTAAATTTAGCATTTATCCTAGTGCTTTTACCTAACCAGCTTAGAGGAAGGGGGTTGTTCCTGGTACTAAAAAACTTCCCTCTTACGTCATTTACAATGTGGGCGAATGTTTCAAAAGGATGAAATTATGAAATGGCATGTTGGCATTCTAAGGCATTGTATGCAACATATATTTATTTTACATTATGCTGGAGCTACAGGGCTTGAATTCAATGTCGCACTTTAGCAAGGCACCTATGATTGCCAATGAGGTCACAACATGACGCTACGTCTACAACTGTTGCATAAGATCCAACACTGTTGTATCTTTGGTTGCAATTCACATACAACTTTGCCAACACACACCACAATGCAAGTTGCATGCAACGTTTCTTCCAGGTTGCTGTGTGTTTATAGCCAAATCACAGTTCAAAAACAGTTGCCTGACAGTACTGTAAATTGCAGACAAATCTCACAAATGTTTTTGGTCTTGTGAGTTTTCTTAGATTTGCTCAAGGCAGACATGTCGCTGTGTAACCAGCCTTAGACACTTTCACATAGTCAATGTTTGATCAGTGATTTCCATCAGTGATTGCAAGCCAAAACCAGGAGTGGAGCCTCCACAGACATAAATAATAAGGCCCCTTTCACACGAGCGGGAGACTCGGACGTCTCCCGCAACGTGTGCTGTGTACACCTCCCGGCACTGAACGGGGATCACATAGCATTATACTGATCTATGATGCTATGTAACCCTTACAGTTCTGGAATGTGTTGGATAATGCTGACAATGTTATCCAACACATTCCAGAACTGTAAGGGTTACATAGCATCATAGATCAGTATAATGCTATGCAACCCCGTTCAATGCCGGGAGGTCAGTACACAGCACACGTTGCGGGAGACGTCTGAGTCTCCCGCTCGTGTGAAAGGGGCCTAAGGGTCGATTCACACTGTCATATGAATGGTCCACACCCGTTCCACAATTTCGCGGAACTGGTGCAGACCCATTAATTGCAATGAGGCAGCAGAAGATGCGGACTGCACACTGTGTGCTGTCCGCATTCGTAGTTCTGTTCTGCACTCCGCAAAAGAAGATAGAACATGTCCTATTATTGTCTGCAACTGTGGACAAGAATAGGCATTTTCTATGATTTTTGCGGAATGCACATGGGCCGGCATCCATGTTTTGCGGATCTGCAAAACACTACGGTCGTCTGAATGAGCCCTAATGGAAAGATTTTTACTTTTTCTCTGTTTTTGACCCGCATCTGGTTTTGGCTCATAATCTCTGATGGAACTCACTGATCAAACACTGACTGTGAAAGAAACTTAAAGGGAACCTGTCATCTCCGAAACACCCCCTGAACTAGAGTAAGCGGTGTATAGTTTAAGTGATGCTGAATCCAATGCATTTTACTGCAGGTTTGTGGGAGCACAGCGTCAGAATAGAAGTGAGTATGAAGATAAAACTTACATATTCGGATTCAGCATCACTTACACTATACACCGCTTACTCTAGTTCAGGGGGTGTTTCGGAGATGACAGGTTCCCTTTAATTCTGCAATAAATGAACACTTGTTACTAGTTATACAGGGGGTTAATTAAATATTCACATATTCCTATATTTGCTGCAACATTTGTTAGGGCTCTTTCACACCACCGTTAGGGATTCTGTTCTAACTTTTTGTTATAACATCGTTATAACGGAAAATAATGGAATCCATAGGACGGAAATCAAAACGGACACCTTTAAGAGGCATTCCGTTTTGATCCGTCATAATAGAAGCCTATGGGAAAGCATAACGGATCCGTTATGCTGGACGTAAAACAAAGTCCTGTTGACAGAACTTTGTTTTCCGTCCAGCATAACGGAAACCAGACGGATCCGTTATGCAGAGCCATAGGCTTCTATTATGACGGATCAAAATGGAATGCCTCTTAAAGGTGTCCGTTTTGATTTCTGTCCTATGGATTCCGTTATTTTCCGTTATAACGATGTTATAACGGAAAGCCAGAACGGAATCCCTAACGGTGGTGTGAAAGAGCCCTTAGTTGGCTATTTCTTCCTGCTGCCCTTTATTCAACTTTGTGTCTGTACCTCCCATGAGCCGCTCTTTTGGGGAGATTGTTCCTATTTTTTGACCCACTTGCCTCTTTGTTCCTGAAATGTTCCTTTTTTGAACAGCATATGCATATATGCATTCATACATTTACTGATTTACTAATATTATTGATTGTACTGTATTTTAGACCTCAATTTGTGGTTTGATACAATTTATCTTTGTGTCCTTTCTGTGACATTTTCACCAAACTTCATGATAGTTTAAATTACATTAAATTAAATACACTAATAGTAATAATACAAAATATATCACACACACAGTTCCCATTAGATTTAGTAATGCAGCCATGTTAGCAACATCGTTTCCCTGTCTAGTAGAGAAAATAAAGTTCCATTCCACTTACTGTCACTAACATCTGTGAGGTGTAGGACATACTTATTATAGTGTCTTTTTACTAATTCATTGCTATTAAAGGGGTTGTCCAGGATTAGAAAAACATGGCTGTTTTCTTCCAAAAATAACCCTACCCTTGTCCACAGGCTGTAGGTAATAATGGAGCTGAAATGCAATACCAGGCACAACCTGCTGACAGGGGTGGCACTATTTTTGGAAGAACTCAGTCCTGTTTTTCTAACCTCGGTTTTGAATCTGAGAACTGTCAGGGGTGATGTCTCCTAACATGGCAAAGGGGAAGCTTTTTCTTAAATTAGCTTTTTAGAATTTTATTATTTTATTTATTTATTTTATTAATTTCCATTTACACATGATTTTATTATAGTGGATATGATATACAGATGAAAAATGGAAAATGGGAAAAGGGAACTACAGTGACCCCTACAGGTAGAACATATGGTTACATGCTCTACCTAAACCAGTTTGTCTCTAACACCCCAATATAATGTATAGCATGCTATAGATGTAAACATAAGAATATAGCAAAAAAATGCCTATGTAATGCAATCAGTTAAGTAAAAAAAATAAAACATTTTTCTTTTTTTTTTGTCGAATCTGATTGTAAAAATGTCTGTAATTTGTGAGTAAAGCCTGTCACTTTTAGTCCTGAACACTATACACAATAATAGAGTAGAGGAATACAGTTCACATTCAAGTAAATGCTTCAATGCACCACCCTGCTTATTTAAGACGTGTAGCAGAAAATTTGTGAATAAAAACACTGTCCCTTTTGCCGTGCCAGGAGAATTTACTCCTGCCGTGACTCGGATTCGAACCGAGGTTGCTGCGGCCACAACGCAGAGTACTAACCACTATACGATCACGGCAAGCCACCAGGGAACTCTGCCAAGCTGTCAGCAGAAAAAGCTGATAGACAAGACGTCACAGGACACAGCAGGACTAGTGCGGCACCTTGTGGAGGATCTGTATATTTACCATACATAGCACAGGAAAGGAAATGTTACATTTCACTTAATAATAAACAATACAGAAATGGCTAAGTATACAATGTACCAACCAAAAATAAACCTTCCAGCTTCGATACATTTATAAACTGCATTGTTAAGGACTGTTACATTACAGTTTATCAAGGATTGAAATTACGTAAATTTCACCAAAAAGCTAATTATTTACTAGAACACTTGGAAAGGATCTTCAGGTTAACCCTTAAATGATATATTGTGACAATGATGAGTATGGGTACATTATTTATGGTAGCAGCCGTACAGGTGAGAATTGTCTATGCTCATACTTCCATATAAAGGCTAAATGACTGGAAACTTACATTTTGCTCTGCACAGCTGTTTTTTGACATATGTAGCAATTCAGACCAGCTTAACTGTAGCTTGAGCTACTATAGTCTTCCACCTGCCTATGCTCATCATGACTTCTTGCATGTCTTATAGACGACTTGATGAAATGTTAACCCCTTCCCGCCCTGTGCTATAACAGTACATCGAAGAAGGAAGGTAGCACTTGCAAGCCAGGCTTAGGGTGCTGCCATGCGTTCAGGTTTTTTCATGCAATTATTAAAGCCTAAACCAAGAGTGGTTTTGAAAAAAAAGTGGAGAAGTTGTTTCTGCCCTTCATACTTTCTCTCTTGTTATGATCCACACTTGATCTTGCCTTCAAAAACTGCATCAAAAAGCCTGAATGTGTGACAGCACCCTAAGACAGTGGTGGCGAACCTATAGCAAGGGTGCCAGATATGGCACTCAAAGCCCTCTCTGTGGGCACCCGCGACCTGGAAGAAGTCTATGGTGTACCAATGTGACTTTTCCTGCCATTCATCAGTGCAGGGCGCACTATGAACAGCGCAGGCAGCGCACTGAATGTAGGCAGGATATTATAGCTAAATGATAATGTACATGTAAGATATATACTATATTGGACTGTAGTATTCAGGTCAACTTGCTGTGTTGGCACGTTGAGATAAATAAGTGGGTTTTGGGGTGTAGTTTGGGCACTCGGTCTGTAAAAGGTTCGCCACCACTGCCCTAACTCTTCGTTTATATTTCGGTGTTCGTTTGATGTCCGTGAAAAAATTAGTCTGTTTCATCTGTGAAGATGTCAGTGAAGGATCCGTGTTTGGGCCGTGTGCCTGTTTTTTGCTTTGCATGTGTCCTCCGTATTTCACTTACTCTGCTCAGCTCAAAATTAATCTCCAGAGCATCTGTGGATCAGTGGTCAGTGAAAAAATACACCAAACACAGATGTGTCACTAATTTTTCACGGACCCATATACTTCAATGGGCATGTTTGGGCTGCATCATGGACCAAAGTGGTGCATGTCTCCAAGATTTTTTCATTAACCCAAGGTCAGTAAAAACAATACTGATGTGTGAACACAATAAAATCAAAGGGTACTTGTACAGTACTGTCTCCAAAAATTTGCAGACAGCACATGTCCATACCTCCCAACTTTATAAAGGGACAAACAGGGACACATCGTACAGTGCCTAAGTGTGCTGCGGCAAATGTTTTTTTTTTAGCACTAAGCCACGCCCCTAACTCCGCCCAAAACATAACTATACACCTAATCCCACCCAGTCCCCTTACTGCTCCACATAGTAAATATTCCCCAGTTATGTGCCCCCATTAATATGTCTAGCTGTGCCCCCAGTAATATGCCCTGTTCTGTGTCCCCAGTAATATGCCCAGCTGAGCCCCCAATAATATGCCCTGTTATGTGCCCCAGTAATATGCCCTGTTATGTGCCCCCAGTAATATGCCCTGTTATGTGCCTCCAGTAATATGCCTTATTATGTGCCCCCAGTAATATGCCTTATTATGTGCCCCCCAGGAATATGCCCAGTTATGTGCCCCCAGTAATATGACCAGCTGTGCCCCCTAGTAATATGTTGTGCCCCCAGTAATATGTTGTGCCCCCAGTAACATGCCCACATTGTGCCCCCCTGTAATATGCCCACATTGTACCCCCAGTAATATGTTGTGCCCCCAGTAACATGCCCACATTGTGCCCCCCAGTAATATGTTGTGCCCCCAGTAATATGCCCACATTGTGCCCCTCACAGAAAGTTAAAAAAAATAAACACCATATACTTACCTTCTTCCTAGCAGCATCAGGACATCGTCTGGTCTAGTCTGGAGGGAGCAGAGCCAAGACTGACTGCCAGCCGGCCCCACCCCCACCCAGACCAGAGGTATGAAGAGCCTGCAGGGGGGGAAGGGAGGATGGAAGAAGCAGACAGCTGTCAGCTGTCTGCTTCTTCATATAACAGGCAACTGTGTTTGTGTCCTATGGACGCAGAGACAGCTGCCAGAAACCGTGAAATAGCTCCCCCGTACCAGGACAGCCACTGTAATCCGGGACTGCCCCGCTGGATCCGGGACGGTTGGGAGATATGCATGTCAGTGAAAAATGAGGCCTAAGGAACTCATCACTTGAGGAAGCCAACTGTATTATACAGCTGGTCTGTGGATCCGTGGTTTTAGCACAGAAGCATGCTCTATTTTTTTCTAAATAGTTAGAGAGGCAGAATTGCTGTTTTTTCATTCCGTCACTCCAACACTCAATAAAAATTATACAATATATTAGATTTAACCTAAAATAGTGCCATTTAAAAATATAACTTGTACTGCAAAAACAAAGAAAAACAAGCACATATAGGGCTAGATCGATGGAAAAATGAAAAGTTATGGCTTTTGAAATGCAGAGATCAAATAAATAAAATAAATTGTCACATCCTGAAGTCCAAAATAAAGGGAGAATTAATATAGTGCTTCAAACTAATTCCAGGTTTACCTTAACCCCTTCAGCCATGGTGTCGTACCGGTACGTCTTGGTGGCTATGATGTATGGAGCAGGCTGCTGCAGTGAGCCCGCTCCATACACTGCAGGTGCAGGCTGTATAATACAGCAGGCACCCAGCCACAATGTCATGGAACCGCAATCATGGAAAACCCCATCATTTCACCCCTCAGATGCCGTGATCAAAATCGATTGCGGCATCTGTAAGGTAAGGTGAAAGGATGTGGCTCCCTCTGCCTTCCGATCGGAGCCCCCACAGTGAAGTTGCGGTGCTCCGATCCGTTACTATGGCAGCCTGGACACTTTGGTAGCTTCCCAGGCTGCCACGATAAACTGATTGCTGAGCTGTGCACAAAGCAGGGAGTGTGTCAGAATCACATTCACCCTAATAGAATCTCTATTAGGGTTCATGCACACGAACGTATTTTTTTACGTGTCAAGTGTTCCGTTTTTTTTTTTTTATTAGGGGTCGGACATTCCGTTTGGGAAAATGTAGAATGCACATGGCCGGTATCTGTGTTTTGTGGATCCACAATTTGGGGACTGCAAAATAGGCAACGGTTGTGTGCATGAGCTCTTAAGGTGAATGTGACAAGGGATCAAAAGATCCCAGGTTCTAGGCCCCAAGAGGATTAAGTGCCCATTCAGATGGCTATAATATTGCGGGTCCGCCCGGAATGTTTTCCACACGGCCGGTCGCCCCATTCAAAATGCCTATACTTGTCTGTGCATGCAGACAAGTTTAGGACATGCTTTATATTTTTAAGCGGAGCCGCAGCACGGAGCTAGCTCCGTGCGGCGGCTGCCTGCTCCCATAGAGGTGAATGGGGCCGCATCTACTCCGCAATATTGCGGAATAGATACGGCCCCATTCACACGGTCGTGTGAATGGGGCCTAAAAGTTATTTTTATAGAAGTTAAAAAAAACATTAAAATATTAAACGCTTAAATCACCCACCACCCCCAATTTTACATATAAAAATATATATACAATAAAAAATAACCATATCAAGTATTGTTGTGTCCAAAAATGTCTGAACTATTAAAATATTTTTTTTTAAATTCCTGTACGGTGAGCGGTGTAACAGACAAAAATGAAAAACACGATTCACGTTCCCCCCCCCCCTCAAAGAAAATGGCACCAATAAAAGCTACAGTTCGTCCACAAAAATAAGCCCCCATACAGCTCTGTGAACGGAAATATAAAAATAGCTATGGCTGTTAGAAAATGGCGACGCAAAGAAAACTTTTTTTTAACAGTAGGTTTTATTTTTTTAACAGTAGTAAAACAAACAAACAAAAAACTCTACAAGTTTGGTATCGCCGTATGGACGTATTAAGGATGTCATTTTTAGTGCACAGTCACCGTTGTGATGTCAAGAGCTCAAAAACTCTGGTGGCATTTTTTTTTTTTCAATTTAACCCCACAAATAATTTTCCCCATTTACCAATAACAGACAGGGTAAATGAAATGGTGCCCTTAAAAAATACACCTTATCCAGCAAAAAATAAGCCCTCATATGGCTATATGAATGGAAAATTTAAAATTGTGTGGCTAACCAAAAATGGGCCAGGTACTTAAGGGGTTCATGCTAGATCTTTGTGTTCTTCCAAAGTAGTGACATGCATTGGGTATAGAAGCATGGGTATGACTAACCTCATGTTAGGTACTATTCTTGCTGTCTGAAGTGAATATATTTTCCTCCACTTGAATGTCAAGCGACAAATGAGTCGTTTTTTGAGTCGTTAATGTTCAAATGTCAACCCTTTAGATGCGCAGAATATCATGTAAGTGTGATTGCATAATAGGTTGCACCCCCTGTGGACTAACAACACTGAAAACGATACCTGTTTACACTTGTGGAAGTCTGGACAACGAGCACTGATTTACGTATCAACATCAGTGATTGCAAGAACGATTAGCGCTTGTCGTTTGATTGTTCAATACTTTTGCACTACTCAGTAATTGACTACTTTCGCTCAATTTCAAAAATTTTCAAACGCTTATCTACTCATGTAAAAGGGCCATTAGGAATACTGCACACTTAAATTTCACTGCAGTTTATTGTAGGCAAAGCTGGTAATTGATCCAATACAAGAGGAGACTCTGGGGAAATTTACTAATATGATTGCCAGGACCTTGTCATAAAATGGGCCAAAAATTTGGCACATTTCTGGCTCATAATGCTGCATCAAGTTTTAGATCTATGTATAAAGCAAATGTGCCAAAAAGATGAATCCACTGCTTCTTGCTCACAAAGGGGCAGAGCTTAGCGGAAAGGGGCATGACTTAAAATTTTAAAATAAATTAAAATGTTGCCAAAAGTAAGCCAACTAATAACATAGTTGGTATAAAGTTAGACAAAACTGTCTAGCCATACAGCAAATTTATCATCCAGCCTGAGTAGCTGGATGGTCATTTTGTTATGCATGGCTATACTACTCAGCTATCTCCTGTGCTCCACAGAAATGAATGGAGCGACTGTGAACTTGTCTGACCAGCCGCTCTGTCTATTTCAGGGCCGCTCTACAGGGTACAGGGTCCATGTTCTCATGATTGGTGGGGGTCCCAGTGGTAGGACCCCAACCGATCTGATAGTTATTCCCTATCGTATGGATAGGGGATAATTTTTATAACCTAAATACCCCTTTAAGGGTGCCTTTACACGCTGTGGATTTTGTTGCAGAATTTTCCAACTGAAAATCAGTTCCATTCCCCTGAATGGGGCTCACTGAACTGCCAATGTGTACTGGACATTTTGTGTCATTGGCTCTGTTCGTCTTTTTATGATTGCCACATGTAAAAGAAACTGCAGGTATGGTGTCTTGATAATATTGTTCCCCCTCTAAGAATATTTTTTCCAATTGTAGCAAAACTGTAAATTGAAGCTCCTGTAACAGGCCCCACCATGTGCCATTTATAATAATGGTGTCTTGTTATGTGGCACAGGATGATTTTGGGCACCATCAGTCACCAGGACCTAAATGTGATTGCTACCTCTGCATCCCTGCTCCTCTGAATTGAAGGTGAACACTATTTTTACCATGATATGTAAGTACAGGGACCACATCCCCAAGAATGATGAGGATGAGGTGCTGTAGAAGAAATAACTTTAGCGTGTGATTTTTATAAAGGTTCTATATCAAGTAGTTATCAAAGTGGGTAATATGAGCAGATAGTAGGCACAGTATTATTTCATTACACCTATGGCAAAGAATGTCAACTAATTTTTATTTTGAGCCAGGGGCAGAGCTACTGCCATAGAAACTGCTACAGGGCAGGCAGTGGCAGGGATGCCCAGGCCGTAATGGATGTCTGTCCCCAGCAGGCGTTTAGTGACATTATCAAGTTTGCTGGGCTCAGTAGCAGAGCACATGTGTCGAGGATCATTCAGTCACTGCATTGCACCTACTGGGGAGAGGCAGATATACTCCATTCATCAGTGGAATGGGAAAAGGAGAGTAAAGGGGCACTAAGGGCAGCAATACTGTGAGGGGTGACTAAGGGGACACAACTACTGTGTAGGGGCATTAAGGGGGTCTAACTACTGTGTGGTGGCACTAAAGAGGCATTATACTGCGTGGGGGCACTAATTGGCCATTCTACTTTGTGGGGCACTAAGAGGGGCATAATTATTATGTGGGAGCACCAAGGAGAACTAAGGAGGCATAACTACTCAGTGGAGGGATTCTACTGTGTAAGGGTACTAAAGTGGCATAACTAGTATGTGGGGGCAGTAAGGGACATTCTACTGTATTTTGGGCATTAAGGGGTATTTAACTGTGTTATTGCACTAAGGGGGTATAACCACTGTGTTGGGGAACTATGGAACACAATGTGAAGGAGGCACAAAGGGCTTAACTACTGTGTGAGGGCACTAATGGGTCATAACTACTGTCTGAGGACATGAAGGGATCATTAGCACTGTGTGGGGGCACTAAACTACTGAATAAGAATATATATATATATATATATATATATATATATATATATATATATATCTTCTATCTGCTAGAAGTGCAAACTCTTAATAGCGTTAACAATTTGGCAACAGAGAAATACATTCGGACAGTTCATTTGTGTATATAGGGCATTTATTGTGATTATAATTATAGGATTGGATATTTTATTTAAAAAAAAAAGGCAAAAATAAATGGAAATAAAGTTATGCCAACAAACCAAAGCTGTAAACAATCCTACATGGTGAGACATAGATGGGTATATGGTAGAAGATGATGGTCTTGTTTATCAGGAATCTCATATATTTAGGTGTATGTTCTTACTTTTTGTATTCAGTAAAGATTTTATTATTATTATTATTATTATTATTATTATTATTATAGATGAGTGAATCATTCAAAATTTTATTAGCAGAACATTCGTTGAACTTTTCATAAGATTCGTATATTCGATGAATATATTAGTTGAATCTATTCTGCATACAAAATATACGTTATTATGTGGCGTTTAGCGAACATTCGCGCACTAATTTTCTAAGAGATGCTATCTTGGAGTTCCTCAATGAAAATAAGCAAATAACCATATCAGCATGGCTTCATGTCAAACTAATTTAATCAGTTTCTATGAGGAGGTAAGTTCTAGACTGGACCGCGGCAAATCAACGGATGTCATATATCTGGACTTCTCCAAAGCATTTGACACGGTACCACATAAAAGGTTAGTATATAAAATAAGAATGCTTGGCCTGGGAGAAAATGTCTGTATGTGGGTAAGTAACTGGATCAGTGATAAAAAACAGAGGGTGGTTATTAACGGCACATACTCAGATTGGGTCACTGTCACTAGTGGGGTATCACAGGGGTCAGTATTGGGCCCTATTCTCTTCAATATATTTATTAATGATCTGGTAGAAGGCTTGCACAGTAAAATATCAATTTTTGCAGATGACACTAAACTGTGTAAAGTAATTAACACAGAAGAGGACAGTATACTGCTACAGATGGATCTGGATAGACTGGAGACTTGGGCAGAGAAGTGGCAGATGAGGTTTAACACTGACAAATGTAAGGTTATGCATATGGGAAGGAATAATGCAAGTCACCAGTACATGCTAAACGGTAAAATATTGGGTAACTCTGACATGGAAAAGGACCTAGGAATTTTAGTGAACAGCAAACTAAGCTGTAGAAACCAGTGTCAGACAGCTGCTGCCAAGGCCAATAAGATAATGGGTTGCATCAAAAGAGGCACAGATGTTCCCGTGATGAGAACATAGTCCTGCCACTTTACAAATCACCAGTCAGACCGCACATGGAGTACTGTGTACAGTTCTGGGCTCCTGTGAACAAGGCAGACATAGCAGAGCTGGAGAGGGTTCAGAGGAGGCCAACTAAAGTAATAACTGGAATGGGTGGACTACAGTACCCAGGAAGATTATCAAAATTAGGGTTATTCACTTTAGAAAAAAGACGACTGAGGGGAGATCTAATAACTATGTATAAATATATCAGGGGTCAGTACAGAGATCTCTCCCATGATCTATTTATCCCCAGGACTGTGACTGTGACGAGGGGACATCCTCTGCGTCTGGAGGAAAGAAGGTTTGTACACAAACATAGAAGAGGATTCTTTACAGTAAGAGCCATGAGACTATGGAACTCTCTGCCTGAGGAGGTGGTGATGGTAAGTTCACTAAAAGAGTTCAAGAGAGGACTGGATGTATTTCTGGAGGGTAATAATATTACAGGTTATAGTTACTAGAGATGGGTCGTTGATCCAGGGAGTAATTCTGATTGCCTGATTGGAGTCGGGAAGGAATTTTTTTCCCTAAAGTGTGGAAAACTGGCTTCTACCTCTGGGGTTTTTGCCTTCCTCTGGATCAACTTGTAGGAAAACAGGCCGAACTGGATGGACAGATGTCTTTTTTCGGCCTTATAAACTATGTTACTATGTTACTATGTTACTATGTTACTAATAACGAACGTTCAGTTTTAAAAAGTACGCAACTAGAGATGAGCGAGCATACTCGTCCAAGCTTGGTGCTCGTTCGAGTATTACGGTACTTGTAAGTGCTCGCTGCTCGGACGAGTATCTCGCCATGCTCGAGGAAATGGCAACTTCCGCATTGTGCATTTTTGGCACCTCACAAGCCAGGAGACTCTGCAGTACACCCAGCATCACGTGGGGCCCTTACATGTCGATAGCAGGGGTTGGCTGGCCTGATCAGGTGACCCTGGAATATACTAGTGACTGCCCGCGGTGCTTGGCTCAGATGCTGTCTGGATGTCGTTAGGGATAGAGCTGCTGCGTTTCAGGGAGAGTGTTAGGGCCTGCATTTAGTTCTTTGTTAGGCAGGAGTGATCTCACCAGAACCCAACAGCCCTTCTAAGGGCTACAAGAAATTTTTTTTTGTCTCCTGGCTTGGCTGGCACTAGTAGTGCAGCTATCGCCATATATAACCCTTTTTTTTATTGTTCTATCTCAGTGATACAAATCCATTTCATACAGCAGTGTGGAACCATTCTGTGTGTCACAGTTCAGCTGTCCACTCACTACAATCCGTATTTTCTGTCCAGTTGACACATTCTGTACGTCACTTAATTAAACCAGGTCTTTTGCTCTCACTCATACAGCTAGATCACAAAAATCTCTGTGCGACATTTGTCTGGGTTGCAACTAAGCGGACCAAGTCTGCCTAATCTAATAGTTTCTGTGTAATTGCTCCATACTGCACGGTACGTAATAACATACGTAATTTTGATCTAACTTATCCACCTATATATTCACTTGTTCAGACTGAACAAGTTTGTGGGTTTCAGTACAGCAGGCCCATTTATTTAATTTTTTTATATAATACACTTATATACAGAAAATGTTGAACCCCAGGGCTAAGGGTCGAGGACGAGGGCATGGACGTGGGCATTCAATTACTGCAGGGGGCAGAGGCCGTGGTCCTGGGCAGGGTGAGACAGCACCTGCTGATGAGGGAGCAGGGGAACGCCGCAGAGCTACACTCCCTAGCTTCATGTCTCAACTTACAGGGACACGTGGTAGAGGACTGTTGAAACTACAACAGTGCGAACAGCTGATCTGGTGGATTGCGGACAATGCTTCAAGTAATTTGTCCACCAGTCAGTCTTCCACGCAGTCCACCCACGTTACCCAAGGGAGCACTGCTCTGGCTCCTCCACCTCAACCTCCTTCCCCCAAGTCTTCCCCCTCCCAGGAAAATTTGGAATGCGATCTGGCATACTCTCAGGAACTGTTTTCTGGACCCTTCCCAGAGTCACAAACCACTTCTCAGGTTGCTGCTAACCTCGTTCCCGATGCCCAAGTTTTCCAACTGTCACAGTCTGTGGGTGATGATGATGATGATGACAATGTTGACTTAGTGGAAGAAGTTTGTAAAGAGGTGTCGGACGATGAGGAGACACGGTTGTCAGACAGTGGTGAAGTTGTTGTCAGGGCAGGAAGTCCGAGGGGGGAGCAGACTGAGGAATCGGAGAATGACGAGGTGACTGACCCAAGCTGGGTTGATAAGCCGAGTGAAGACAGTGCTTCTGAGACGGAGGCGAGTGCTGCACCAGAACAGGTTGGAAGAGGCAGTGGTGTGGACAGAGGGAGAAGCAGGGCCAGAGCTGGTGCATCAGCAGCAACTGTTTCAGGTAGTGAAGCTCCCGTGGTGAGGCCTAGAAGTTCGCAAGTCTGGAGGTTCTTTAAAGAAAGTGAGGATGACCGACGGACTGTGGTGTGCAACCTGTGCCACACCAGGATCAGCAGGGGTGCCACCACTACTAGCCTAACCACCACCAGCATGCGCAGGCATATGAGTGCTAAACACCCCACTCAATGGAACCAAGGCCGTTCACCACCTCCTGCGGGTCACACCAGTGCTCCTTCCCCTGTGTCACTCGCTGCCTCTGCTAGTCAACCCCCTGCCCAGAACCCCGGCATGAGCGCCTCCCGCTGGAAAACCACACCTTCGCCTCCACGATCCTCCACAGTGTCCACCAATGTGTCCCAGCGCAGCGTTCAGCTGTCTTTACAGCAGACACTGGAGCGCAAGAGGAAATACAGTTCCATCCACCCACATGCCCAAGCCCTCAACGTCCACATCTCCAAATTGCTGAGCCTGGAGATGCTGCCCTATAGGCTGGTAGAGACCGAGGCCTTTCGCAATCTCATGGCGGTGGCTGCCCCTCGGTATTCGGTCCCCAGCCGCCACTATTTTTCCCGCCCTACGCCGTCCCAGCCCTACACCAGCACGTGTCACAGAACATCATCCGTGCCCTGACCAACGCTGTTTCTGAGAAGGTCCACCTAACCAAGGACACGTGGACAAGTGCTGCCGGGCAGGGACACTATATCTCACTGACGGCACATTGGGTTAACTTGGTGGAGGCTGGGACCGAGACTGACCCTGGGGCCGCTCATGTACTGCCCATACCGAGGATTGCGGGGCCTACCTCGGTCACGGTCTCTCAGACGTACTATGCCTCCTCCTCCGACCCCTCCTCCTCCTCCTCCACCGAATTACCATCCGTGGGCACGGCGCCTTCAGTCGGTAGCTCTAGGCGCAGCAGCAATGCAGTGGGTAAGCGCCAGCAGGCGGTGCTCAAACTGCTGAGCTTAGGTGACAAAAGGCACACCGCCCAAGAGCTGTTACAGGGCATCACGGCGCAGACCGATGTGTGGCTGGCACCGCTGAACCTCAAGCCAGGCATGGTTGTGTGTGACAACGGGCGTAACCTGGTGGCGGCTCTGCCACTCGGCAGACTGACACATGTGCCATGCCTGGCCCACGTGTTCAATCTAATAGTTCAGTGGTTCCTCAAGACATACCCCAATCTGTCTGATTTGCTCACCAAGGTGCGCCGCATCTGTGCGCATTTCCGCAAGTCGACCACAGATGCTGTCACTCTCAGGGCAGCGCAGCGCCGCCTACAACTGCCCGCTCACCGACTGTTGTGCGACGTGCCCACGAGATCGAATTCAACATTAAACATGTTATCCAGAGTTTACCAGCAGCGCAGAGCGATTGTAGACTGCCAGATGTCAACTTCCACCAGAACTGGTAGTCAGGTCAGTCAGATTCCTCAAGTCTACAATGAGGAGTGGATGTGGATGTCTGATATCTGCCAGGTGTTGAGCAACTTTGAGGAGTCAACACAGATGGTCAGCGGCGATGCCGCCATTATCAGCCTCACCATCCCGCTGCTTTGCCTGTTGAAAAACTCACTGCTCAGCATCAAGTCGGATGCTTTGCGCTTGTCACAAGAGACAGTGGAGGAAGATACGTCGCTTGATAGCCAGAGCACCCTCCGGTCTGTTTCTCAGCGCGTATCGGAGGAGGGGGATGAGGAGGAAGAGGAGGAGAATGTCGGCGAGACAGAAGAGGGTACCAGTTCTCAGTCCTTAACTCTTGAGCGTGTATGGGCTGAAGAGGAGGAATTGGAGGAGGAGGAGGAGGAAATGGAGAGTCAGGCCAGTGAGGAGAGGGAATTCTTGCGTGTTGGGACTCTGGCACACATGGCAGACTTCATATTAGGCTGCCTATCCCGTGACCCTCGCGTTAGAAGCATTTTTTCAAACACCGATTACTGGGTGTTCACTCTCCTGGACCCACGGTACAAGCAGAACCTTTCCACTCTCATCCTTGCAGAGGAAAGGAGTATGAGAGTGAATCAATATCAACAGGCCCTGGTGCACAAGCTGAAACAATCCTTCCCATCTGACGCCGCTAGCGGCAGAGGGCATGGTTCTGTGGGCCAAGTTGCGGGGGAGAGGAGGCGAGCAGACAGCTTGTCCAGCACTGGCAGGGGAACGCTCTCCAAGGCCTTTGCCAGTTTTATGTCACCCCAGCAAGACACTGTCACCTGTCCCCAGTCTAGGCAGAGTAGGGGGGAGCTGTACAGAAAGATAGTGAGGGAGTACCTAGCTGACCATACCAACGTCCGTAGCGATCACTCTGCTCCATACAACTACTGGGTTTCAAAGCTGGACACGTGGCCTGAACTGGCGCTGTACACCTTGGAGGTGCTGGCCTGCCCTGCCGCTAGCGTGCTGTCAGAGCGGGTATTCAGTGCAGCTGGTGGCGTCATCACCGATAAGCGTACACGCCTGTCAACTGACAGCGCTGACAGGCTGACGCTTATTAAAATGAACAAAGCCTGGATTTCACCGGAATTCAAATCTCCTCCGGGGAAAAGCAGCTAAAGATTTAAATAACTTATGTATCCGATTCCTCTTCTCTACTCCTCCTACTCCTCCTCCTCCTCCTTGTTGTCTTTGCCTAACGCTGACCAAAAAAACGCCATTTTTTAGAGGTCCAACTGGCACTCTTTTACCACAATTTTTCAGGAGGGCCCCCTACAGGCCCTCTCTTCAAACAATTTTTCCGGAGGTCCACCTACAGGCCCTCTCTCCAAACAATTTTTCCGGAGGTCCACCTACAGGCCCTCTCTCCAAACAATTTTTCCAGAGGTCCACCTACAGGCCCTCTCTCCAAACAATTTTTCCGGAGGTCCACCTACAGGCCCTCTCTCCAAACAATTTTTCCGGATGTCCACCTACAGGCCCTCTCTCCAAACAATTTTTCCAGAGGTCCACCTACAGGCCCTCTCTCCAAACAATTTACATCTTTTTCCTATCTTTCTCTCTCTCCAAACTATTTTTCCGGATAGCTGCCATATACGGTATTAAACTGAGAAGAATACATAGAACACATGCCACACTTGATCGAGCTCATAATTGACAATTGTACCGGTTGATGCTAAAATTTTAAGTTGGGGTCCTGCGTCGTCATTCTAACTACATCTGGCTGTTGTCACCACCACACACGCTAGCCCAGGGGGCACTCCTCTGGCTCTTCCAGCTCAACCTCCTTCCCCCCAGCCTGCCCCCCACCTACAGGCCCTCTCTCCAAACAATTTACGTCTTTTTCCTCTCTTTCTCTCTCTCCAAACTATTTTTACGGATAGGTGCCATATACGGTATTAAACTGAGTAGTATACATAGAACACATACCACACTTGATCAATCTCATAATTGACAATTGTACCGGTTGATGCTAAATTTTTAAGTTGGGGTCCTGCGTCGTCATTCGAACTCCATCCGGCTGTTGTCACCACCACACACGCTAGCCCAGGGGGCACTCCTCTGGCTCTTACAGCTCAACCTCCTTCCCCCCAGCCTGCCCCCCACCTACAGGCCCTCTCTCCAAACAATTTACCCGGGTAGGGGACGTATTAGATATTGTACTGATTTTTTTTTTTTTTTAATTGCCTCCTGCGATAGACGGGGATCAAACCCGGGTCAACTACTTGGGAAGCAGCGATGCTCACCACTTTACCACCAACAGCCACAGCAACTGATAAGAACAGATACTAAACTTGATGCCAACATTTCGACAATCGATAACCCGAAACAATTTTACATGAGGGAGTGTCTCCCCGTCTGCTATCGTGTTCGGTCAGGCTGTCAGTAGGTACACCACCTCTGTCGTCCGCAGAAGCGGCCACTATGAGGAAGGCCACGGCGAGAACATCCCCTTTTCAATTGAGAGCAAGTGTAGAATTGTAGGAGGATGACACTTTTCTTCCGCAGTGGATTCACCTTACCCTTTATCATTGCCAGACAACAGTTAGTGAAAAAGTAATTGGCAATGATGAAGAAAATGTAACGGTGCAGTGGACCGTCTGTGACGCAAAACCTATATATTCCCTCCATGCCTGCCATGGGTTGTACATTAACTAATAACAGGGAAAAAAAAATATTTTACAGGAGGGTCAACTACAGACACTCCAAAACAATTTTACATGAGGGAGTGTCTCCCCGTCTGCCATCGTGTTCGGTCAGGCTGTCAGTAGGTACACCACCTCTGTCGTCCGCAGAAGTGGCCACTATGAGGAAGGCCACGGCGAGAACATCCCCTTTTCAATTGAGAGCAAGTGTAGAATTGTAGGAGGTTGACACTTTTCTTCCGCAGTGGATTCACCTTACCCTTTATCATTGCCAGACAACAGTTGGTGAAAAAGTAATTGGCAATGATGAAGAAAATGTAACGTTGCAGTGGACCGTCTGTGACGCAAAACCTATATATTCCCACCATGCCAGCCATGGGTTGTACATTAACTAATAACAGGGAAAACAAATAAAATATTTTACAGAAGGGTCAACTACAGACACTCCTAAACAATTTTTTAGGATGGTCAACTTCGGACACTCCAAAACAAATATTTTGGAGGCTCGCCTACAGACATTTGACTGCTACCTCAATCTAACTTGGTCACTTGTTGGTGTCACTACGCTGTCACCATGATGTGTCAGGCTTATGCCTGCGTCGTGGGGAGGGGGATAGCACAGCAGTGCCAGCATGAGCAGTGGTGTCACCTGCAGGCGGTGATGGACCTTCGTTGCACCTAGTTGGGTGCTTCCCTAACATGTGATGGGTATTTGCCTCGCCTTTCTTGGTCTGGGTGAGCACAATTGCCATGAGGGTAACCACCAGGCTGTTGCCTGAGAATTTGGGGTAATGGTGGGATTAGGCAGCCTCAGAGGCATCCATGCATGCTGCCCCTGCAGTTTCCTGTCCATTTCCGTGGTGTTTCCATCATTTTCTGATGTTTCCAGGTTTTCACCCAGCCTTCCCTAGGCAGAGCCTTGGTCCCCTGCAAAAATGCTCGAGTCTCTCATTGACTTCAATGGGGTTCGTTATTCGAAACAAGCACCCGAGCATCGGGAAAAGTTCGACTCGAATAACGAGCACCCGAGCATTTTAGTGCTCGCTCATCTCTATACGCAACTTCTTTGAACACGTACGCATGAGCGTACAAATTGCGTACGAAAATGACGGGCTTTACTGGAGAGGAATGGTGGAGCAGGAGAAATGCTCTGAGTCTGACCCCTGGCTACATATGGATACTGTATCAGCAGATGACAGCAGATCATCCGGCTGAGACTGAGATGAGCGTGCCATCCACTCCACTACCTCATCCACTTTCTCCTCCACTACAATTTTGCGCCTTGGTGGGTTAGTCCGGTGGAACACCGGCCAAGTATTGCGAATACTACAAGTAGAAGCTCCGCCTACTGGTCCTTTGGCACTGCTGCCCTGTGCCACCTTCTCCTTTTTTTTAGAGCTCGAGGTCTGGCTGGAACTGGACCTCTTTTGCTTATCCATTTCAGACATTTTTCACTTCACTCTGTGGCCCTACAGCTGGTCTTTGTCTTTATCCCTGTCTCTCTCCTTATCTCTCTCCCTGTCTCTCTCTCTCTGCCTGATTAGCATTAGCGTACAATTTATCGGACAAGTACGTAGCGAATGCGTAGAAAGACTTAGGAACATTTTTGAATCTTAACGGAGCGAATCATCTAATATTCGGATTCGCTTCGCAGCTGAAAATTTCCAAGATTCGATACGAATCAACGAATCGACGAATAGATTCGTTCATCTCTAATTATTATTATTATATTGTTTTTTAGTTTGGAGCATAACATATTCACAAAGATTATTCGGTTTTGACAACAGATTGGGCTTTAAAGCAAATAACTGAACCAATCAACTGCCTTCTGACAGTGCCAGGGTTCATCATTTTCATAAACTAAATGCAATTTTTTGTGTGATATATTTGACAGTATTGGTGATGGAAGCCCCAAACAAAGCCTCCCATGCAGATATGAACAAGCCATAAAAGGTTATGTATATTATGTTAAGTTCCATAAATGGAGGGTTATTTCTTCTGAGGCATCTGATTTTGCTGAAGCTATAGCCAGGCAGTTTCTCTGCAGCACCCTCTGCAGTAAAAATGTAGTATTACATGGAAGTCATTTAAAAAACAGCTGTCCATGTAATAAATGAATAGATCAAGCCAGTCAGATTATGAGCCACCTCGATCGACAGGCTATAACAGGGTGTACTAACAAAGGTTCTCTGCATTTATCAAAACTGATGCCAAGGAAAACTGACTTAGTTGCCCTTAGCAACCAATCAGATTGATCCCTTCACTTTCCAAAGGAGCTCTGGAAAATGAAAGGTGAAATTTGAAGTTGCTAGGGGCAACTAAGGCAGTTTCTGTTTGCACCTAATGTATTGTTATTACCTATGTTGTATCCTTTGCTGCCTGGATTCATTTTTCCATCACATTATACACTGCTCATTTCCATGGTTACGACCACCCTTCAATCCATCAGTGGTGGCCGTGCTTGCACACTATAGGAAAAGGCACCAGCCTCTCTGGTGGTCGGGACCATGAGAGATCACATAGGCTGGCCCTTTTTCCTGTGTGCGAGCACAGCCACTGCTGCTGGATTAGAAGGTGGTCATAACCATGGAACCAAGCAATGTATAACATGATGGGAAAATGAATCAAGCCAGCAAAGGAAGCAATTTGGATAATAACAATACATAGTAAAAATAATAGTAAGTGGATTGTATTAACTTCCTCATATAATATATGCCATTTGCTAAAGTGTGACAACCCCTTTAAGGCATCCTATTTGAGGGTGGAGCTGATTGGCCAATTGACCACTAATCAATTTAGAATGAAATACTGATTACATGATTCGTTGAGGCCAGAAACAGTTCCTTTAGAGTCACATTTGTTTTTTGGGCACCTTCCTTGTTGCTCCCCAGCTCTTGGCAGCTACATATACTACTTCAATATCTCTTCAATCCTTCACCACTCCAGCACCAGTCCCTGACAGTCTATACCTAATTCTTGCAATCACATGCTGTACATCATTCACGTGACCATTGCAGCCAATCATTGGCATAATGGGAGATCCTGGCATGTATGACACCCTTAAAGAGGTTGTCTTCCAAAGACAATCCCTGTCCGTATGTCCTATTAAGGTGGCTGCTCTTCTTACAGGCTTGAACTATCCATTCATTACATGGACATCCATTCTATTTATTGGCAGCCATATGATATTACATGCCTGGTGGTGGCTTCTGCAAAATCAGCAGCTTCAGATGATGAAACTTTAAATAATTTTTTCCATTATATATATATATATATATATATATATATATATATATACAGTACAGACCAAAAGTTTGGACACACCTTCTCATTCAAAGAGTTTTCAGTATTTTCATGACTATGAAAATTGTCGATTCACACTGAAGGCATCAAAACTATGAATTAACACATGTGGAATTACATACTTAACAAAAAAGTTTGAAACAACTGAAAATATGTCTTATATTCTAGGTTCTTCAAAGTAGCCACCTTTTGCTGTGATTACTGCTTTGCACACTCTTGGCATTCTCTTGATGAGCTTCAAGAGGTAGTCACCTGAAATGGTATTCCAACAGTCTTGAAGGAGTTCCCAGAGATGCTTAGAACTTGTTGGCCCTTTTGCCTTCACTCTGCAGTCCAGCTCATCCCAAACCATCTCGATTGGGTTCAGGTCTGGTGACTGTGGAGGCCAGGTCATCTGGCGTAGCACCCCATCACTCTACTTCTTGGTCAAATAGCCCTTACACAGCCTGGAGGTGTGTTTGGGGTCATTGTCCTGTTGATAAATTAATGATTGTCCAACTAAATGCAAACCGGATGGAATAGCATGCCGCTGCAAGTTGCTGTGGTAGCCATTCTGGTTCAGTATGCCTTCAATTTTGAATAAATCCCGAACAGTGTCACCAGCAAAGCACCCCCACACCATCACACCTCCTCCTCCATGCTTCACAGTGGGAACCAGGCATGTAGAGTCCATCCGTTCACCTTTTCTGCGTCGCACAAAGACACGGTGGTTGGAACCAAAGAGCTCAAATTTGGACTCATCAGACCAAAGCACAGATTTCAACTGGTTTAATGTCCATTCCTTGTGTTCTTTAGCCCAAACAAGTCTCTTCTGCTTGTTGCCTGTCCTTAGCATTGGTTTCCTAGCAGCTATTTTACTATGAAGGCCTGCTGCACCCAGTCTCCTCTTAACAGTTGTTGTAGAGATGTGTCTGCTGCTAGAACTCTGTGTGGCATTGACCTGGTCTCTAATTTGAGCTGCTGTTAACCTGCGATTTCTGAGGCTGGTGACTCGGATGAACTTATCCTCCGCAGCAGAGGTGACTCTTGGTCTTCCTTTCCTGGGGCGGTCCTCATTTGAGCCAGCTTCTTTGTAGCGCTTGATGGTTTTTACGACTGCACTTGGGGACACTTTCAAAGTTTTCCCAATTTTTCAGACTGACTGACCTTCATTTCTTAAAGTAATGGCCACTCGTTTTTCTTTACTTAGCTGCTTTTTTCTTGCCATAATACAAATTCTAACAGTCTATTCAGTAGGACTATCAGCTGTGTATCCACCTGACTTCTGCCCAACACAACTCATGGTCCCAACCCCATTTATAAGGCAAGAAATCCCACTTATTAAACATGACAGGGCACACCTGTGAAGTGAAAACCATTTCAGGTGACTACCTCTTGAAGCTCATCAAGAGAATGCCAAGAGTGTGTAAAGCAGTAATCAAAGCAAAAGGTGGCTACTTTGAAGAACCTAGAATATAAGACATATTTTCAGTTGTTACACACTTTTTTGTTAAGTATATAATTCCACATGTGTTAATTCATAGTTTTGATGCCTTCAGTGTGAATCTACAATTTTCATAGTCATGAAAATACAGAAAACTCTTTGAATGAGAAGGTGTGTCCAAACTTTTGGTCTATACTGTATCTACATATATAATATACAAAACCTACAAAAAAGACTATATTTAGATGCTCCAAAATTTTGAAAAAGATTGAAATGTGGACAGTGGACAAGAGAAGATGCCAGAACATCATTATATTCTTTTAAGCATCTTTAAGAAACACCCAAACACCCAAACACTCAGTGTGGGGCTGCCATGCAGTTGAAGGACTGGTGATGATGAATTTTTTAATGTTGGTATACCTTGGGTGTTTGATGTACTGTTTATTTTCCTGCCCTGTACCATTGTTTATGGTAGACTGTTTAGTCGATTGTGGTATTCATTATTGGTAGTTGTGGTTAGGTTATTCTATATTTATATATACCCTGGTATTTATGTATGTCCTTCATTACATACAGTATCATTATTAGTGCATGTGCATGTTCCCCACACCTGGGGTTGTATGGTTTTACCTGCTACCTCCCCCTACTGTGGATTCCTTCATCTTTTATGTATTTTATATCAATAAAGTTTTTTGTAATTTGCTATAGATTGGTGGTATTATTATTAGAGCACCACATAGTCTTTTTTGTAGGTTTTGTACGTAATGGTGTGGGACTTTTGCCCAGTTATAGGCCTAGTGATTCTATGTTAATATATATAATATAGCGACATCAGCTTTCTTAAAGATGCTTAAAAGAATATAATGATGTTCTGGCATCTTCTCTTGTTACTGTCCACATTTTAATCTTTTTCAAAATTTTGGAGCATCTAAAATTGATAATCAATTTTGCTGTCATTTGTTATATGTCATTTGCATATATTTACTATTTCCAGTTTAAAACTTTGTACCATCACCATCAAAAGAAACACAAGATGAACCTTGCCATCATCTTAGAGCATCAAACCACATTGTGCTTTAGCTGTTATATCGATAAAATCCATCAGAATAGAGTGAAAGGTTCCTCAATCCCTCATTACATCCACGCTTTGCTAGACCATCAGATGTCACTGTTGGTCTACATTTGAGCTGTGAAGATTAGCCAACAGATGTGTTTCATGCCAAGTAAATACACATCATGCAGACTGCCTGATGTAAATCAATATTACTTTGTTCTTCATATGGCAGGAGGGCTTTAAAGGAATATGCAGACTATCAGCATAGGTTTTAATAAAGTGTATGAATAACGGCAGAGTTGAGGTTGCAGTGACTAGTGAAGGGTAATCATGTTAGCCAGCTGTCATGTAACTAGCGCGGTTGTCAGTACTACTGTACATACTGGGGAAGATTCAACGCTAAAAATAAAGGAATGATCTTATCATGTGCACTAGTATTTCCGAAGATATATTCATTAATTTGAAGAAATCAGCTTACACTGTATTTCCAGCACATCACCATACTTATATATACATCGGTCTTTAGGATTGGCTTTGGGCAATGTACATCAGTTCTTAAGTAACATGATAGACGGATTATGACAAGCTTACACATAGCACACACATTTTGACTATTTATACACATGACTAGGCCTTTCCATTGCCATTCGCTATAAGGAATTATAACTGGGGAGATCATTGACCTTTTAAAAAGACAGCAAAGCAATAATGTATTATGCATTAAAATAGCTTTTTTTCAGGTCCAAATATTCCAATATTCAGGTAGTTAATAAATGAATTAGTTTATTGTAATATTCCATGTTTTTGTCATGTTTTATTTGTCTTAATACATCTGTATATAAGTATTTTCATTGCCTGTTCCTTATATCTGCTGAATAAACATCTCAATATATTTATTAAAATGTACCTTCAAATCGACAAAATGATCTCCTTTGGCTCCAGTTATCTGTTAGCTTCATTGCATAGCATATTGGTATTTTAGGCTCATTGTATTGTGTATTGATATTTTATTTTTTATGATTATTATACTTAACCCTGATTTTTTCCTGAAAGAATCACAGTAAAAAGATCAGCATCATTGCAAGTAGGAAAAGTCTTCCACGTAAATATCACCTAAAATTTACCTTGTAGTTTTATTCACAGCAACTGCCCTTAGCAGATAACAGTACTAAAACTGGAAATTAGTTAAAAATAGATTTGTAATACAGGCAAAAATCCTTTATACAAAAAGTTAGTTTTTTAAAAAATATTTTTTATGGGGAAATATTAGATATTAGAAAATAAATTCATAGTATTAAATGCAGGTACCTAAAGCCTTATCCTTTGTGCCTTTTTTTTCATTCTTAATATTCATTTGTCAGGATTTTCAGAATTTTATATCATTGACCAGAGATTTAGTCAGCATGAAAAATGATCTTTTAAAGGGTCTATTTGGTGGTAATAATGTAGAATATGCATATGCCATGTAAGAAAACCCCATTTTTCCACACAACCCTCCTTTAGATTCAGTGATACTGGGATTCAAAGTGTTAATTGTTGACCTTCCATGATATTAATTATAACCCTCTGTTTGTCAGTTCAAGGTATCTTGAATGCAAATAGTTTTTCACCACAAAAATGTAAGCTAATATTTTTCTGGCCGGACTGGTTGGGAAGCTATACGAACTTTCACATAAACACTTCAATGTTTTGGTCCTTGTAGCTGCTTCACCATCTGTGAAATGACTACTCCATCCTCCACAGATGAGAGTCTGTAGAGCAGCATCTGCAGCCTATTCACACAGTGCAGTCATTCTTGTACAGAAGCATGTTGACTAAGGCCATTTTCACACGGCCAATTTGTTGCTGTGGTGAGCAATTAATGTGCTATGGAATCAACATAAGAAAACACAAGGCATTGTGTCTATATGCCACCAATCTCTGTAGTCTGGCTTAGCTCAAATGCCTGCATGTTCCTTACAGCCTCATGCTCACTGCTAATTGTGAAATCACAAAAAACAAAACTGCATGTCCGAAGAGAGGCCGAGATTTGTCTACTCGCATAGTCAGGTGCATTCTTTACTAAAATGCTAAACTTCCCTTATGTAAGACAAAAACATCAATGAACAGCCCTGATCCTGCAAAATGACCAGCGGCGTTCCTAGACAAAAAGGACTGCGGCCCATATGACGGATAATGAATTCATATGAGCACTGATCCAAATAGTGATGGACATTGTGTGAAAATAATATGTATTTTTAAACTGGGTTACAGATGTACAGAGGAAATGTGGCATTTAAAAACACAGATGGCATTACTCATTGCGTCCAGTTCTGCTTATATGGTATCCTAACTATGGTTTGTATCAGCCGTCCAGAGCTGGCATTATAGTAAGGGTGGCTTTTAATAATGTAAGAGTAACATCCACTGGATTATTAGTATTTTAATGCCAGCTTCTGAAGAGGGCATAACTACTGGTAAGCAATGATGCCATTATAAAAAGGAAGCATAAACGGTGCACGCCGCAACACGTGTAAAACAAAGACATTGCAATGCTCCCGATTAACCCCTTAAACGAAGATGATGCTTTAGGCCTTAATGACATAGCACTTTTGCCTTTCCACATTATGTTAACTTTAGTTTTATTTCTCTTTTTGTAGTTAAGGCCTAGTAATTTTGCAGGTTAAAAGGTAGATGTGTATTTTTTTATTTTTAATAAGACTTGCATATGTAAATGAATTAACTTTTAGAGAGCTTCATGCAACAAAAATGCCTTGTTTAGTATTTTTCAGTGGAAAGATTTGTCTAGAAATGTTAAACTCTACACAGTTACTTTAAAGTAGATTGTGGAAATTCTAATGCCTTCTAACATTTTATTACATGCACACAAGTTGTTATCATTACAATCATACAAGCATAATATGTTATCACTAATCCGTAAGCATGTATTTAATAAAGATGGAGATATGTCATCACTTATTACTCATCTTAACTTCCACATGTTCCCTTATCACGTGAGGTTTATACACAATGCATTTATGAGGCTGAAAAGTATAGACAGAAACATAGATATAGATAGATAAGTATATATTCCATTTTATTATCAATTAAAATCCAAACTATTGGAACTTATTTCAAATCTTCACTCCCCAAGAGCTCATTTTTATGCCAATAAAAAATATAAAAAATGTTAGACTGTATAGTAAATAATCAATTACCCCTTATGTACAGTTACACAATGTATTTTCATATATATAATACACAAAATAGACACATAACTTTATGCCTGTTTATGCATTTAGATTTATTTTGCTTGCCATCAAAAATTTGACATTTCAAGCTTCACATTTTGTATTTACAGCCTTACATTTCCATTACACTCATTGTAATGTCTGTTCATGTTCTGATTTTTATAGCCAAAATAAAACAAGTTTCTATGTAAAACCTATCAATTCTCGAAATTTCAGTTCAAAAGGCGGAATAATAAAATAAATGTAGAGTCTTGGCATGCACATGATAACTTTAACTGTAGAATTTAGTCAGAGACTCGGAATAAAACTTCAAGTTAGTATTTGGAACGTGGGTAAATTTTAATCAACCATCTATCCGGTCCATCTCATTTTATTATCGAAATAAAAGAAAACTGTTTTCAAATTGCAGACAGCACTCGGCAGACTCACAATCACCAACTCTCTTTCAAACTTCTCTTTCGCATTATTGGCTCAGTCCTCTTGGGTAAGCAAATTAAGAACCTCTGACAGCTGAAATATAACTGAAATATAACTATGACCTGTAAAAATATAGGGAAAGAAATTCAATTAGTCTCCATTCTGCAAAATTCAAGTCACTTTCCACATCGAATTATCAAATGCAGCACCCCCTTACAGTTCTCAAGTGCAGAAAGCAAAAGACACAGAAATCAAAATGAACTGTCACAGCGTGCTCAAAACCATGTCACCGCTTCCTTCAAAATCGGTGACACTAGTTTACAAAGAAGTCAAAAATCTGATGTCATTATTAACTTCATGAAAAAAATTGATGATAGGTTGATAAACCTGCATATAACTGCCTGGCTCTAATTTTTAATGTCTGCATTTCATAATTTTTAAAATGTAAAGAATCAAATACATAGAACAAATATTTTGGTGGCATCGATCTTATGAAATCATTAGGATCATTCAAAAATTTGATATAATAAAACATGACACTGTAATTTTAGCTCAAATTGCATTTCGTTATAAACATGGTCTTTATGCTGTTGATGTGTAAGACATGGCTTCAACAATAATTAAAATCCTCCAAATTCAATTTCCAGATTGTATACAATATATGCAAGATGAATAACCAGTGATAGATCTACAGCTTTTATCACATAAGCCCCCATGAATCTAAGGCAATGTCCACACTAGTGTTTTTAATATTGTATATTTTTGTGAAAGCAGTTGATAATAATGGATAAGGCCACTGATCCTATTCACTTCAAAGAGTCAAACTGCTGCCAAAGTGCAGTCTTCGAAAGATATACTTGAAAAAAAAAAACTGCTAATGTGGACAGAACTTTATAGACATAATAGCTAGATACATGTCCAGGCCCTTTAAAATAAAGAGGTAATTTAGAACCGATTTGTAATATTCTCTGTGTTGTATGCTGTTTATGCCTATTTTGACTAATATAAGAAACCTTGTTATTTAGAAATATTTTATATTTCCAAGGTATAAATAGAAAGGTTCTGTACTATATAACACTATTGAAATGTTATTCTAAAATTATAATAATTTAGATCAAATAAGTGCACAGTAATAGTAATTGTGAGATGAAACACTAAAAAAAGCTATGAAATACTGTTTATTTTAGCTATGGAATTTCAAGAATTTTCCATGTGAATATTTCACATAACATCATTTATCTTTTATAAATATACTTCTTAATGTTAGGATGCTAGGAATATTTAATGGCTAGAAAATTGGTAAATTAAATGTATTCTAATCTCAGGATTGATGATGATGGTGAATGCTTTTATCTTGTATCGCGATTGTTGAAAAATAGTGGCCCTTTGTGATGCAAAAGGGGCAAACTTCAAAAAACAGATGCTTTAGTAAACTGTAACCTTTGATTTCACAATCTTTAAGCTGCCAATGACACACTTATTTACAACTATAACATGAAATAATATACCACATATAGGTCCATAGACTAGAATATGAGTTTAAAATGAACATCCCCTTTTTTAACAAAATGTGAATATTAGCTTAAATGGTCACTAACTGTTCACACAACTTGCATAAATCAATAGTATAAGGGACCATAAGAAACTTTGTAATATATCTTACCAGAAAGAAATATCTAGTTTTTTATGTTATCAGCTGTTTACATCACGCTTCCCCCTTGCCAAATGCTTTCTTTTTGAAATATGCTTTGATTCTGTCCAGGACAGATCAGCTACCCTGAAGAATCATATTACACATGTTAAGGGAAGGGGGGAGTAAGCAAGAACTGAGTGAGACAGGGATCCAGAAGAGACACCAAAGAGAATTCTGCAGCAACATAAGAAGTACGTGCTTTATTCACATCAGTTCAGGTCAGTACTTCTCTGTAATTTCCTCCCTGATCCTGGGGCTGATTCTGAGTGAGTAAGAGAAGGTTAGGAACCAGATTCTCCTTTACTTTCTGTGTGCAATGGATTGATAGTCTCCACCCACCAGAGATAGGAGAACTGCAAACTAGATATTCAGTATGCCCAGGGGAAAACTGCTAAAAATGACAGAAACAAGTCATGTAGTGGTCTGAAATAGTGTTATTTCTCGTGTACACACACTGTACTATTTATTAATGCAATGTTTGTTGAATGGTTAGGTATGCTTTAGTAATTCTGTATTCGTTAATTTCTTAACATGCCTTTCTAACAGCTGGATCTCCATTTTTCTGATACAGAGTTCTAAATCACCTGCATAGATGTAGAATGAAATGATAAACTTCTAACTCCCTGCAGCCACCACTAGGGGAAGCATAAGAGCTTGCTACATACTGATATAAATCAATAATAAAATAGTAAACTCCTAAGCTCACTCTAGTGGTAGCTACAGGTATTCAAGAGCTTATCATTTAACTCTGTAGGCACGTTTTAATAATACTATTTACACCCCCTATTTGTTGGCTTAGTTCACCTCAAATGAGCATTTTTTTTGTAAGCAACAATAAAGTTCTGCACCATAAAACTAAGTGAATATTGTAGGCATAACAAGCTGCCAACATCCACCTTTACCTGTCTACCAAGAAAATTAGTCTCCATTACACCCCACTGTGCTATATTACCAGGAAAATGCACCAATAATATTTTATTAACATTAGTAATAAAATAATTGTCTATAATACATAATATAGATATATAATGTTAGTATAAAATTACATATTTGAGGGCAATTTTGTATCATCACAATTTACTGATTTTGGGCTAAAATCTTTTTTTCAATTAGACTTTATTAAACATTTTCAACAGTTTCTGCTCTGCAGACTTCACTTTCAGTGTATGTGCAGACTATCTTGCCTTCTATTTTACACTGAATCTGTCAGCGAACTGTTCTAATGGCTTGATATGTAGGCCTTATCTCTGAACTCCTGACATCTCATAAACACTCATTTAAAGGGTTTCTGTAAATGACACCTGATGACAGAAAGCCTTCTTTTATAGAAATCTGTACGGTAGTTTTTGTTAAAATAGCGTTTTTATAATATGCTAATTAGGCCCCCTAGGTGCGGCCGTAATAACGCCCCTTACCCCTCCTCCCTTGCGTTGATTGACAGGGCCGGGCAGCCATCTCTTTCGTCTCCCGACCCTGTACGATCGCGAAATCCCGCACCTGCGCATTGCGATAAGCAATGAGCGCATGCGCATTGATGAAGCCGGGACCCGGGCGGCCGCCGGCTCTCAACGCGCGTGCGCAGATTGCTTATCGCAATGCGCAGGCGCGGGATTTCGCGATCGTACAGGGCCGGGAGACGAAAGAGATGGCTGCCCGGCCCTGTCAATCAACGCAAGGGAGGAGGGGTAAGGGGCGTTATTACGGCCGCTCCTAGGTGCAGGGTTCACGCCTACTGCACCTAGGGGGCCTAATTAGCATATTATAAAAACGCTATTTTAACAAAAACTACCGTACAGTTTTCTATAAAAGAAGGCTTTCTGTCATCAGGTGTCATTTGCGATTTGCAAATGACACTCGGTTTTGTAGGCTAAATTCTGATGACAGAAACCCTTTAAGCTATATTGTTATCAGTTCGATAGGAATTTATCTATGAGAGTTTATGAGCTGTCTGGAGTTCAGAGTTTAGGGCTACAGATCAAGTTGACAAACAGCTCCCTGATGGATGCAATATAAAACAAAAGGCAAGATAGTATGCAGATACACGGAAGGTGAAGTCTGTAGAACAGAAAATGTTGAAAATGTTTAATAAAGACCAACTGAAAAAAAAGTTTTAGCCCAAAAAGAGTAAAATGTAATGAAAAAAAATTGCAGCTGAAGGTGTTCATAGCGTTAATAATGGCTTTTAGAAAGCATTTTAAGGTCCATTTTTAAGATATACCCCAGTATATGCTAAACATTGGCAGGAATCCCCAGTACAATAAGATTAAAGCTATAAAGCATCTCAGATTTATATTATAATATTACTACAATAGGCATCTTAAGGATCTATGTGTGTTGATGGATGTATTTAATGGCAGATGTATCCATTGCTATTCAACTTTTAGAAACAGAGAATAGAGAATCTGAAATAAACTGAATTATAGTGTAGAAATAATAAAATGCACAGATGTTAGAAATGCATTCACTTTACTGTGAAATATTGTGAGAAACATAAAGACAATAGTTGGTGAGTAGGGAAGGTGGAGAGTTCTCCAAAAGAAATATCAGGTGGAGGGCTTGGATAGGTGCGTGTATCTGCCAAAACTAGACTCAAGGTTCTCTTTGGATTTCTCTTAAAGACTTACCGACACCCTGTAAAGTGAATGTCTACTTAAACTGGTTGAAAATTCTGCAATAAATCATTTTTCATTTACCTTTATTGCAGTCAAAGCTAATTTTTTCTGATACAGAGAACAGCTGTATAGTGTAATATAGCGCTAAATGATAACTTTTAGGCTGCCTGCAAACAATTCTAAAGGGAGTGTATGAACTGTATATGCCCAATAATAAAACAGTATGCAGTACGCTAATAAGATCCACCTAGTGATTGTTCCGGGACACCGAGAACGTTCCATTTAACACTGTGTCTGCAGGGGATCTGGTCCTCTGTACCAGAAAAATTGATCTTTGATGGCAATACATAATCAGCACAGTATGATGGATATAAAAATCACTTAGTAGTAAAAGGTGGAGATTCTGATTAAGTTATCGATAGCTGGCGGTGGATTTGCCAAAGTTTTGAAGAGGCATCGGCATATAACTTTGGCGTATCCAGCACTAGTCTAAATGCAAGCCAGCTTCATTGTTGTCTTAGATTTAGGCCATTTTCTAAGCTTAAAACAGGCATCGAAAATTATGAATGAGACAGGCCTCCCGGCTGGCTCTCTTCCCCGTCCACACCACACCCACTTGCTGCATGAGCAGCGAAAAGTTGCAGATTGTGGTACAAATAACCTTTGAGCCACAATCCGTGCCAGAAATATGCCTCATATAGGCATATTTCTGCATATTAAATGACTCCCATAACATCTATTTCCAGCTTCTGACTGTAGGAAATACGTAAAAATTGTAATTCTAATGCTTGCTTTATCTGTATGCGATCGTCAACAAAATTTAACACTCTTCCCCAGTCAGCTTCTGAAATATATCACCTGCATT
This sequence comes from Rhinella marina, assembly GCA_900303285.1. Classification (NCBI taxonomy): domain Eukaryota; kingdom Metazoa; phylum Chordata; class Amphibia; order Anura; family Bufonidae; genus Rhinella; species Rhinella marina. The sequence continues at coordinate 364,752 of ONZH01001904.1, read as the reverse complement.
GTAAATAATAATGAGGGGAATTAATTTTTAGTTCTAACTCGTTGGTGTAATAATTTTGAGATAAAGGAGTCATATGCACCACTTGTGATTTAAGTGTATTAGTTTGGCAATGTTTGGGGGTATGCTGAGTACAACATATTTAAGATTACAATATCTGAATAGCTTTAACATTTTAAAGCAGAGAATATTACCCAGTTTCAGATTATACCGACTTACACTCATAAGCTTTTGTACAACTAATATGAATTGGGCCTCATGCCATCAAAGTAATCAGGTCTGACAAAATGGATAGTTCCATTGGAGCAATGCAGATCCAATGGTATCTGACAGCCTGTCACCACCTCTGGCCCACTGATAAATATATTCATATACAGACACTGGGTTATAGGGGCCAAAAGCTGTTGGATGAATGATCAGCTATGTAACTTGTGTGGCCATATTAAAAGAGGACAAACAGTCTGTTTTTGAGCCTCAACAATAAAGGGGGTCATTTATTAAGACCAGCGTTTTAGACGCTGGTCTTAATAACCTCTATAGCTGGCGGTGGATTTGCCAAAGTTTTGAAGAGGCATCGGCATATAACTTTGGCGTATCCAGCACTAGTCTAAATGTAAGCCAGCTTCATTGTTGTCTTAGATTTAGGCCATTTTCTAAGCTTAAAACAGGCATCGAAAATTATGAATGAGACAGGCCTCCCGGCTGGCTCTCTTCCCCGTCCACACCACACCCACTTGCTGCATGAGCAGCGAAAAGTTGCAGATTGTGGTACAAATAACCTTTGAGCCACAATCTGTGCCAGAAATATGCCTCATATAGGCATATTTCTGCATATTAAATGACTCCCATAACATCTATTTCCAGCTTCTGACTGTAGGAAATACGTAAAAATTGTAATTCTAATGCTTGCTTTATCTGTATGCGATCGTCAACAAAATTTAACACTCTTCCCCAGTCAGCTTCTGAAATATATCACCTGCATTGTAAATAATAATGAGGGGAATAGTCATTTATGCAAACATACCTAATGTTGAAAAAGTAAAACACTTTTGACCAATTTAAATTGGAAATGTATTGTACATGGCCATCTGCAATAACTTCTGGCCAAAACATAACCTAATTAAAATTTACGCCATGCATAAATAAAATGCTATATTCAACCATGCGGTAGTTTGATGGTACTGATGGTATTGATAGCAGAATACGCAAATGCACACCTTAATAAAATGTGAGAAAACCTTAGGAACATATTTTTTATCTATTATGCTTTGATCAACAATTATGTTGCTCAAAATCATGAAATTCTATGTGACTTCAAGACTATGGTCATTGGGCATATTATATTATTTGCTATTTTTAAACCCACATTAAAATACTACACAGATTTGAGAATAATGGCTTTGCACTGTTATAATACACAGCAAAAATAATAATAAATACTATGCTATTTTATAATGATACCATGATACATCAACATTGTCTTTGGAATAATCTATCTGAATATTTCTTTTAAATCCAGTTCTAAATGTTGATGTTTCAGATGAAATATCTAAATAGAATTGAGATCTGTTTCAAGTGCTTATAACGTGCTCCTTTCTTGCTGTGCCTAAATCTCTGTTGAATAATGCAGTTAATATGGTTAGAGAAGATCTATATGTTTTCTGTGTTATGTGGGGCTGTAGTGTGCCTGATAAGATTTAGCTGATATACATAAGTGTACAACTGAGGATAGCTCAGATTAATACTAGTTAATCCACAGGGCCACCTCAAACACCGGTTTTGAATTGCGTAAACAGCATCTGATGAGCATTCTGCTCTTGTTCCCATACAGAAGACCAGTTCATGAGCCGCTATAACCCAGGGCTGCTAGAAAAGGCTGAAGTGAAATAGTAGAGTTGGGATAGATCAGCAGTAGTGTAGCTATTGTCCAAGAATTAGCTTTGCATCATTTGCTAGGAAAGTATCCATTGTTTCTAGGCCACTGGAAAAAAAATTGTAATTTTAACGAACATTTGGGAAATTAGAGGCACTCTGCCATGTTATTAGTATGCAGTATTTCTTGCGTGATGTGAGCATTAGAGTGTGAGTTGTAGCTCACGGCTGTTCAAGTAACTTGGTCTGCACGCTGGGTGTCTGCCATTTTTTAACATAATTGCCATATAGTTTATTGTATGTCAGTGCAAATGACTCATGGGTAAATACTATGAATATGGACAATGTACTAATATGTTGTTTTACTGACTATGCTAACATTTCCTACAAATTTCCTAACGTTTCTAATACTTTTTTTTATGAAATCAGTCATTGAGGCTTATGAATTGAATATGAATTCTTCTATTAGTGAATATTGTATGTAATTTTCTTTACAAAATGGGTGGATGGTTTTCTGACTATATCACGCCATGCATTCTACTTCCTGTCCGGGTTCTTATCTTCCTCCTTTGTTTGGACTTTTAGCATGGCAAACAGCCTCACTTTACTTTCTCCGTTAGACCATTCTGTGGTCAGAGAGAGAAGGGGGGATGAGTGAGACTTAACACGGAAAACAGCCTTGTTTGACTTTCTCAGTGAGACGATTTACTCTGATCAGAGAGTAAAAGAAATGAGTGATTCAGAAAATCACACATTACACCGATAAGTGCAATGCTCTTCTGTGGGAATCTTTGTCTAGGCTTGTCAAGAAAACAACAGAGCTGTCATGCTGTTATGCTAATTCTACTAATCTACTATTTTACTAGCAGATAAAATCTTTCCCTAGCAGCAACATAACAATGGATTATCTATTTAGATAGGAGTTGTATCTCTCTGTGCTGACTGCTACAGAAGGAAAATATTTAGTATTTCATTTTCAATGGTATAGTGCTGCCACAATGAAAAAGAAAAGCAGTCAAAATTCTAAAAAATTATTTGTGAATATTTTTCTAGAGTTTAAAAAATACCCCTTTCTGACAGACGTGTCCCTTTAATAAATAATTGACTTCACTAAGACTAATACAATATCCCACCGCTCTCTGTAAAATTCTTGATTTAACAACAGACTGTAAGTAAAATGCCACCACAAAACCATTGATTTGATTACAAAATTAAGAGCATATTGAAATGCAGTAATTCATGGCTAGATTTAAACTATTAAAAGTAGAAATGATTTATATTTACGATTGAAACACATTTACGCTTATTTCTCTAAGCTGATAATGAAAACCCTCTAGAACAAGTTTAAATGTAAAAGTAAAGCTGCTATTAAATTAACACTTCATGGTATAAAGTAGAAGTATTAATAAAACATGCAGGGATCTGGCAGACCCAATAATCCACTACCTTCCTGGTGCTGTCATGCTTGCTAAGTGATAGATTCAGTGCACACACAATATTTATACATGATTCTCCATTGTCTCAGCAAAAATAAAAATAAAAATCATAAAATATTGTTTCTCAGAGGGATGACGATGTTTCCGTCATGGAGACCTTCTTCAAGTCTCATCAGTAGTCAATGGCTAACCCACTTAAATAGTGGTCAGTGGAGATTAATGAGTTTGTCGTCCGTATCTTGCGAACATGTCCTATCTTTTTGCAGAAAGCACACAAATGATCCGTGTGCTTTCCACATCCGTATAGCCATTCTGTAAAAGGTTCGAACATGTTCTATACTTGGTCTCAAAATGCAGACCAGGGACCCATTGAAGTCAATAGGTCCGGAAAAAAATGCGGCTGCAACAGATATGTTTTATTTGGGGGATCCATGATTTGCAGATCATAAAACGCATACAGTTGTGTGCATGAGGCCTACATTAAAAAAGGTTTAAATTCTTTAATCTATAGTGACAGCTCGTCTCATTGCATGACTTTATAAACTGTATATGTATTGTAAGTTACCTTTGATTTCTCTGAATTCAGCTAGCAATGCACACATATATACCTAATCTCTTACAGTGTTTTTAACCACATGCAAGAATAAAAACATCCACTGTTGGATCCATTGCTGGCTGTGTTTAGACTCTATTTTTTATCATTCAGTAAACCTGGCCATAAAAATAAAACTGCTGTCAGGCTGAACAGCTATCTCTCTAATTTCTCTATAAACTTGTTTACTCAGATGCATGTTTATTTCAGTAAGAAGAGGGTAATAACTTGCGGCCAGGTATCTATGATCTCCGGGGAGTAGGGTACAGCTGCCTGTTCAAGTTTCCGGAAGCCACAATCAGGAGTGAATCATGAAAGGAGAAAAAGTATAAAGGACAGATAGGACTTCTCTTTTTTTTAATTCACTCCTCATTTTGACTTCCAAAACTGCATAAGGAACCCTGAGCGTGTGGCCGTACCCTAAAGGATGAGGCATGTTGATTGTTGGAACAGTCAAAAGGACCCCATACACATTAGATTAGCAGGATTAGGAAATATGTGTATGCATTCTGAAGAAGTCTTAATAAGTTATAGAGTTCTATACTGTGAAATGCCATCGTCATTCTCAAATTTAATCTTATATGAAGTCTGGCGAATTGCTTATATAATGCATCTGAAATAAAGTACTCTCCAGAGCCTGGCACCTGCTTGAAAGCTAATCCTACAGTTGAAAATGTCAGTATAAATTCAACTGATGCTTTAAAATACACCAGGAAATTGCACAGCAATTCTCTAATATAAAGAAAATATAAAGAAATTAAGAGCAGTGGTTGTAGGCAGCTGCAGAGAGTTCATATTCACTGAGTTTTCCCTTAAAAGCGCTGATTTCTCATTAATTAATGTCTGACTTATTAATGACATTATGTGGGAGAATTCTGTTTTCAACAATTTTATGATATGTTCTAAAGGTTACGTTAAAATCACACTTCAAGAATAGGTTGTCAGAAATTGATTTTTTTTATTAAGTATATATCTTTTTATAGATAATGCAACAACAAAGTTGGACCAAAACCTCTAAATCATGTGAAAAGAAGGTTTCAATTGAAAGCTACCATGGCTGCAATGTAAAAGCAAACAAGGACTACAAGTAGCAGGACACTGCTCCATGCACAAAGACACATGCGAACACTGGAAACATGAATAAATATAAACTTCATCACTGCCATAATGATTATATGAAAATTAGAAGCTCTTTGCATACATTTTTGATCAAAATTGTGTCAGGTCCATCTACCAGCAATAGGGTGGCTTCCAGAAGACAAGAACTACACTATAAGACTTGCCTCTTTTGGGTTTTTGGCCTACAAAATTCAGGGCAATGTAGAATGCAGCTATATTATATTTGGATTAAAAGCCCTTGGCTTTTTATAGACTGATAGATAGATAGATAGATAGATAGATAGATAGATAGATAGATAGATAGATAGATGGGATAGATTAGATGGATGATAGATAGATAGATAGATAGATAGATAGATAGATAGATAGATAGACAGATAGATAGATAATAGAAAGATATATGATAGATTGTATTTTTGTTGCTTTTTGTATTTTGTATGCTTTCAATGCACAGAATTTTGTAACAGCAGCCGTCAATTTAAAAATTCTAGTTTTATAATTGACTCATTGCTAAATGTATAGCCACGTGAATGAATCTGGTATTCATTACTGTACTAGTTTTATAGAAGTAAAGCCATGGTAAATGAATGTTTTTATATAAAGAAACAAACCCCGCATTTACCATAAAGAAACATCCTATGTTTTGTCAGGTCCAATGTAAACTTCATTACTCCTTGCTAAGTGGCCAAAAAAACGTCCGAAATAATTATTATTTCCTGTACGATAACAGAGCGGTAGAAGGAGGCCAGATCATAACTGCATTTTGATTTGGAGCAGCCGCGGAATGTCAGCAGTGGTGGAGGCAAAGTCTAGGTAACGACTGCCGATTGTCCCTTTCTCTTCAATGACAAAATGGTCGTGTTTCACTCCGTTCCTCCTTATCTATTCTACACCTTATCTATTTTAGACATTTTTCATATGTTTCTTTTTGTCTTAGGTTTTCACAACAATGTACAGTCTTAACTTGGGCCATTTAAATCTTTTTGGTCCATGGCTACATTTCATTGAATGTATATGAAACAAACACATAAGCTATGGTTGTAGGCAGCACAATCTGAAATTCACACAGCTCTTTATAAGAAAGCAATCATACAAAATGCCTACCCCCTAGCCTAAACACAATACTTCTTAATGCATCACATTCTACAAAATATGCATGGTAAAGGACTGTTCTGTGAATACTTGAATACTCACACTGACAATAATTGAAGTTCAATGCATTTGAACAATGTGTGCCTACGACGTGCAGCTCTTGACTGTTGCCTTTAGCACTGAGAAGCTGGGTAACGCTGGTAGGTATTGCTTATCTGCGAAACCACTTGGATTGCCTAAAAAACGAAACAAGGCTTCACTCTTAACTTTCCCTTCCTTAAATAGCAGTAATAATACTCCATCAAGGTTTTGGGTTCTGATATGTTTGAGTCAGATAAAGACTGCATAGAATGTGCATAGTGATGGAAGGCATGTGATCTCTAGCGTGCGTGTGTCCTTTATAAATTCACACATAGTCAATCTACTAACAGCTACATCTGCTATCGCTGGGAATGGTGTAGGAAATGGACTATCAAATACTTTCTAACTCTGATTACTGCCACCTAATATTCTTTGTCTGCTTTACAAAGGCCCAGTAATGGAAAGAGAATTTAGAGTCTAACTACGTCACGCAAAAGTTTGACTATTTATGAAAGGGTTTGGCCACTTTACATATGATCTAGTCAAATATATTTAAAAGTTGAATATGTTAGACTTTGTAAAATATCTTTATTATAAGTTCTCCAACCTTTTGAAAGGTTCATAGAGAGAATCTGTCCCCAGGAAGTTCATTGTTAACCAGGCACAATGCCTTGCTGTGGTGACTACACACTGCTCCTGCATAAAAATGGCGGCTGATAGAGGCAATAATCTAATCCATCCATCAGTACCTCCTATTGAAATGCATTGCCTCACTGGCTCTCCATAAACATGTACGTTCTGATTGCCAAAAATGCATTTTTATTTCATAGGGAGGGTTTTTTTTTATAGAGAGATCTGGTGTCATAGAATTCCTAATACCCCCAGCCCCCCATCAGCTACATCTGTGCTTTGGAGCCTGACATGGCCTAAAAAGTCCCCCTGTCCAATATGAGACTAGTATCATAAATGACATTTAAAAGTTGGGAGGCCTTGTTACATATTTTGCATTGGGGCATATGGTCTTCAAGTTAAACCTCTAATTGAACCTCCACTTTATGTTCAGACCTGAAGCAGGAGGCAAATATATATTTTAAAGGCTTTATACACCTTTAGGAGCATTTTTTTAATTATTGCATTGTACTCATTTTAAGGTAAAAAATAATTTGAATTGGCCTTTATCAAAAATATGGAGCCTTTTTCTGTACATATCTGAGATGCTCTAGCAGCATCCTTTGGATTTTCTGTCTTTTCCATCAGTTGGGGAGCTGACGGGCTCCTTATCTCTGCTCTCTTACATTGGAAAAACTCATTATAGATCAGTTCTTATCTTACTAATAAGAATGTGGCTTAAATAAGTGTTTATGACATCTTAGTAGTTTAGAGATAAGATTTATTAAATGATGGCACAAAGTGAAAGCAACAGTCACACAGTTAGAAAAACAGTAAACTCTTTGTGACAAAACAACTCAATAGTTTTAATAACGACCAAATGAAAAAAAATATTGTTAGCACAAAATGAGTAAGTTGCAATCATAAACAAAAATTGCCCCCAAAAGTGTACATAGCCTTTATGGTTATATAGAATAACTTACTCAAATGTTTTCATATGGAGAAGTATATTCTCCAGAAAAGCAATTCAGTGGTCTATTTTTTATTATGCCAAATATAGCAAAGAAGTGGTGACGGTTTGACTACAGCCAGTGGTTGGGGCTTGAGAGAAGGTACCGTGGTATTTGGCACCAAGACATTAGAAACAGATCATTTAAGCCCTGTAAGCTTTGAGATGGGGCCTTCAAGGGCCAGACTTGCTTTTCCAGCACATGGCATAGATGGTTGATTAAAGTAACATCAAAATGACTTCCAGGAGTTAAGGTTTTCAGAACATTACCAGAGCATTATGCATCCTAGTACCCAGTAAAGAATGCATATGCACCCAGCCATCCACATAATGTGAAAGAAAACATGATTCATCAGAGCAGGTTGCCTTCTTGTTTTATTGCCTTATGGTTCAGTTCAGATTCTTATGTGCTGATGTTGTAGGAGCTTTCAGTAGTGTACATGGTTCAACATGGGCATTATGATTGTTATGCAGCAAGCTGCAAAGCATAATGGGGAAATCTATCAAGCAATGCATGCCAGAAGTCAGAAGTAGGCATTTTTTGACTTTTTGGGGTCACTTGGGCAAAAATGTTGCAACTTTTTGAGCAATGTGTCACATACAGATTTGGAGTGAAAATGTAACCATGATTACAAAGTAGATCCTTTTTGTGACACATTTATGAACTGTGACTTTTTAAGTCGCAACTCCACACCAGACATCCCCGAGGTGTACTTTTACTGAAATGGCAACAACCACATTGCACTTCTGACAAAAGTATTATTTTGCTATGCACCATTTTTATAACTCCAGTCTGAAAACTAACCTCAAATACACCTATAAAGATAAATTCCCCCCCTATGTGTTCATACACATTTCTATTATAGTCAGCATTAACCGTTTAAGCAATTTGCACTACATTAGCACTTCCATGGTTTCAGACCAGATGGTCTAGCCTTCACTCAACACTTGCATCAATTAATCTTGGGCTCCCATGACCCTGTTGATGATTTTTGGTAAATACCAACCACTGTATAACAAGAACAACCCACAAGACATTCTGTTTTGGAAATTCTCTAGCCTAGTTGTCTTGCCACTACAATGTTGATTTGTGAAAGGCGCTCCAATCCTCATGCTTACCTGCTTCCAACACATCAACTTGAAGAACTTACTATCCACTTGCTGCCTAAAAATTCCATCCTTGAAAGGTGCAATTGTCACAAACTGATCAATGTTATTCACCTCAACTGGGCAGTGGTTTCAATGGATAATGACATATATGCTCAAGTAAAGAAGCCATATTTAGTATTCATAAAATAAATGCTGAAAACTTTCCTTTTGCAAATTAAAAGAAATTTCAAAGAAGAGTTACATTTTTGTTTGCCAAGTGATTCTAGTGTTATCCTAAGAGCGTTGAACAATGCCAGTTTTCAGCTGTTCCTCTGCACTCTATGCACTGCATTGATGGAATGGATATTGTCGTCATTTATCCTTGTCGGTCTCTCTCAATCTGAAGTACTGCAATATTCACGTCTCTCACTTGTTCTCCTAACATGACACAAAGTGAATGCTTCCACATAGACATACAATAATGTGCAAAGAAAACGTACATTGTATATGTGGATAAGACATTCTGAAAAGGGTTTTCTGGGAATAATGAACTTCTAACTAGAAAAGCCAGCAAATTTCACCCCCTCCATTGAGAAGGGTGAAATCTGCAAGAGACATCCGCTGTATAAATTGACACGCTGCTGATGTCAAATCCGCAATACCGCAGCTTTTCTGCTGCGTTTTTTTTTTTTTTTTGTAGCATTTGAATGAGGATTCAGAAATTCTCATCCCCCTTGTTGGTCCTGTACAATGCAGCAGATTTGCAGCACGAAAATCCGCAATGGTAAATCCGCAACAAATGAGTCACATGTGACCCTGGCTTTAGAGTGCAGCCAAACGTGCGGGACCTGCCACTGATTTTATGAAGTAGAAAATCCTCAACATATCTGCTGGTATTCTTCAGCAGCAAAATCTGCACCAGATGGAGATTTGCCACTTTCTACATTGCAATAGGTGAAATCTGCAGCAGAAAACCACCACATAAACTGGCATGCTGTGGATTTCAAATATAATTGTTATGCGTGGATTTTGGTACAGAAATTTTCCTCCATTTACTGAAATCTCATCATCTTTGCTGCTATTTTAATCGCAGCAGATTTTCTGCACACAATTGTACTTCAGAAAATCCTCGGTATATATGCCAGTACTCTTCAGCTTAATTCACGCATAGTATTTTGTGGCAGTTTTTTGGGGAGGCTTATAAAAAATGATTTTATATTCTTCTTTGTATCTTTTCTTTTGGTTATAGATTTTTGAAAATTGTCTTTTTCCAGTGTTTTTTTTTTTTTTTTTTTTAAACGCCACATCTAAAGTATGCTGCCTTTTTTTTTTTTTTTAATCCCATGGAATCAAAAATGCAATGCAAGTGAAGAAAAACCACAAAAAATGCACTATTTGTAGGGTGTTTTATACAGTAATTTCCTATTGACTTATTGCTAGCATAAAAATGCCTGCAACACTTCTGCAAACTAAACTATAATTGAAGAAACCATATTTACTCTTTACTCTTTTTCAGGGCTTGTTACCCAGATTTACTAGTCGCCCGAATGGCAAATCTACCAGTGGAACAGCAATATATAACTTTCCCCTACATGATATGGCATATATCTCATTCAGAAATGTAGGGAAACTGGCTGATAGTTATTTCCTGTTCTCCTGACCTGGAGCAAAGCTTCTCTAACAAGTAAGGGCTCATGCACACGGCCGTAGCCATTTTTGCAGTCTGCAAATCACAGGTCCGCAAAATACCGATCCCGGCCAACATCCCGGAGTCATTTTTTTATTAATCCTTCAGAAATGTCCTATCCTTGTCCACAAAATGGACAAGAATAGGACATGTTCCCTTATGTTTGTTTGTAGGCCTGCGGAACAGATCTTGCGGCCCTTTGAGATGAATGGGTCCACATTTGATCTGCAAAAAATGTGGATTGGATGTAGAATGTGCATGAGCCCTAAGACTGTGTTCACATAGACACAATTAGCCATTGATTCAGTAGAGGAAAACAGTGCATAATCCACATTCAAAACACCATTAATTGCTGTCTATTGACTTGAGAAGTGACATGTTACTTCTTTGAAGCAGATTTGATGTTGGTTTTCCACAGAAGTCAAATGGAAAACAGAAAATTCTCACTAAAAAATTTTTCTAAAATGCTTTGAAAAACTCCTCTAAAACGCCACCAAATTATAAAACGACAACCCAAAATGGGCTGTTTTCTACTACTAATCTGCCATCGATTTCTCTGCTGTGGATTTTGCCGCGCGCACCTGACATCAGGCTGTGTTACATGCACAACATTATTTTGGTGGAATCAACATAGAGCTGGATTCGCACACAGGGTTGGTAGTGGGTTTTTAAAATATTTTCATCGGTTTTTGGTCATAAACATGGTGACATGATGTTACTAATAATTGAGGAATGCACATAAACAGCTTTTTTGTAGAATTTTTGAGGCTTCTAAAAAAATTGCATAAATAATGCACTTGAAGGAGCCCTGAAATAGCTTAAACTGGCCATAGACACAAGAATTGACATTAAAGATCAGCACTGTAATCGTTACATGTGAGAAACTAAAAACAATTGGAAATCCTTTCTATTGGGCTGGGTTCACAAGTCCTAGACTCACCACGGCCTGGTGCACCCAGATGCATCTAAAAAACGTACTCACATTAATGGACACATGGTTAGTGTAGTCGTTAAATTGTAAGCGCTTTTAGCTGCTGTCATTTGAAAACTGTGCCAAGCTCCATGTCAGTGCGGTTTACAGCCACATTGTGAATGCACAACAGCTCTGTGCATGGAACATGTGAACCCATCCTTAGTCAGAAAACATATCATTCCTGCTTTAAAATTTTCTTGCTTATTAGCAATTGCATTTAGCTGTGCTCTGAGAAAAAATACACTTCAGGCAATGCAAATACACTACATTTCACACAATACAAGCTACCAGATTTTTCTCTTTTAAAGAATTCTATTGTATTGTGTCAAAATCAGGGCTGTTTATACTTCCGGTAAAAATTGAATATGCCGACATGCTTTAAATATGACATACAAACACATCAAACACTTTTCTATAAAACATACAATGTAAGGTTGCACTCATATGACCGCTCTGTTTTGCGGATCTGCAAAACACTGATACCGGCCCATGTGGGTTCTGCAATTTGTGGAGCACACATGCCGCGGCTATCATAGAAATGTCTATTCTTGTCTGCAATTGCAGACAAGAATAGGACATGTTCTATTTTTTTGTGGGGCCGTGGTACAGAGCAACGGATGTGGACAGCACACGGTGTTGTGTGGGTTTTTTTCATCTTCACCTCACAAAGCATTATTTTCCCATTTTTCCTTAATAAGACATGGTAAATTAAATAGTGCCATTAAAAAATACAACTTATCCTGCAAAAAAATAAGCCCTCCTATGGCTATGTGAACAGAAAATTAAAAAAGTTATGGCTATTGGATTATGATGAGGAAAAAAAATGCCAAAACGAAAAGAGGCTAAAGGGAATGTGTCATCACAAAATGACCTATTGTCTAAATCATGTTTTTGTGTTAAACATGTTTTTTATTTTTGGTAGTCTTTTTCAATATCACTATCTATATGTTTCTATAATCCTGTAGTTTTCACACTGGCCACTGCGTCTAATAATAGGTCATGATCTCTGTTCTGTGTAGGTTTCAGTAGTCATTATCATTATCATCACTGACAAAATGACAACGACAAGTAAGGCCTTGTTCACACATCAGTTATTTGATCAGTTATTTTCATCAGTGAGGCCTCTTTCACACGAACGTTGTGTTTTGCAGTCCGCAAATTGCGTGTGCATTCCGTATTTTGTGGAACGGAACAGCTGACCCCTAATAGAACAGTACTACTCTTGTCCATAATACGGACAAGAATAGTACATGCTCTATTTTTTTTTTTGCGGGCTACAGAACGGAGCAACGGATTCGGACAGCACACGGAGTGCTGTCTGCATTTTTTGCGGACCCATAGAAATGAATGGGTCCGCATTTTTCTTGTGAAAAATGCGGATCGGAGTCCACAAAAAATCCGTTCGTGTGAAAGAGGCCTTATTGTGAGCCAAAACCAGGTGCAGGTCAAAAACACTGAACAGGTGCAAATCTTTTCATTATACCTTATGTCTGTGTAGCCTCCACTCTTGGTTTTGGCTCACAATAACTGATGGAAATAACTGATGTGTGAACAAACCTAACACCTCTGTATAGATAACACAAGATCCACCATTCACAGTTGGAGAGATCATTGCTTATCAGCTCCCTCCTGACCTCTGCACAGGTCACAGAACATGCCTAGAGCACTCTGCCATTGAAGTCAATGAGGAACATTTATCAAGACTTTCTTTCCCATATAACAGTCGTCAGGGGTGTAGCTAAAGGCTCATGGGCCCTGATGCAAGAGTTCAGCTTGGGCCCCCCTTCCCTTAGTGCTCTGTGTGTCTTCTCATGCGGCACAAGGGTATTTGGGCCCCCTCAGGCTCCTGGTCCCGGTAGCGACTGCCACCTCTGCACCCCCTATAGCTACGACCCCTGACAGTCGTAATCCTTCTGCACCGGAGTGACATGCACCTAATTTATTAATAGGCAGATACCTCTTAATAAAATAGGAGCATCTCTGGCAGTCTATGCACCTGAAACTAAAGACTGTGTCAGCTAAGGACCAACACAGACTTCAACTGTAACTTACAACAGAAACTGGCATGAGTTATAGTAAAACCGAAGGGCCATGCAAAGCCCTGTCCCTCTCACTAAGTCCTGCCCCTTTTTTTAACACTTCGGTAAAGTGGCAAGAAGCTTAAAAAGTCGCAAATTATGCTGCACATATGACATGCGCTTTAATTTATGACTTATTTACGCCACAATAGTGTTGTAAATGCATTGATAAATGCCCCTCAATAAGTCTCCTCCTGTCCATTGTGTGTATAGCCCATGTAGACAGGAATACCTAGTGGCATGATTTTTTTTAACTATAGATATTGACATGGAAAATTAAAAAAAAAATCACCCAAAATTCTAAAAAATATTTTTTTTATATAAAAACATGGCTTAAACAATAGGTCAATTTCGGATGACACATTCCTTTCAAGGCATTTCTGGGCATACGTATTGTACACATACGTATCAGTCTCTGTATTGACAGATCTTCCCATGAATAATGCAGGTGTTAACCACTGAACTGTATTAATAATATGTTGTGAACATCTTAGCTATCCCCACTCTGCCCTAATCATTGAAAAAGTGGCTGATGCTGTGTGTAACAGTAGAGACCAGGTTTCCCATGGTCTCCTAGAGAGCATGTTCATTAGCATCTAAAGTCCAGCAAATGGCACTCTGAAAGACACCTCTACCATTAATTGGTAAACAGGACCCCCCCTCACTGACTGCTGATCTGTTAGACAGAGATGAATATGCTCTATTGACATCACATTACCCGCATACATTCCTGGGTTTTGTGGGACTGTTCTGGAAAACATTCTGATCATTTTCTATTGTTTGCCCTGCTTGAACAGACCCAATATTTTGCTTGTGCTGGGCACTGTGAATTAGGCAGTGCATGCACTGGCAACTCTCAGCATCTAACAGCAGGTGGCATGGCTTTTTTTGTCCTGAGAAAGGAATTAGAGACTGGGGATGCAGCTGTCCCATATCTGGCTCTGCTCCTAAACCCCTCTCTGCTGCCATCAGTGTGGGGAACTGTCTCCCAGGAACACAATGTGGGTGCAGCCTCTTCCCCCACATTCCCAGGAGGGCCCTGGTGCTGGCAACCCTTTCACTGCCAGCACTGCTTCATTGTCTTTCTACAAATATGTGATCTGCTTTGTCTTTATTTGGCTAACCATGGATGTGTACAGCATATATTACTACAAGTGTGCTGACACTACTGTGAGCAGCAACTGCCCCAACAACTACCCCTCAGATTAACCCTCCTTTGTGAATTTACAGTATATACCTGCAAAATGCTGCAAAAACTGCCCAAATCTCAGATTAACCCTTCATGCTGTGCCTGTACTTATGTGACTATAGAGTACACATATCTGTGTGCATTTACTGTATATATCTGCAGTATGCTGCAAAAACTGCCCAAATCTCAGATTAACCCTTTATGCTGTGCCTGTACTTATTTGACTATAGAGTACACATATCTGTGTGCATTTACTGTATATATCTGCAGTATGCTGCAAAAACTGCCCAAATCTCAGATTAACCCTTCATGCTGTGCCTGTACTTATGTGACTATAGAGTACACATATCTGTGTGCTTTACTGTATATACCTGCAGTATGCTGCAAAAACTGTCCAAATCTCAGATTAACCCTTCATGCTGTGCCTGTACTTATTTGACTATAGAGTACACATATCTGTGTGCTTTACTGTATATACCTGCAGTATGCTGCAAAAACTGTCCAAATCTCAGATTAACCCGTCATGCTGTGCCTGTACTTATTTGACTATAGAGTACACATATCTGTGTGCATTTACTGTATATATCTGCAGTATGCTGCAAAAACTGTCCAAATCTCAGATTAACCCTTCATGCTATGCCTGTACTTATGTAACTATAGAGTACACATATCTTTGTGAATTTTCTGGATATATCTGCAATATGCTTCAAAGAAACTGTCCAAATCTCAGATTAACCCTTCAACATTTGCATGTTTAGGACTAATATAAAGGCAGCCCAGACCTCAGATAAATGCCCAGCTATGTGTGTCTATACTGAAAATTGTAGGAAACAGGTTAACCACCTGTATTCAGCTAAGTAACTTTATGTCTTAAATCTTCAGATTAGCATTTTGAGCTAAAATGATCAGATCAACCCTTCAAGTTCAGGTACCGCCTTATAATTCTGCTGTGAAAATATCCAGATTCATATAGTTATACTTCCAGGAGGATGCAGTAGGAATTATTATCAGCCATGCTACATCGTCCAGATCTCTTATCAACCCCTTAAACTTGTCCTGTTCTGATTACTTGAACCGTCTATGCTTACATTAACTTTGTATTACTAGGCAGTACCTAATACTTCATGCTCTGGTAGGTCTGGAGGTCGGGCAGATGGATGGATGATATGAGATAGATAGATAGATAGATAGATAGATAGATAGATAGATAGATAGATAGATAGAGAGATAAATAGATAGATAATAGAGGATGTATAGATAGATATGTGAGAGAGACATAGATATGAGATAGAAGGAGAAATAGATAGATAGATAGATAGATAGATAGATAGATAGATAGATAGATAGATAGATAGATAGATAGATAATAAATACATAGGTAGATAGATAATTAGATATAGGTATTTATGAGATAGAAGGATATATAGATAATAGACAAATAGATAGGAGATAGATAGATAGATAGATAGATAGATAGATAGATAGATAATATATATGAGAGAGTGTGAGAGAGATGAATGTATATAGATAGATAGATAGATAGATAGATAGATAGATAGATAGATAAAGCTCCTTGGAATGGGTAAAATATGTGTCCTGCCCTGTGACTTCTAGCGCAGATCTCGCATTCTTCATATTCGCATCTTTCACTGCTATTAAACTGATTAAACTGCGCATTTTTGCCTTTTCGTTCCCTCTTCCTTAAATAAACCATCCTCTTATAGCAAGGTAATAAAAGGGGTGTTATCAACTAAGAAATCGATTGCAGCTTTTCCCATTTATATCAAGCTGAAAGAATGAGCCCAGGGAGAAAAAGACTGCAGCTGGGCAGTTCCTGTCAGCTGTACAGCTCGTGGACTGTAGAAAAGATCTTCACTGTTTACCCAGTTATTAATTCCATGTGTCTACTGGTTTATCATAGATCCCCAATATCTGTGTGCCCACACTAAAGTTGGTTATGTTATCTAAAAGGAAGGAACCACATGAAAAACAGTTACAACTATAGCTACATATATAATAAGAAGAGACACAGCTAATGCGGAATTTAGATATCACAAGTCCGCTATTATTGTCATTGTGCCTTAGCCTTAGTATAACAGCTATAAAACTGGTGACAGAAGCAGCATCCAAATATAAAAGGAGAGAGGATGGATAAACTTCAAGAATAGGTTGCTATTATTGAATCCATATAATATACACATTTTTTTTTATCTATAGAGAGAGATAGATAACTGGATAAATAGATATGAAATGGATAGACAGATACATAATTGAAATAGAGAAATAAAAGAAATAAAATTATATTATACTATAAATTATTTAATAAAATGTTATAATGAATATATATATATATATATATATATATATATATATATATATATATATATATATAGCTCATTATCTCTTCTCATGTTCTCATACCATGTTTTTCTTCACTAACTCAGGCAATCACTATGTATAGGTAATAGGTATGATAATAGATAGAATAGATATAAGGATAGAAGACAGTTATGTAATAGAAATAGAGAAAAAAAAGGAAATATACTATATACTATCATTGTATAAAAATATATTGCTCAATATCTCTTCTCATGTTCTTGATGCCCGTTTTCCTTCACTAACTATATATATATCTCTAAAGGAACCCTATATATATCTATATATATCTCTAAAGGAACCCTGGCATGAGGAGAGATAATGTGCCCACCTTGCCTCCAGTACATGGGTGCCCCCAGCAGTACAGGCGGCTGTCACTCCTAGGATTCCCATACTGGCAGCACTGGGGTCCCCTGTTACAAATCTGGGTATTTTCTAGAAGGAGTGATAGAAATGGCTGTAGAGCAATGATGTGAGTGATGGAGGCAGCGGGGAGAAGCAGCTGGTCACTGTACACACACATACATCTAGTGGCTGTGTGCAGGCATGTCACTTGTACCACAACATGCTTTATCAGCAGCACACAGGGACAGATTGTGTTGTTTGGGAAGCAGTTATGATTATTTATAACACCACATACAATTTGTCGTGTGTGCTGTTTTTTAAACAGTTCTTGTATAATTCAGATGTAAAGTAGGGTACAGTCACAATGTATGAGCCTCAGGCAGGGACATCCTTTGTATTTCAGCAGTGTTTATATCGCGATAGTGCAGCATATAGAAAGCTAGCCTTAATGCTCATTCCTGCCTCATATGACCTGTACACTGCCAGGTATAGTAAAGATCATCAGGCTTCTCCTGGTCTCCTTCCTCCTCCTCATGAAAATAGACTTTTAACATATATATGTGTGAACTTTTTCAGCTCTGCTCTTTATGATTATCTTGTCTAGCTGGGGTCTATTTCTGATCTATGTACTAAATAATCATAAATTGCATAGATAAATGCTTACAGTGATCTAGCTGAGCTCTTCCTCCTTGCAGCCTAAGAAGTGGTTAACTGAGATCTGGATATTTCTGCAGTTTCTCCACATCTACAGTAGCAGTACATCACACATCTATATATCCATCTATAAAATTCTTTCTACCTGTCTGTATCTATCTATCTATCTATCTATCTATCTATCTATCTATCTATCTATCTATCTATCTATCTATCTATCTTATCTATCTATCTATCTATCTATCTATCTATCTATCTATCTATCTATCTATCTATCTATCTCTCCTTCTATCTCATATCTATGTCTCTCTCACATATCTATCTATACATCCTCTATTATCTACCTATTTATCTCTGTATCTATCTATCTATCTATCTATCTATCTCATATCATCCATCCATCTGCCCGACCTCCAGACCTACCAGAGCATGAAGTATTAGGTACTGCCTAGTAATACAAAGTTAATGTAAGCATAGACGGTTCAAGTAATCAGAACAGGACAAGTGTAAGGGGTTGATAAGAGATCTGGACGATGTAGCATGGCTGAGAATAATTCCTACTGCATCCTCCTGGAAGTATATCTATCTATCTATTTATTATCTATCTTATTTTTTTATCTATCCTAAATATATATATATATATATAACATCTATCTACCTTTTGAATTATCTATCTAAAGTTGGTTATGGACGATGTAGCATGGCTGAGAATAATTCCTACTGCATCCTCCTGGAAGTATATCTATCTATCTATTTATTATCTATCTTATTTTTTTATCTATCCTAAATATATATATATATAACATCTATCTACCTTTTGAATTATCTATCTGTCTATGTCATTATCTATCTATGTGTTCTATCTATCTATCTATCTATCTATCTATCTATCTATCTATCTATCTATCTATCTATCTATCTATCTACCTGTCTATTTCATTATCTATTTATCTGTTTATGTCACTATCTATCTATCTATCTATCTATCTATCTATCTGTCTGTCTGTCTGTCTGTCAGTCTATCTGTCTGTCTGTCTATCTATCCATCCATCCCAGCCCGGCAACTATTAAATGTGTGTTTGTTCTGTGTATGATATTGTAATTGCTCTTCACAATGTACAGAAGCCGGCACACACAGTATATGTAGTAGGTGTTGTATTGCCCACCCTGTGCTCAGAACAGTGCAGAACCTGACTCCTACCATCAGCAATAATAATAATAATAATAATATTTATTTATATAGCGCCACCTTATTCCGCAGCGCTTTACAAAATCATAGGGTTCTTGTACAATACAAAAATGACTGTCTAATATACAACTGAAACACTAGGAGTGAGGGCCCTGCTCGCAAGAGCTTACAATCTGTGATGCTTGAAAACTATAACCATAACACTCCATTAACACATATGATATTCTGTCTCTTTTGCTAGGTCTCCTGATGAACATTGCAACCTGTAAAGAATATTATTAATCTTCATTTACTTTAACGTAGTTAGTAATATTGACCAGGGGCACTAAAACCAACTGAATGAATTTTATTTCATGCTCCTCATCATTGATTAGAAGTTGCTCCATTATTTATAGACATTCTGAAATGACCTCCTGGGTGTGAAATGAGCACAAGTGTGTTGGTGAATGTGTATGCCAATCATGGCACTGCATGCCCAGCACCTGTCTGACAATACATCATGCATTATGAGAGATATTAACATTAATAATCATTTTTTCCTGTATCAGCCTATCTTGCTGGGTAACTAATGGGTGCTTCTATTTCTTTTTACCTGGATCTTTCTGCTAATTGTACAAAGATACCTGAATATGCAGTATTCTGTGACTACTTGGGACCTCACCTAGGAGGCAGGTGTGAACACTGCATGATAGAAGTCCAGCCACACACTCTTCACCTGTTGTAGACCTTCCATTGCTGCTACATCCTACAGCACACCTTACAGTGCTATATGTTTGACTAGTGAAGGGTTACACATTAACCCTTAGTTCTCACAGCAGTAATAATAGACAATAGGCCAGGTGTCGAATTCATTGAATCCAGATCTTTTCACTGTCAAGCCAGACATCATAAAGTTATAACACATTGAGTATTACCAATACCTATTCCCAAGTACTGTATATCTTCAGTCCCCATTTGAATGCAGCAGTCTGCTAAGTCTGGCAGTGCTGTGGTTAATAAGTTTACAGAGAATTGAACTTTTCTGTCTGTGTGCAATCTCCTTCCTCCCTTTACAACACAATAGAAGCCTATTCCCCCCGAAAACACAGATAAAGCCTGCCTAGAGCTGTACAGAGTTCATATATGGGAAGGAAGGGGATATGAGAAATATAAGTTACATTACCCAGCCTCTTCTCCCCAGAAGTGCCTGCTCTGACTGGGGGACACGAACAAGTGGGCTTCCCTCCCCCTACAACTCTTCTTGTGGATAGCAAACTTCAACCCTCCGCTCCCCCCTAACTCTGCCGCTATGTCCCCCGTGCCAAGAGCTCAGGAGAGCATTGCTGGCCAAGGATCCAGACTCTGCCTCCCCTTCCCCTGGCAGCAAAGGGTGGGCAGGGAGGAGAGCTTCCCCCCACAGCTCTTACCCTCTGAAAAGAGCTCAACGTGCCGTCTGGACGTCTAGTTCTTTTTTTTTTTTTCCCCTTCAGTTTCTCAAAATCCACCTCATAGTTGCTATAGAAGCAGTGTAGCTACAATATATATCTAATGGCACTCCTTACCTATGTACTGAATGCCTCATTGCTTACTAACTTGAATTATGACCTCCGCAGTCTATAAGTCAATATTAAACATATACATTTCTATTTAGACCATTTATGAAGACATATCTAAAAGGGGCCATACACATTCAATAGCTGCCAGTCAAATAATGGTTCAGCTGAAAGCTATCTCTCCCCCAGGAGAACAAAAGGATCAGACAAAAATATTCACTTCGTCCAATCCTTGTCTCCCCCAACATCATCTGTCCAAGAAGAGTCAAGAACTCCCCACACATTATACTGTTGGCCAAACCCACTGTTCTCACTAATGTGTATAAGGCTTATTATATTGAAGCCGGACTAAAAAAAACACAGCATTCTGGTTAATTTTGTCCAATAAAAAGCAAAGCTCTCTATCGGGAAGCCAGCGACCCCATTATGGTTAACGATGTCCGTCAAGTGCCGTTCATGTCCTCCATTTGATAGATCTGGTGGTTTCATTATTTTCATTATTCTGCTTCTGTAATGGGGTAGAACATCAGAAATATTAACATATATGAACAGTCTAAGCATGAATATCAGTTTCCATATTAAGTGCATTAGAATATTTATCTAAAATGATGTACATCCTTGAGACCACTATTTTTCTATTGGCAGTTGTAAGTCACATACAACACACAAGTGATCCAATAGTCACCAATCTATACAAGACCTTCTATACAATTATTCACATATTGAGCTTTTTTCTCAAACCGTGTCACTTGGAGCCGTAATTTCCATTAGATAAATGATAAATACTGATTGCCACTAGAATGGAGTAATCAGAGACCTAGAAAGTGTTCTCAGGCTCTAAGCCCGTCTGGACTTGTGACGTTAGTTACCACAAGATGAAAAAAAAAACTTTTTATGTCATAACTGGAGGCATCTAAATTCAGGCTACAACCTATAATTAGATGTAAATTGTATGCAAATCAACACAAATCCTCCGTTTGCCAATGTTCTATCTTTCACATGGCACTAAAGCCTACTGTTCCCATCATATAAATACATCAGAATAAGTGCTAGCTATATAAGCATGTATAGTTATGAATAGATGCAAAAATATAATTAAGATTCGCACTTTTTATAAGTCAGTTCGGAATAAATTGTACGTTTTATATAATGCATGTCCCATTCATTCCAGCAAAATCTGTCATCCTCAGAGTCTCTGCAGTGTCAAAAAAGTTTGAAAGGAGTTTTATAATCTCTGAAAAGATGTACAAAGAATGTGCTGCATTTTACAGTCCTCCCAAGAACTGACCGGAGAACCGCTCAGAAAAGTGGTCATCAAAAACCTCTGTCACCACATAGTCACCGGTGGCCACATTGTGGAGAAATTAGGTGTCTCATTTTATGCTAATTAGCCCATGGGTGCAACAAGGGCAGTGCAGTTGCAACTCATTGCCCCTGAGCCTCCACTGCTGTTCCTTCCGACCATGCCCCCACCGCTTCCATTCCGTTCTGGACAAAGGGGGGCAAATTAACTGTCATTGCACCTAGAATTTGGCCCATTTCTACAGCATAATGTCACATTAGCATGACTTGAATGTAGCAAAAAAAATCAACCGTGCCTAGTTCGCCTGTCAGATAACTTGACTATATCTACTATTACACAGTTGAAACCATTTTGGAAAAAATAATATGACCAAAAAGTCAAGCTGTGATACTTCATTAAAGAGGTTGCTCCACAAACTACTTTTCATTTTAAAGGGTTTCTGTCATCAGAATTTAGCATTGCAAACCGAGTGTCATTTGCAATGCACAAATGACACCTGATGACAGATCTGTTAATGTTATAGTTTTCTGTAGCATAGGTTTGGAGAAAATAGCGTTGAGAGCCGCAGGCCGCCGGCTTCATCAATGCGCATGCGCGGATTGTTGATCGCAATGCGCAGGCGCGGGATTTCGCACTCGGACAGGGCCGGGAGCCGAAAGAGCTGGCTGCCTGGCCCTGTCAATCACCGCAACGGAGGAGGGGTAAGAGGAGGAATTACGCCGCTACTAGGTGCAGGGTTAACGCCCCCTGCACCTAGGGAAGCTCATTTACATATTTTAAAACGCTATTTTCTCCAAACCTACGCTACAGAAAACTATAAAATTAACATATCTGTCATCAGGTTTCATTTGCGCATTGCAAATGACACTCGGTTTGTAATGCTAAATCTGATGACAGAAACCCTTTAAAGTGTATTTTCATCAATTACTCTAGCTTCCATTTCTCTTTGGATTATTATTATTATTTTTTTATTTACCTCTGTTGCAGTTTTCTCTTATCCTACTTCCTGGTTTGTCATGTGACTGCTGCCCCATCATGGCATAGGGCATGTGTTCTGACATCAGCAAATTATGTGACACTAACCACACCACTTGTTCTTACCAATGACACATCCTACATCCTACATTATAAGGCTCCAATGCAGGACATAACCAATAGAAACTGAAAATCAAAAATGTTTTGCCACTGGGTGCAGTGGTAGACTATTAACTTTTGAAACAGATAATTTAAATAAAAGGTGGTATTTAAGGAAAGTGATATCTGTTGGGCGGGATACATTTATTTTAGTGGCACAACCCCTTTAATGCTTCATACAAACTGACTCACTGGTTCAAACCAACTAAGTCAACTGTGTTGTCTCAGCTGAGCATTATATTTAAAAAAAAAACATTTTAACACATCATGTAAAGATGACTATAGCTGTGGTTCAGAAATGGCAATTCTAACCATTATTGCCAGGGTTGTGGAACCTAAAGAGAATCTGTCACCAGGACATACTTACATACCTGCTCTTTCTGAGCGCAAGATGACTCATTCAGCTATGATCAGTGATTGATAATGAAAATGATCTACTATTCTAAGCCCCATTTAATACAGTAGTACACTGTTGATACACAACATCCCGCATTAGCTGTTTGTAGTACTCTTAGAACTGGCCAGTAAAAGGGAGGGTTCCCATGTGAAAACTTCTATTTAGATAAGCTTAAATATGTTTTTAACATTATCCATATTTAAGTTAATATTACATATGTTAGGAAGTTCTGAGGTCACTGCCCAGATCACAGCCAATAAAACCTAAAACTGCTACCAGTCTTCCAAAACCACTTTGGGTGGTAGAAAGATAAGACTATCCTTAGGTTCTTTACTGGAGCCCGCTGCATGGTTGCTGCTAGGGACCCAGGTTACATCTTCAGAGTCAGTAGCAGAAAACAGGTGTGGGCACAAAAGTGACAGACATACCAGTCATCAAAACCAGTAGTCAGACGTGGTCCATGCAGTAAAAAACAGGTTAAATCAGAGACAAGCCAAGTTCAGTTTACCAGGAGAATCAGTATAAACAGGAACAACAGACACAGGAGGTTATTTCAGAAACAAGCCAGTAGTCAGTTCACTAGAAGGGTTAATATACAGGGATAGCATATTGAACAGTATACAGTCAGGATTAAACAAAGTCACAGGCAGAGATTCAGAATCATTGCCTGGTTTAAATGACCCACCAAGCCTTCAAATTGGATGCTAAGCTAGAGCCCTGATTGGTTCTGTGTTCTCTCTATTTTTGGCATGTTAACTTTCGGGGAACTAATCAGCTCCTGATCTCCTTCAGCACAATCACACAGACTGGAGAGATGGCTACTGACCTCTGCACAGTACACAGAACATTTCAGAGAACCCTCCCATAGAAGGCAATATCTTCAGTCTATGATCCATGTAGCTGCTGTAAAATAACAGCAGCTCAGGCAAGATGGCTGCTCCCATGGTCCTGCATGGAGAATAGAATTAAAAATGTTGTGACCAGAAATTAAAAACATCTTTAAAAAAAGGAATGTATGTCACTATATGGTTTGAAGTGGTAAAAAGAAGTATGGGTGACACATTCACTTGAAGCCAGGTAAATCGATAGATAGTTGGATACGCATGCGATAAATACATCATAAGGATTTCTGTAAATTGGTTATGATAATGGTGCATAGCAGTTTATAAGGTGTCCAACTGGCAATTAATTTGTACAGGCTTTAATAACATTTGTAGTGAAATGAACATCACTATTCTTTTATTGTCAAACACAGGGCATTAAAATAACTTGTAGCGGTCTAATTTATAACTTATGTCATGTCTGAAGCTATGCAGCATTATTAAACTGCTTTATATTCTTGTGCTTGTGCTGGTCTTAAATCTGTGCTCAAAAGCTCCCAGCTCATTTCTCTGCCCAATAAAGCCAGGCCGGCCTGCTCTGTACTGTACGATCCGTTCCAACGCACACAATGCGCTATTGTATTCAATGGGAAAGTATGATTTCCTTTTTTAGGAAGACTCAGGTTACAGTAATAAAACCTGCATTATTAGTTTCACTAGAGACTCTCAACCACACTACAGAGTTCTGACCCAGCACAAAGAACCCGAATAAAGGACATAAATAGCCACAAAATACAGTAATACACAGTCACCTTTGATCTTTAGATTCATTGATAGCTGAACTTAAGTCATATAAAAGAGCTGGCATTGAGTTAATGATTATTCTTCATGCATTTTTCCACAATTGTTTAAAGCGTTTGCTGTTTATGTGATGCAGTATGATTGCTGGTTGCATGTAATGATATGCCTATGGTAAAGAAAACTACAGCAAGCATATTTGAAACATGATTTTACGTGTAGTCCTGGGAAATAATGAGGGTTGGCATATATTAGAATCCTGCCTTTTATTTGCCAATAGCATAAGAGCTAGAGGAGCTGCGGTACATTGGCCATAGACACAGGATATTTTTGCATGTAATACAGAACAGTCATATAATAGATTTATAATGTAGCCATCTTTCGCTAAGATCTGAACAAGTTTCCCCATTTCTACATCTAATGCAACAATTCTAGTCAATTTCTATACAGAAAAAAAAGACTGTTTAAAGTGTAACCGCCATTCTTTTTTTTATTTTTGTAATGTATAGGGGCAGTGATACTGACCATTTTTGTAAAATACTTTAATTACTGAAATCATACATTTCTTTTAGAAAAATAGCTGTAAAGTTGCCCATTTTGAGCCTTAGCAACGCTCCTCTGTCTTCTGTTTACATAACACAGTCAGTGTTGAGCAAGTCTCCACTGTTATGTAAACAGAAGACAGAGGAGCGTTGCTAAGGCTCAAAATTGGCCACTTTACAGCTATTTTTCTAATAGAAATGTATGATTTCAGTAATTAAAGTATATTACAAAAATGGTCAGTATCACTGCCCCTATGCATTAAACAAATAAAAATAGATCAACAATTACACTTTAAGTAACTTCCCCTACTGACAATATAGGTACTGGTCATAATTTATGTGATTGATGTTCCCACCAAAACGTGGTGTATTGTATGCCTATACAATGACATATTATTCCTATTAAAAAAATAAATAAAATCAATGTATTTTTGTATACAGTTGTATTGAAAAGAATAGCTGACTTTTCAGTTATAGCAGGACACTCTTTTGACATACCCTTGACTGATAATACGGACACTTAAGTATACATTGGAGAATTTTCTTAGCATATACTTTATACTAATTATCGTGAGGATAGAAGTCCAGTGTAAACATGCCTTTATATATGACGTTTGCCTTGTTTAAACACTTTCTATAGACATTTTCCCTCTTGGTAAATACGGTACCGTTGACATTTACCCTAAGCATCCACACGTAGTGTGACAGCGACCATAACAATGACCCTCTTATTCCTATTCAAACAGACCCTTTTGTCTGCATTTTCCTACTTGTTGTGCATGCCATTTCGGCGAGTTTTAACCCAAAGCCCCGATTACAGAAAGAGCTGGCATTGCTATTTATTCGGCGTATAGAGATGTCATGTTAGTGCAATGTCTGTGAGCATTGCAGGGACAGATGGATTATAGATAGAAAGAGGGGGTCCAGTTGTTGATCTGTCTCTGATACACAGCTTGATAGGGTCATCCAGAAAGTACAGCAGCTTGAAAACATTGCTGAGTACATGGCTCAGATTGACACTGGGTTCTATTAAAAGAATCATGCAGCAGACTTAAAATATGTTTGCCAATGCTTTCTTGGCAGCGACCTTTTTTCTCTGGCTGCCGCTAGAGATCTGTGCTATCATATTCTTATTATTATCATCATTATTATTTTTATTATTATTATCTTCGCTACACTCAGACTCTGTTCGTTCCAGCAAGTTCCACTATTTCTGTACACAAATATCTCTTTTCTCTACTTTACCAGGTTGTAACAGTTTCTGAAAAATACTTAGTATGAAAAGCGGAGGAGAAAATATATTTTAGGAATAAAATAAGACCTTCTTCTGCTTCTGCTGGTAAACACGTGCCTGCTTCTTGGCAACGCAGGTTTTCTGTTTTAACTACATTCTAACATTTAACTACTTGCACAGTAGTTGGTAAAGGCTTCTCAGATCCTCCATCGTTATCAATATGTTATTAGTTGCAAAAGTTTGTAAACGTAACAATAATAACTGTGTATGCTTTCTATTAGTGTTTTCTACATATGCCAACCTTGTATTGACTCTCTTTTGTGTATATGGTTTAGATGTTTCCAATTAAAATAATCATAAATAACAACTGCTGGCAGGATTAGTAGGCCGCAGAACACGTAAACCCTTTGCAGCTAGATCAAGTGAAGTCTATCTTGCGCCAGCTATAGGATAAGCCACAGTGGCACAGTAAATAGGTATTAGGCCTGTTTGCAGGATTAGCTCTACATCACTGAATCTGGATATTATATATTTTCTATAATGAGCTCATTTTTATAATACTAATAGGGTATGAATGTAAAAAAAATTAAGGCCAGTATGACTTTATGGCTATTTATTATTCATGATGTACTTATTATTTATTTACGCCTATTCAATGATTTACTTATAGTGGCGTACTTTACTTTGTCTGAGAACACGAATCACAGTCTTGGGGCTCAAACACATGACCGTATATATTTTGCTGTGTGCAAAAAAATACAGATGACGTCCGTGTGCATTCCGTATTTTGTAGAAGGGAACATCTGGCCCCCTAATAGAACAGTACTATCCTTATAGTAATAGGACATGTTCTATTTTTTTGCAGAACGGACATACGGAAACAGAATGCACAAGGAGTAACTTCCTTTTTTTGTGGACCCATAGAATGAACAAAAAAATGGAACAGACACGGAAAGAAAATACGTTCATGTGCATGAGCCCTTAATGTTAGACAAATTTACTATTTTGGCACAGGGACCTTTGTAAATTTGAAGTATTGTAAATCAGTTGAAATCACATATAAGTTGGTGTAGTTTTACTCCAAAAATGCATCACATTTTTAGTGCACAGAGCCACAATTTAGGTCCTGCCTCTTCACACAAGGCAAGCCTATTTCTAGCGAAGTCACATTGTCTGGTCAGCCATGGCGTAAAAAGCTTAGAAAAGATATAAAACAGTAAATGTGATGCAAAGTATGCACGGTAGTTTTTATAAAAATTCTAATCACCCCTCATTCCCCAAAAGGAAAAAAAAAATTTGTGAAAATACAAAAACAATAAAAAATACACATCATAGGCATCTCCAAGTGAAAAAATGCTGGTCCTATTAAATTATAAAAAGTAATAATGTACCACGTGGTCAGCTCTCAAATAGTTAATATGGTATTTGATCACAATAAAATACATATACAAAAAATGATATCAATTTAATCATTAATTCATATAAAAATGTATATAGTGCTGTTTAGTAGTTTCAGTCCCTCTTACTGTTCCATTTGCGGAGCTCTCGCAATTTAGGAACTATTCATCTGGTGCAGTTTTTAAATTCTGGGAATATTCCCGCTATGTCCCACTCCGAGCACGTTATTGGCACAGTTATAATGGCACAGTTATATTGCAGTTTATCACTATTGGCGTATATTCTGCTGTATTGTCACTTATAATAAGGTGCTGCACTCTTGCGCTTCTTACCGATACCCCGATATGCCCGCTTACTTCCATGGCCAGTCTGCGCTCTTGGGACTATGGCTTGGTTTTCCTTGTTGCTCAGGAGTTCCTGTGGTCTGTGATTCAAGTTCGCGCTTGTGCCGGCACTTTGCGCGCATGCACGCTCCCGACTTTGGAACGCCAAGCCTCGTTTTGTTGGTAAATGTATCGTTCCTTTGTTAGATGGTATAAACTTTCTTTTTCAAATACCGCAACCTACTTTTTACCTCCAGGCGCGTTTCGAAAATCTAGTGGTTTCTTCCTCAGTGGCAAAGAAAGAAACCACTAGAGTTTCGAAACGCATCTGGAGGTAAGAAGAAGGTTGCCATGCTCTATTTAGGAGAGCGCTCCAATTGATATGTATGTCGTTTAAATTATAAAAAGTATTTATGCCATATGGCAAAAAGTGAAACAGAAAAAAAAGTCAAAATGAAAGATTTGCCATTTTTTTGTTGCTTCACCTACCGCAAAAAAATTAAAAAGTGATCAAAAAGTTATACACACCCCAAAATGGGTGAAAGGGTTAAGAGATTATCTAGTTCATGCATAACAGATGCATCAGGTGGCTGAGACGACTTCTAAGTACATACTGTAGGTAGACCATAGAGTATCCTCCTTTCCTCAGGGATTTACCTTCTATAAGTCACTGCAAGGACCCCATAATCAATCATCTTGTAGCATCTTGCTGCTGCCTGCCGCTGACAGGTGAAATTTGCATGTAGCTGTACTGTGGGCCCCCAGAATGAATTTTGCTGATGGGCCCTAGGCACCCAAGTCCGACACTGGATATGGGAATGAGCAATCATACTAATGATCATTCATCCACCTCACAGTATCACACAAGAGCTGATCAACTTCTTATATCGTCGCTTTTTATGGACCCACACTGAGCTATCTAAAAGTTCTTTTGTTGCCTTGTGTGAATGGTGCCATATGTGTCACAGACAGAGATTGAGATAGATGGAATAGATAGATAGATAGATAGATAGATAGATAGACAGAGATAGGTTTGTCTATAAAAAGAAATGGACAGATGTTCACTATTTTAATTGAATTTGAATAATGTTTAGATAAAAGACAATGGATGTGGCTGGGCTATATTTTCAAAGTTACAAAAACATCAGTTTTTGCCCTGGGCATCATGGTATTACAGTGAGGGAGCGGTTCCCAAATCCATGCCTTCTTAACCACAGAGAAAGAAGCCTATGTTTTCTTTCATACTAGATCCTGAGAAAGGCTATGCAGCTGCTACTAACGTCTGTGAGAGAATTACAATTAGTGACGCTGAAGCAATAAAACAATTATATGTTATTTATGGTTAAAAGTGATATATGGTAATTATTACAAGCATTATTGTGTGGTATGACTTTGGTAATATTTGCATGTGAAATATTTCGCATAGATATGTTATTCTGGAAAACAGGGGAAGCGCGGAGTAGACATATGCCTGTTAGACACCGCTGTAATCTATTTTAGCAATTAGACATCAGATATTTTCAACACAATTAACATTTTCATGGGGGGGGCATGCAATGCATTTCTTCACTTATCACATACTCCAGCATGCAAATGAGTAATAGAAATCCCATTTGAATAATGTATATGGCATCAGGTGGGGCACATTTGCACTAATCCGTTGCTTCAGGGGACATTGTACAACGAAACCACATGGCTGATTTGCAGAGCCTTCCCCTCCCGATTTCCTTCCTTCTGCTCACTATGTCATATTACAATGGTCCATTAGCATTTCAAATATCTTATACTTTTATTACAACCTCGAGATGACCACCAGAATACTAATTATGCACCTGTGCAGCCGGCACCTGAATGCACCGCCACCGGATTGCAACATTGTATCACATACAAAGCATCCAAAGAACTCGACGACCAAAACATCTGATGCCTTGTATAAATGACCACAGTGCTGCAGCTGGCAATGGATTGTGGCAAAGCGAAGCCCTGAGGCCTCATGCACAGCACTGTTATTTGGGTCCACATCCAATCCGCATTTTTTGCAGATTGTACATGGACCCTTTAATTTCTATGTGTCCGGAAAAAATGATGACAGCACACGGATGTTCTGCAAATTATAGAAGATTTGGCAGACAAAAATAGGCAGTTCTATTAGGAAAAACTGCATGCACATGACTATCTGTAGTTAGCGGATTCATGTTTGGCGCTCCCAGCAAAATACATATGGTTGTGTGCATGAAGCCCAAGTGAAATTATATTCTGCACCATTCAGGATGGAAAAATACTAACATTAGCAAAGATGGAACTTTTTGTTAGTAAATTTGATAACAATGGCACAAAAAAAAACCTGACACTTGAATATATTTAGCATGAAGACTATCAATTTTTGGCCAGTCTTTTTTTTTAAATTGTTCTTTTCAGCGTAGTGTGCTGAATGGTTCATTGGGGAAAAAATCAGGAAAAGTATATGCAGATATGGTGTGGCTAAGAGCAAATATGCACCAGGATTTCCACTGTAGCATGCAAAATATCCTCCAATAAGGCTAACAGCTGTTTGTTGATATGGAGCACTATAGTGAACAATGGCAGGATGTACCTGGCATCGCTCGCCAACACTTTGAGATATTGTACCAAAAAGTGTAAAAATGTTGGTAAATTTCCAATAGAGAATTAAAGATGACAGGTAGCAGATTTAAAAAGTTGGAGAGATTACATGTAAGATGTGTGGACCTGTATAAAAAGAGACCCTGTGGTTCAAGGGGAAAAAAATCACATTAAACACATGAACATGACTGTATGTATTTTGCGGTCCGCAAAAAATACGGATGACGTCCATGTGCATTCCGTAGGTTGAAAGGACTTGGAATATAATGCTACAAGAGGATATCTTGCATCTGTATGACTGTTACCAGAGTGGCAGCCTGTATTGCAGCAAGTGGAGGTACCACCCAGTGCAAATGTGGCCCTGCTTCAACATACCCTGCTGCACAACTCAAAATAAAGGGTGCAGCACATTGGCTGTGTGATCACTGACCAAGCACCACTAGCAGTTTATACTTTCTCTCAATCTCAATTAAAGGGGTTATCCCATGAGTAATGTAAAAAACATCAAAATCTGATATCATATAGTACATGACAATCTCTGTCTAACAAATCTATAAGAACCAGCCCTCTACATCACATGGATCCAGAGCTCTTCATATTCATTACTCCAATTTCTGTACTAGATTTATTTCTGACAACTCAGGAGGCATGTCCTTTCTGTTGTAGCTTATAGTAGTTGAGGGATGGAACTAAGCATACAGTTAGGGCCAGAAATATTTGGACAGTGACAATTTTCGCGAGTTGGGCTCTGCATGCCACCACATTGGATTTGAAATGAAACCTCTACAACAGAATTAAAGTGCAGATTGTAACGTTTAATTTGAAGGGTTGAACAAAAATATCTGATAGAAAATGTAGGAATTGTACACATTTCTTTACAAACACTCTACATTTTAGGAGCTCCAAAGTAATTGGACAAATAAACATAACCCAAACAAAATATTTTTATTTTCAATATTTTGTTGCGAATCCTTTGGAGGCAATCACTGCCTTAAGTCTGGAACCCATGGACATCACCAAACGCTGGGTTTCCTCCTTCTTAATGCTTTGCCAGGCCTTTACAGCCGCAGCCTTCAGGTCTTGCTTGTTTGTGGGTCTTTCCGTCTTAAGTCTGGATTTGAGCAAGTGAAATGCATGCTCAATTGGGTTAAGATCTGGTGATTGACTTGGCCACTGCAGAATGTTCCACTTTTTTGCACTCATGAACTCCTGGGTAGCTTTGGCTGTATGCTTGGGCTCATTGTCCATCTGTACTATGAAGAGCCGTCCGATCAACTTGGCAGCATTTGGCTGAATCTGGGCTGAAAGTATATCCCGGTACACTTCAGAATTCATCCGGCTACTCTTGTCTGCTGTTATGTCATCAATAAACACAGGTGACCCAGTGCCATTGAAAGCCATGCATGCCCATGCCATCACGTTGCCTCCACCATGTTTTACAGAGGATGTGGTGTGCCTTGGATCATGTGCCGTTCCCTTTCTTCTCCAAACTTTTTTCTTCCCATCATTCTGGTACAGGTTGATCTTTGTCTCATCTGTCCATAGAATACTTTTCCAGAACTGAGCTGGCTTCTTGAGGTGTTTTTCAGCAAATTTAACTCTGGCCTGTCTTTTTTTGGAATTGATGAATTGTTTGCATCTAGATGTGAACCCTTTGTATTTACTTTCATGAAGTCTTCTCTTTACTGTTGACTTAGAGACAGATACACCTACTTCACTGAGAGTGTTCTGGACTTCAGTTGATGTTGTGAACGGGTTCTTCTTCACCAAAGAAAGTATGCGGCGATCATCCACCACTGTTGTCATCCGTGGACGCCCAGGCCTTTTTGAGTTCCCAAGTTCACCAGTCAATTCCTTTTTTCTCAGAATGTACCCGACTGTTGATTTTGCTACTCCAAGCATGTCTGCTATCTCTCTGATGGATTTTTTCTTTTTTTTCAGCCTCAGGATGTTCTGCTTCACCTCAATTGAGAGTCCTTTGACCGCATGTTGTCTGGTCACAGCAACAGCTTCCAAATGCAAAACCACACACCTGGAATCAACCCCAGACCTTTTAACTACTTCATTGATTACAGGTTTACGAGGGAGACGCCTTCAGAGTTAATTGCAGCCCTTAGAGTCCATTGTCCAATTACTTTTGGTCCCTTGAAAAAGAGGAGGCTATGCATTACAGAGCTATGATTCCTAAACCCTTTCTCCGATTTGGATGTGGAAACTCTCATATTGCAGCTGGGAGTGTGCACTTTCAGCACATATTATATATATAATTGTATTTCTGAACATGTTTTAGTAAACAGCTAAAATAACAAAACTTGTGTCACTGTCCAAATATTTCTGGCCCTAACTGTGCCTACCTCAATGAGGTTTACAGTGAAAAAGAGCAAACAACAGCTGGCCCTATACAGATAGATTTCGTTCAATACAAAATTTTTAATGACATGCAGTTATAAAAGTATTTAGATCCAGGTGCTGGTTTGAAAACTAGAATCCCCTTTAAGTCTTCTACGTGTTCTTTTTTAAT
This sequence comes from Rhinella marina, assembly GCA_900303285.1. Taxonomy (NCBI): domain Eukaryota; kingdom Metazoa; phylum Chordata; class Amphibia; order Anura; family Bufonidae; genus Rhinella; species Rhinella marina. Next base: position 330,761 of record ONZH01001904.1, on the reverse strand, counting down.
TTTCCAGTAGTTGTATTTAACACATGTTTTTGTAACTATTATATATGAAATATTGGAATATGAAGAGGTTGCAGTAGAGGATAGTGTTGGATTCAGCATCTTGAGACGCTTAATCCAAAGGTCCTTAAAGGGGTATTCCGGTAAAGTAACTTAATTTTTCAAAAACTGCATTAAGGCTGCAAGCTGTGACCCAACCAGAACCCATACCTATACATATAACCTAGAGCTTCAATTTACCTTTCAATCCATTTGTCTAGCTCATGTGTGAGCCTATAACACACTGATAGTATCATGGCGCCTGATCTTCCCTCATAAAACTACAATGCCCACAATGCCTAGCTTTCCTGCTATGAGTGTTGATGATTACTGATTGGCTGCCTGATATCACAGTGCTGTCACGCCCCCTCTACTCAGTAATCAGCAGCATACTAACATTTAGCTACAGAATTGATAGCAACACACTGAGCATGCTCGACCTAACAAAGGCTCAGAACTACAGGTGGATGCCATGGTAACATATGAGGAAACACAGTGGGTAGCAGAGGAAGAAAACTATTTCTAACTACTGAATGGTGAATATGTGAAACTGACATTATATTAGGTAATTATTGATAATGAATTAGTCTAAAACATAAATTATATTTATGGTAACTGGAATACCCCTTTAATGAGGTCTGTAATTTCACTGTATTTTTGTAATATTAGAGTTAATATGAGCTTGCTGCTATTGTCATTGTGTGTCTTTTATATTTTGTATGGATTGTATATTAATATATACTGAGATTTAAAACTATCATGTGACCAGGTATTTAAATATGCAGCTGACATGGTGATGACATGCACTTGCAAAGGGGACATGCCCTCAAAACTTTGCAACCAGTGGTGTGTAACTTGCTGCCCTGACACTGGTGAGTTGAACATGGAATAGAGGCTGGCAGAGTGCATGTGTAATGGAATAAACGTTAATGCTGGTGGACTGCGAAGTTAATACTTATGACAGATTGTTTTGGCCTCAGATTTTTAACCCCTTAGTGACCATCCATACACAGTTACTAACAGGCCTTTCAGTGGTAAACTGAGAACTAAAAGTGGCCCTATGTTTGAGGTGGGTCCAAATAAACAGGTGGGGTGGGGCCACATTATTAGGCAGGGCAAACATATGTAGGCAGCGACAACAGAAGTAGGCAGGGTCAGCAATACCATAGTGCAGAACAATATACCATCTCAGCTCAACCAAATACCACAGTGCAGCACAAAATTCTACCACTTACGTCACAGTATTCAACTGTATCGTTGTCCTGAGGATGTCGATACAGTTGAATTCATGTGGTACCTGTGGTTGCTGGCCAGGTGCGTAACAGATAATTGGATCAATATGTAACCAGCTGGGGGCCATGAGGAGGACTTGGGTGGCCCTCCTAGGCATCGTCCCACATGGAAATTTCCCTGTGGGATTTATGGCCCCTGAAGCCTTTTTACGGTGGCCCAGTCTAAGCGCTGCACAGGACACCTATGCAGCATAGATCCGGGGCTCAGCTCTCAAATGAGAGCCAGCCTCCTCCTCTAATGGCCTGAACCAACAGAAGCACCAGTCAGTTTAACCCTTTACAAGACATCCTGCAAAAAACAAGCAACAATAAAAATGTTATAGCTCTTGGAATGTGACAATGAAAAAATAAAATAAAATCACTTGGTCATTAAAGCCTCCAGGATCAACCGTATTAAACCAGACATACTGCCTGGTAGGGCTCATTATGCTGTCTAAAACAATACCTTTCTGTTGTCTGTATGCCAAACAGCTGCAGAGAAATCTGCGTTTTTATTCAAGCTTCAAGTTCAAGCATCCGGAGGCTGGGCTGAATCCTTTGAGTACTGCTTTGTAACACCCCCTGTACTCTGTATGCTCCACCCTCCCCTTGATTGACAGGGCTAGACACGCTAAGGGTAGAGCTGTGTCCTAGCATCTACATAACATATACTCTATGTACTATAACTTAACCACCAAGGGAGTAACTACCATAGCGGCAGACCATGCGACTACTATGGGGCCCAGGGCAAGAGGGGGCCCAGTCTTAGTTGGGATTATCTCCTCTTCTACTGGGGGTAAAAACTGGGTCAGGACTCTACCCTCTAAAGGAACAACTTTTAGCAAATGAGGCAGTGGAAAAATGGTCCAAGGGTCATTGAAAGGGGTTTAGGCAGAAGCCCTTCTGTCCTGTGTGGGGGGCCTGTCTTGATCCTTGCTATGGGGCCCTTACTTCTCTATGTACGCCACTATTCACCACATTGAGATATGCTCAGAAAGCTAATATATATATATATATTAGCTTTCTGAGCATATATAATATATATTATATAAAGCTGAGTGTATGTATGTATGTACAAGTGTATCTCAATAAATTAGAATATCATCAAAAAGTTTCTTTTTTTCAGTAATTCAGTTCAAAAAGTGAAACACACATTTTTACATATTTACCATTCAGTAGTAATAAAAGATGTTTTCTTTCATTGCTACCCACTGTGTTTGCTCTTAAATTACCATGGCATCGACCTGTAATTCAGGCACCCTCAAAAGAAGGACTTAAAAGACCCACCCCCAGGTCTGATAAACCATGCCCCGACTCGATCAGGCCATGCCCCTTTCGCTCTGCAGCCGACGGGGATTGAAAAAATGAAGGTAAAAATCAACTTCTGTCAGCTGCAGGGGTGGGAGGGAGGGTGACTTTCTCCCTGCAGCTCATGCTCAGACTGCACAGTGCTGCTGTCTGAGAGTGAGCTGTTCAAAAGGACATCCCTGTGTCCGCCAGATGTTCTGTTTTAGGCTGGACAGTCCAGTTTTCTGGCTCCCTGTCCTCCATCCGGCGCAATGCCTGGACGGAAGAATGGATGTCCACCCTTTCAGTAGCTCACGCTCAGACAGCTTTTCCTCCGTGTCCTCATGGAGCCAGGGGTCGTGGCCTCATGTTTAGGGGTGTGGCTTTATGGGGGTCGGGGGCATGGCTTCACGTTTGGGGGCATGGCCAGTGAGGTCCAGCTTTCTGGGGTGAAGACAATTGCCACCCTAGCTGCTGTGGAGGTCACAATTAAAGGGGAGGGCACTGTAGAGGTCACTCTCGATATCTTTTAACGACACACACACAAACATTAAATGAAATAGATGAAATATAACCGGGCAAAGCCGGGTCCTTCTGCTAGTGTATTTATATATATATCTACTTTATTCACAAGCACAATATATGATTATAAAGACACCAGTAATGTGTGCTAGCTTATAAGCATAGAAAAAATACGCATCTCTATGTGGTAATGCTGTAGCTTTGTGGTAAGTGCTTGTTTTGCATGTAGAGGTCCCAGGTTTGAATCCTGGGAGAGACTCATATAAACTTGCTTTTTTATACTTATTTTTCTCTCTCATTAAACTCATAATAAAAGGATATAATACAATAAATAATATATAATTATATAATAACATCGAAATATCCAAAGTGGACTTTATCCAAATTTCAGGGAAAATTCGATTCGCCGACAAGCCAAATTTCCTTGTGCTTCATGGTAACGATTCAATTTTCCCTGAAATGGCGGTAAAAATGAAAAAATCATTTGAGCGTGAAGAGGTTACTGCTGTCATCTTGCTTGAAGATCTTGCACAAACTCTTGTGCTAGGATAGGCCCCCAATGTCTGATAGGTGCGGGTCTCAGCTCTAGGACCCGCATCTATACTTAGAATGGATCCCACAAAGTCCTAGAAGGCACACTGCACATGCGTGGCCACCATCCATTCATTCCGAAGGGAGCAGTGAAAATAGCTGAGTGCCAATTTCAGGTCTCTCCAGAGATGTTTGATTGGGTTCAAGTTGGGGCTCCGTCTGGGCCACTCAAGGACACTCACACTTGTCTCTAAGCCACTCCTGTATTATCTTGGCTGTGTGCTTAGGGTCGTTGTCTTGTAGGAAGGTAAACGTTTAGCCCAGTCTGAGGTCCAGAGCACTCTGGATCAGGTTTTCATTAAGAATATCTCTATATGTTGCTCAGCCCTGACCAGCCCCCCTGCCCCTGCAGCTGAAAAACACCCCCATAGCATGAACTGCCATTGCAAAGGTTCACTGTAGGGATGGTATTGGGCAAGTGATGAGCAGTGCCTGGTTTTCTACAGAGATGACACTTAGAATTGAGACCAGAATGTTCAATCCTGGTTTCATCAGACCAAACAATCTTGTTTCTCACAGTCTATAGTCCTTTAGGTGCAACTGCAGGAGGGCATTCATGTATCTTTTATTGAAGAGAGGTTTCTTTCTGGCCAATTTGCCATAAAACTCAGATTGGTGGAGTGCTGCAGTGGTGGTTGATCTTCTGGAAGCCTCTCCGATCTGCACATAGGATCTCTGGAGCTTAGACAAAGTGACCACTGGGTTCTTGATCACCTCTCTTACCAAGGTTCTACTCCCCCAATTACTTGGGGCAACCAGTTCTAAGAAGAATCCTGGTTGTTCTAAACTTCTTCCATTTAACAATTACGAAGGCCACCTTGCTTTTGGGAACTTTCAGTGCAACAGAAATTGTTTTGCACCTTTCTCCAGATCTGTGCCTTCACACAATCCTGAACTTACAACTGAATTTACTACAGTTGGACTCCAATCAAGGTGTAGAAACATCTCAAAGAAAATTAAGAGAAACAGAGCTAAATTTCAAGTGTCATAGCAAAGGGTCTGAATAACTATGTCCATGCGAAGTTTTAATTTATTTTTTTTTTTAATTTAAAACTTTCAAAATTCTAACTTTCCGATTATGGGGCACTGAGTGACGATTAATGGGGAAAAGTTGATTTTTTTTTTTATTTTAGCACAAAGCCGCAACATAACAAAATAAGAAAAAAGTGAAAGGATCTGAAGACTTTCTGAATGCATTGTATGTAGTCATGTGCAGTCTATGGAAGATGTCCATAAACTATAAACTGACTTGGACATTCTGTGTTTGCCAGTGTTTGGACATCCACTTGGCAACTGAAATTCAATGTAGATAAATGTAAAGGCCAGAAGGATGTTGTCATATATTATACGAGCCACAAAATCACATTACCCTGTTACAAAGGTTTGGTACGTCCTCATCTGGAAAATTTGGTTCTGGGCACAGTTCATAGAAAGGAAACCTTGGAGCTGGAAAAGGTACAGAGAAGATTGTCTAAACTAAGGGGCATGGAGGGTCTTAGTTATAGGATAAATTACAAGAATTAGATTAAAGGAATTAGATTTATTTAGTCTTGAGAAGAGGTGTGTATGATTATCCTATAAAAATATATAAAATGGTCCATACAAAAATATGGAGAAAGCTGTTCCATGTAAATCCCTACAAAAGACAAGAGGGCATTGTCTCCATCTGGAGAAGAAAAAGTTGTGGAATAGTCAACCTCAAGACATGGTCACAGGAAGAACAGCTGACTGTTTTAAAAAAAGGTTTATGCAAATGTATAGGAGTCTGGTTTTCACTCCCCTTTCCTAAATTCTCACCCTCACCCATCCATTGATCGAACCTAATTGACTTTTTTCAACTGTATTAATTATGTAACCCATTTACTTTACATTACTTTAGGTATTCCAGACAAATGTAAATGTCTGTACTTATATTTATTTTGTGTACCATGCAATATGGATAATTAGTTGAAATCCTGTAATCTCTTGCTAGAAATATGTAAAATGCAGATGATATAACAGCTTGGCAGGATCATTATTATACCATTGTATTGTGAGCTATAAATTAATTTTGAGCAGTAGGAATAAATGGACTGTTTATATTTCATCTTTTATATCAGTTGAAGTTGCTGTATGTGATTAGCATAACTTAAACTTGTCATAATCATTGCAATGTTGGCATGCATTTTGTCAGAACTGTAAGGGTTTAGTCAGAAACATAACTAGAAAAGGACCCCATAGAAAATGTTTATTCCACCCACTTCCCTCTCATTTTGGGCTTGAACATATAGCACCTCCATTTGAAAGTTAAATGGGTTTCCAGGACTTAGATATTGATGGCCTACCCTCAGGATAGAGCATCAATTTCAGATTAGTGGGGATTCGACATCCTCTACCCCCAATGATCAGCTGTTTCAGGTACCCACCACTCACTGGCACCAGAACCTGTACAGTGGACAGAACTGGTTCCATCCACTGTGTAGTGGTCATGCTGGAATACTGCAACTCAGCTCCGATTCAAGTGAATCTTGATGTGATGGTGCTGGAAACAACAAAGTGGACAGAGCCTTCCATCCACTTTATGCTTTCCAGCACAGGCAGCTGCCCAAAATGTTTGGTTCGTGGGGATAAGGGGTAGACCCCTACCAATTTGATATTGAAGACCTATTTTGAGGATAGGCCATCAATATATAAGCCCAAAAAATCCCCTTTAAGACAAGGAGTCACATTAAAAAAATACAACTAGCTTAAAATGCATGCTCTTAAACTTACAAGTTTAGGAATATATTGTGTTAGCTCAGACTAGATCCCTCCACTATCAGATTCCAGACCAGAACCCAAAAATATCAGATGCCAGACCAAAAGCCTTTCAGAAATTATCAGACTAAAGACAAGACCTCTAAATTATCAGGAAAATAGTTTTTTTTTACCACTCAGGACAGTCCAGATACAGATGTATCTCAATCTGTGCAGAACTTTTCCCCACATGTGGTATGTTGAGACTCTGGCTAGACCAAAGGTTTCACCCTTCAGCTTCTTCCGTTGTATGCTGGATATGCCTTCTTACTATCATTAAAAAGACACTTATTGCTCAGAATATATGAAAATCTACATTAAAACATTCACAAATATACATTATGAATCCAATCTTGAAATAATTTAGAGCTATACATACCGCATATACCCAATGGGCTACCCAATTTTTTAACAATTTTTCTGAAATTGATGCTGGTCATTTTATTCTCATTTTATCTTAACCTTATACCAATGTTTGTTTCACAAACACACTCTGAACATTATCACCTTGTTTTTATAGCCATACACAATATCCTGACATTGGCTAGCGTCAAAACATTGTTTACTGGACTTTCTTGATGTCCCCAATGGAGCTCACAATCTAAAGGTCCTTTTACACGGGCCGATTATCGGCCGAAAAATCGTTCCTAGGAACGCTATTGCCGATAATCGGCCCGTGTAAAAGTGGCCCTAATCAGCCGACGAACGAGCAAAACGCTCGTTCGTCGGCTGATTGGATCTTTTGTAGAAACCAAAAGATCCAATCTGTCGGGCGCACATCGCCCTGTGTAAACAGGCGATGTGCGCCTGACAGTATGGAGCTTCCCGGCCGCACGAGCGATACAGCGATCACTCGTGCGGCCCGGCGCTCGATTCGTCGGGCCGTGTAAAGGCTCCCTGCCCGAGCAGGGGTAACCACTGAGCCACGGTGCTGCCTGGTAGTAACACCACTGTGTTTTGTCCAGCAATACAAAAGTTCTGTTCACATCTGTATTAAGTCTTCTATTCATAAAGGAAGCCATAATGCTATCATTGTATGTATAATAGGGTCTACCGGGTCTACCAGGGTTCTGTTCTAGTAGCATTTATGTTGATATGCTGAGAGACAGTTGTCATGGTCTATATAGGAGATGAGAGAATCAATCCTGAATGAATCTGATGCATTATGAATTTCACAAAAATCCATCTGCCAAATGAATCTGAAGTTTTGCTGATTCTTTTTGGACATTTCAGCAAATAGCATTTATCATGTAGACAAAGTTAACAGAAGGCATTTACTAATGTATTCTGATTGTCCATATTGCCTCCTTTGCTAGCTTGATTCATTTTTCCATCACATTACACACTGCTCGTTTCCAGGGCTTACGACCAACCTGCAATCTAGCAGTGCTGGCTATGCTTGCACATTATAGGAAAAGGTGCCGCTTCTCTGGTGGCTGGGACTGTAGGAGTGCGCATAGACTGGAGCTTTTTCTTATAATGTGCAAGCACAGCCACTGCTGCTAGATTGAAGGGTGGTCGTAACCCCTGGATACGAACACTGTATAATGTGATGAAAAAATGAATCAAGCCAGCAAAAGAGGCAATAAGGACAATCACAATACATTAGTAAGCAGGGGAGTCGTTAGGCTAAAACATTCGGGGCCTAGGCCTAGGACTAGGATGTTATGCCCCAGGCCCCGAATGTTCAGCCTGCTAGTCTTTTAATGTGCAGTGGGCCAGCTCACAGCTACCAGCACGGCTATTAACAGGTGGTGGACTGCAGCACTGGCACACATCATTTTACTTTGGGGAAAGGGACAGCACAGTACCTTGCAGGGCTTGTTCCTTTCTCCAAAGTAAACTTCACGGACCCCACATGAGCAGACAGCTCCCCCCTCCTCTCTGCAGTGTGATATTCCATTCTGTGTGAGGAGGAGGCGGAGCCAGAGGAGCCGAGGCAGCAGCAGAAGATAATGGAGAAGCTGCTCCTTCTCTCTCCTGCTCTCCTGTGTTACTGTGCCTAAAGTATTACCTTCACTCCCCTCACTGATCCTTCTACTGCACACAGCATCAATGGGGTAAGTTATTGTGGGAGGGAAGCTAGGAGAGTCCTGAAGCTGCTGCCCCTGCACATCTCGTGTCCCCTCTGGTGTTCCAGCCCCTCACAAACCTCTGCCCGCTGACTATCTCAACTTTACTTTACACACAGCTTCTAAAAAGTTATGTCTCCCAGTGACCCCCTCAAACCCCCCCTCCCCATTCCCTCTCATCAGTGGCATTCCAAAATTTCCCAGCCCCTCATCCCCCAAATGTGATGTAATATCTCTGGAGGTTAGATCAGCACTGGAGCATTATAAGAGGAGCGGATGATATCAGTCACATAGGATGTAAATGTCTCTGGAGGTTATATCAGTACTGGAGCGTTATAAGACGAGCGGCTGATATCAGTCACATATGATGTCATATCTCTGGAGGTTATATCAGAGCTGCAGCATTATAAGAGGAGTGGCTAATATCCATCACATATGATGTAATGTCTCTGGAGGTTATATCAGTGTTGGAGAGTTATAAGAGGAGCGGCTGATATCTGTCACATATGATGTAATGTCTCTGGAGGTTATATCAGTACTGGATCGTTATAAGAGGAGTGGCTGATATGTCAAATATGATGTAAATGTCGCCAGTGGCTTTGCTGTGTTGTCATTATCATGCTGCCAGCCCTTCTCCTATCAGTAGGCCACTAGTACCATCTGCTCTCAGGTCCTTTAACACCCAGCGGCTGGACAGAAGTCACAACCTTGTGTGGAGGCAGCAGGAGGGCATAAATACTGTGTAGGGGCACAAAGGGCCATAACTACTGTGTATGGGTATAATTACTGGGTGGGAGCAGAAAGGGGGCATAACTACTATGTGACACTGGGTGGGACTGGGGTGTATAGAGTATTGAGCGGAGTTAGAGGCATGGCATAGTGGAAATAAATTTGCTGTTGTACAGGCGCAATCCAGCTATTATCCCTCCTTTGGCTTTTCAGAAGTCGGGAGGTATGTTGTGTGAACCACACCTAATTGTTTGCTGATCCTGTCCACTTGGCGTGGTCCCGCCTCCTACCATTTTGGCCCCACCTACAACATGGGGCCACTTTTATGCTTTTTTCCAGGGCCACTTTGAGTTCCCAATCCGCCACTGCTACCAGGAGGATACAACTGTATTGCCATCCTCGGGACGGCAAAACAATTGAATCTAAAGCACTGCAAGAGATGAAGGACCTGTAATGACATCACAGTCCATGTGATCAGTGCAGTGGCTGAGAAGGACCTGCGATGATGTCACAATCGTGTGACCAGTACAGGAGAAGACGGCAGTGAAGAGAATTCTAGGGGAAGAAGCTGTGGTGAGGTCTGCTACATGAGGAGAGGTAAGTGAAGGGAGAGGCAGAGCAATGCTGGGAGTTGTAGTTATTTAACTGGGACTGTATGTTAGGGCTGAAGAAAGGGATGTTATTTACATGGGACTGAATGTTCACGGGGTTATGTCATTTACATGGGACTGTGTGTTGGAGGGGGCTGTGGGAGGGGGTGATGTTATTTACATGGGACTCAATCTTGGAGGGGCTGTGGGAAGGGGTGATGTTATTTACATGGGACTGTATATTGAAGGTGGCTGTGGGTGGGGATGATGTTCCATGGGACGGTGTATTGGAGGGGCCAAAGAGAGGGGAGTGATGTTATTTAAATGGAACTGTATGTTGGAGGGGCTGAAGGGAGGGGAGTGATGTTATTTACATGGGACTGTATATTGGAGGGGCTAAAGGGAGGGAGTGATGTTATTTACATGGGACTGTATTTTGAAGGAGGCAGGAGAGATGGTGTGATGTTATTTACATGGGAATCTACGGCAGAGGGAGAGAAACTAATTATATTTACATGAGACTGTATGGTGGATGGGCTGAGGAATCATCATTTCTGAGGGCACTAAAGGGAGGAATATAACTACAGGGGGCAGTATAAATACTGGGGGCACTTCAGGGTGAGCAGTATAACAGTACGGGGCAGTATACATACTGGGGACACTTCAGGGTGAGCATTATAACAGTAGGGGGCAGTATAAATACTGTGGTTACTGTGGGGGCCATTTTAAATCCAGAGTACATTATAGGCGTTCTTATTACTACTGCGGTCTCTATCGGAGGGACTTATAGATCGCCCTTATTTCTAATAAAAGCACTATGGGGGCCTTATTACTACTAAGGGGGCTGTAGAGAGCTTTATTACCACTGGGGGAACAATAGAGGGGTCTTATTTCTACTGTGGGCTGTGTGAGGGCATTATTAATACTGGAGGGCTCTTCTACTAATGGGGACACTCTTGGGGAGCATTATCACGGCTGGGGGCACTGTAGAAGGGAAATACTATTGGTGGGACTATGAGGAGCACTATTACTATGAGGGGCACTAATTTTTCTTCAGGATAGTATTTGGAGGTTTTGGGGGGAACAGCGAGCAGCAGGATAACACTGTGGGGACTCCAGGTTGGGGGATGATGATAGAAATGTGAGGAAGCTATGATGTCCTTGTGTCACACTCTGCAGAGACGAGGAGCGGCTGAGAGAAGTTGTCCGGACCTAATGGAGAAGATGATGACAGATCTACAGGTTGACAGATCAGAGGAGACGTCACCTGGGAGGCCCTGGATGTGAGAGGTATGTGCTGCTGCGGAAGGGGGGGCGGGGGGTGTGCGGGCGGTCGACTTAGAGAATTGGGCCATATGCATTGGGGCTTGGGCCCCGGATCTTTTGAGACCCTAGCAACGCCCCTGTTAGTAAGTGCCTTTTATTAACTTTCTCTACATGATAAATGCCATTTGCTGAAGTGAGACAACCCCTTTAACAATCTTTGTGACTTTACCTTTATATAGGCCCCAAAATAAAATGTATGGGAAGTGGAAGAGTGAAAAATGAAAGACCCATGACTCATCATCCAAGAGTCAGAATGTAGGAAGCTGTAGCAGTGCAAACAGCAGTAGCAGGACCAGCCATCAGAACAGTAGTAGTAGTAGTAGTAGCAACAGGCCACAGTTCTTCTTGGCTTCCCATGGGCGCCACATTATTATTAAAGGGTTATTCTCATTTTAGACAATGGGGGCATATCGCTAGGATATGCCCCCATTGTCTTATAGGTGCGGGTCCCACCGAAGGTGGTGGACTGCAGCACTGGCACATAGCCAGCGCTCGGCTATTTTCGGAGCCCCCGAACTGAATGAGGGCGCACTGCGCATGCGCAGCCGCCCTCCATTCATTTCTATGGGGCTGCCGAAAATAGCCGAGCGCTGGCTCGGCTACTTTCGTCGGCTCCATAGAAATGAATGGGAGCGCACCGCGCATGCACGGCCCGGCTCCCATTCATTTCTATGAGCGGAGCAGGGACCTGCGCCTGGTGGTGGCCGGACCCCCGGAAACCCGGGGTCCTCCAGGCGCAGCGCTCCCCGCTCCGTTCTGGATATAGGTGCGGGTCCCAGCGGTGGGACCCGCACCTATAAGACAATGGGGGCATATCCTAGCGATATGCCCCCATTGTTTAAGATGAGAATACCCCTTTAAGGACAAAGAGGATCATATTGTGGACTGGATGGCTCACTCCTACTCCCAATCACAGCAGGTCCCCTCTGAGTCTGACATTGTGCTTAGAGGCAGGGCACACAATATTCTTCCTAGTCCTAATCCTTGCAACCCAAGAAAAGCATTTCAGTTGCATTATCTCTGTCTTCAGTTGCATCATCTCTGTAGGTGAGGACAACAATACTGTAGTGCAGTATGAAATACCACTCCAGCAGAACTACATACCACAGTATAGCACAAAATACTGCCCTGCTGCAGTATTCAACTGTATCGCCGTCCTGAGAACTTGAATTCCAGAGGGCACCTGTGGCCACCAGCCAGGTGCATAAGTACCTGATGCTCTTAGTATTAATTAATGCTGAGAGCATCAGATTGATATGTACAATCTGGTACATATCAATCTGATGCTCTCAGCATTAATTAATACTAAGAGCATCAGGTACTTATGCACCTGGCTGGTGGCCACAGGTCAGTCTACTAGCCCCAGGACTGGTGATGCTGCTGATACTGTGGGTGCAGACTTAAAATGTACAAGACCTAAGCCACGGTCAGCTGCCACTAGCTCTTTTCTAGTATCTCCTTTCTGGCAGTTTTTCTCCACAGTGCCAGGCCACATACACATGAAATACAGTGTCCTTGTCATCATCATCATCAGTTACGGCCTCTTTTGCTCAGACTACCCCTTCTACTCTACTCAGCCATCGAGAACGTATTGTGTTGCCAGGAAACAAGTCTACGTGCCCACCAGTCCACTGGTGCACAAGATTAACTCCCACCTGGCCAGTTTCTGGCGGTGCAATACATGCTGTACCACCTAGCGGATTCTTATGACTTTGAGGCACTTCCAGCCTTGCTGGAAGATACCTGGTCGCCATTATTTTTCCAAGAAAGCCATCCCTGCCTTGTATTGTCAAGTGACAGAGAACGTGGGCAATTTTAACTGTGTGGCAATTCTCACTGTGTAGCAGCTGTTATAAGTAGAGACAATGCATGTCTTACACGTCCCACTGGGTCAATGACTTTTGCGTAAGCAGCGACACAGCACACACAGCAATGAGACCAAGTCCTATTGACACCTCCTGGTGTCCACAAAGTCCCATGCTTGAAGAAGTGGAGGAGGAGAATGATGACCTACCACTGGAGGAGGAGTGAGTAGTGGAGGAGCACAAGGCTGCTGCTGCTGATGACGGCCAGTCATCACAGTGGAGCTGGAAAGGACTGGTCCTTGAGCATGCTGGTGAGAACGATAAGCTGTATGCTTGCTTGTTTACATACTGACAGGCACATCCTTACCATTAAGCAATCTGATGATTACTGGATAGCCATGCTTTAAGACCTTCAGTATTAAAGTCAGATCAAAAATTCAAAGAAAAAAAAGAGAGAAAGACAATCAGAGTGTCATATACCAATTTTCAGGGCAATTAGAGCACTTTTGATTCGGGTAGAATCGATTCAGCAGGATTTTTATCAAAAAGTTGACAAATCAGACACACAAAAAATTTTTAAGACGTTCACTCATCTCTATTCTATATGCTTCCTCAGTGACATGGGAGAAGTCACCAGCAGTTCAACCTTTCTCAGGCAAAGTTATTTGATCTTAGAAAAGATAGAAAAAACCACTGGGGCAAATATTGCCAATTGCATAACCCCTCAAGTGTAGTCAGATAAATTGCCTGGATAAATTAACATGGACCTTCTTAATTATAATACTCAGTACCCTCGGCAGATAATTGCTGGCTATTTCTATTATTGGCTCACCTTTATAATATTGGTTCTGCATAAGGAAAGATGGGCCTTCTGTAAACAAAGAGCAAAAGCAGCATCATACTAGTCATTTCTATGTATATTCTGTATTAAAGAATTTGTATAGACTACACTAGATAGCTACATACTGGGGAAATTTGAGTAAAAGCAAACTAGGACCTTTGTCAAGAGTGAAAGTTAGCAATTCAACAAACTAAATCTGATAAAACATTGTTTGCTTCATTGCAATCATTTACTATTTGTAGCTATGTTCAGTATGTACACTTTTTATTAGTCATTATTTAGTTCATACATTTTTAAATTGTAATTTTGTTCTTTCTAAGATATATATATATATATATACAGCCAAACTCTGCTTTGTGTTAATTGTATATACTGTATGTTGCCGTAGTTTATTTTCTCATTGAACTAAAGCTGGGTTATTTAGTTGGAGAAAGCAGCTAAAACACTATTTGTATGACAATGATAGTTAATAAATGGTCTTATACTATGTGCCTAAAAGGCCTGATATCAGATATACAGTAAGAGACATACAATTAGTAACTTTCTTACACTCCACAGTAATGAAAAGCAATGATAATGAATACTCACATCTCAGAGTCCCAGTATGTTGTCCTATTAGCTATGTGGGAATAAGTCGTTTTACCCTTGTACATGTACAGATTTGGGCATGGGTGACAAAGTAGTACTAAATACTGATTTGCATAACAATTACAAGTCAGACTTATAAAACAAGAGTCGACTAGACTCAACAACCTGTATAATTAGCACCTAATTAGGATAGATACAATACATGGTAGTAAATGCAGTTGAATGACTGTTATTTTAAAATAGTTAAATACCATCTTGTTTTTGAGCCAGTTATTTTTCAAACCATTTATTAAGAATTAATTCATAACTGTTATAGATGTGTCGCTGCTGGCCACATACTAAAATCCACTTCAAAGATTCCCATTTTTGTTTTGTTAGCTAACAGTTTATAACAATATGTCATAACACAAAGAGTTGCACATACAAAAGAATTAATTTTTTTATTATTTAAATGTCAACTTTTTATATCACACCCATGATGAGTGTTTTCCAGAATATTTGTTACATCAGACAGGTCTTAACCCCAATTTAATAGAATGAGTGGAGCAGTTTATTCCCACGTTTTGTAAGAGCCAAAGAAACAAAGATGCTTTCAACCTCAAGCATTTAAGCTCATTTTTCTAAAAATATAATGAAACATAATCATTTTTGTACAATATGTTCATTTTGTGTTGCACATTTAAAGTAGCACTCAAGTACCTTCTTGCACATATAATGCTAACGCATCAGCAATATTCTATCAATGTAATTTGTTTTAACCACGGTTAGTTATATCCATACATTTTGAACCCTTTCACTGTGGGCAGTTGTGATCCCCTTCTAACTACTAGCTTGATCTCCACTTTAGACAGGAGATCAGTCTCTCCAGTGTGGATGACATGAAGTGAACCCCCATGTATAGTGTGTTGCCAAAGATATAGTTTCTGCTACAGGAGATCAGTAATACAGTAGTTAAATTCCTACAATAATCAGCTGAAGGGTTAAGGAGTTGTCTGAATTTTTGATATTAATGGCCTATCATCGGGATAGATCTTCAATATCAGTGGGGATCCAACTCCTTGCTCTCCTTGTGATCCGCTGTTTAATCAGGCGCAGCACTTGGTGAGAGTTGTGCCCTCCTAGTAGACTAGTGACATCACATTCATTGGTTACATGGACCAGGCTCAGCTCGTTCCCATTCGAGTGAAAGAAGCTAAGCTGCAATACCAAGCACAGCTGCTATCCAGTGGACAGAGCTGTGCTTGGTAAGCTGCCAGGAGGCTGTGGTGCTTATCAGAGCACTGTGGTCTCTTAAAACAACTGACTGGTGGGGGTGCTGGAAGTCGGAACCCCGCCAATCTGATATTCATGACCCCTTTAACTCCCCTGACTCACACCACCTCTCTCTGCTACCTGCAGAATTTGTACTACCTGTTTGCAGCATTTCAGTTACTTTCTATAAGATGTTGCTTCACACTACTGTAACCTGCTTTCTGCTTGTAACCGCTGACATGGAGGAACTGATCACAAGCAGGAGAAAGACAGGCTGAAGCTGCATCACACAGAATACACTGGAGTTTCTGCAGTGAGAATAAGGCTACCGGTAACCTGAACCGGAAGGCTGTTTCAGCAGAGAATGCAATGGCACTCAAAATGGAAAGTAGGCGGACCATTTATTGCATTCAGTGTGTGCTAAAAATCAAATGACGACCTTCTGCTGGTCAGTACAATTACATCAATATTAAATTTCTGTGGTCTTATTATGTTTTATTACTTTAAAAAAAAATAACCTTTGAAAAATGTTTTTTTATTTGTATCACCATATTCTGAGAACCTGAATTTTTTTTATATTTCTGTCTATAGAGCTGTGAGAGAGTTTTTATTTTGTGGGGCAAACCGTAGTTTTAATTGGTACCTTTTTGGGTACATACCGCTTTTTATTCAATCTCTCTTTATTCAAATATTTTTTTTTAGGGGGGGAGGTAACCAAACAGCTAATCAGCATTTTTTTCAGTTACAGAATTCTGACAGTCTGCCTATTAAAAGGGGTTTTCTGGGATTTTACTACTGATGACCTACCCTCGGGATAGGTCATCAGTATCTGATCAGTGGGGTCTGACACCCGGGACCCCTGCCAATCAGCTGTTTGAGAAGGCACCAGCGCCGCGGCCTTCTCTTAGCTTTTCCTAGGCCAGTGACGTCACGTTCATTGGTCACATGGCCTAGGAGCAGCTCAGCCCCATTCACTTGACACAATTCACAATGTATGGCACTGTGCTTGGTAAGCTGCGAGAAGGCAGCGGCACTCACAGGGGCACCGATATCTTCTCAAACAGCTGATCGGCGGGGGTCCCGGGTGTCGGACCCCCACCGATCAGATACTGATGATCTATCCCGAGGATAGGTCATCAGTAGTAAAATCCTGGAAAACCCCTTTAAGCTACTGTTTGCCACAGGCACAGCTTAACAGACAGTTTTCCATGACATTCCTGGAAGCCTTCAAAAGGCTGCAGCCTGTCATAGCAACTGATCTGAGGCCTGTGATTTGGCTGCAAGGGTTCTGATCGGAAGACAAAAGGGAGCCCTCTCACTCTAAGGGTCCATTTACACATCCGCAAGTGTTTTGCGGTCCGCAAATTGCGGATCCACAAAACAAGGACACCGGCCATGTGCGTTCCGCATTTTGCGGACCGCACATGGCCGGCTCTATAATAGAAATACCTGTTCTTGTACGTGGCTTGCGGGGCCGTGGAACGGAAGTGTGGATGCGGACAGCACACTTTGTGTTGTCCACATCTTTTGCGGCCCCATTGAAAATGAATGGGTCTGCACCCGTTCCGCAAAATTGCAGAATGGATGCGGACCCATTTTCCGGACGTGTGAATGGACCCTAACTGGTCAGATGATGCACAGTCAGTATTGACCAGGGCATCTGACAGGTTTACTTACACTGCACCAACAGTTATGTTGTAGGCTTTCCAGGTTTACCAGGATAACTACTGTAAAGAGGTTGTCCGGGTTTAGAGCTGAACCTGGATATAACCTCTTCTTTACTTATTTACTATGTATGAGTGGGGCATCGGAGCATTTCCTTGTTCCAATGTTCCCCCTTGCCTTGTGCGGCATGGCGCAGGGCAAGGTCTGTTTGTTTACTGTTGGTAACGTATCAAGCTTCTCCTCACTATGCTAGGCGGAGACTTCCGCCTAGCAGTGAGCCCAATAACCTCACCAGAATGGGTGGTCTATAGCGACAGTAGTAACAGTGCCACCTAAAGTACTTGCAGCAGTTACAGTGCTACACACAGTTACAGTTACACATGTGGACTCTATTTTCTAATTAGGACACAATGGATGAATACAAATGCACACCACACTTTTCAAATTTTTATTTATTAAAAAATGTTGAAAACCATGCATTATTTTCTTTTCACTTCACACATACTTGCTAGTTTGTATTGGTCTATCACATAAAATTCCAATAAAATACATTTAAGTTTGTGTATGTAGCATGAAAAAATGTGGAAAGTACAAGAAGTATGAATACTTTTTCAAGGAATTGTATAATTCCCCCTATAGCATCCCCAGTACTTACACTGTCCCCTGTAGCAACTCCAGTAGTTATATGCTCCAAGTACTGCTCCCAGTAGTTACAGTATATATTCCCCAGTAGCACCCCTAGTTGTGCTTATTGCCCCAAGTAGAGCTTATTGTCCCCAGTCATGCCTATTGCCACCAGTAATGCCATAAATAGTGACAAAATAAAAAAATACCTCAATCTCACCATCTGTTCCCGGCGCAATGACATCACTACGCTGCATTCATCACGACATAAGCAGTCACAATGACACAAGGCGGCTTCCTAAATGCCCGCATTGGTGTCTCTTTCTATAGACAGGTCCAGGTGGGACCCGCATCTACCTAACATTTATGCTATATCCCTTTAATGCAGGGGTGGCCAACCTTACAGACACAAAGAGCCAAGGAAAAAAACGTATTACTACCAGGAGCCACAAGCTATACATTTGCACATTAGGCACCGTATTTTTCACCCTATAAGATGCACCTAGGTTTTAGTGGAGAAGTGGAAAAATAAGATAATTTTTTTTTCATCTGATGTGAGTTCTGATAAAAATATATCTGACCTAAAATATGATCCTCAACACAAATCAGACTCCCAGTGTCAGACCCTCAGTGCTCAGATCTCCTCCCATACTCAGATTAGATCCCCCCATGCTCAGACCAGATCTCCTTAATCAGATCAGACCCCTATGCTCAGATCAGGGCCCCTCATGCTGAGATCTGAACCTCCTGTTCAGATCTGCTTCCCCCATACTCAGATTAGAAACCCCATGCTCAGATCACACACCCCATGGTACGATTAGACCCCCACCCCATGCTCAGATCCCCCATGTTAAGATTAGACCCCCACCCCATGCGCAGATCAGAAGCTCCCATGCCTAGATCAGACCCTAATTCTCAGTTCTATAATTTAGAAAAATCTTCTGCCTCCCCTGATTGGGCACCTGCTACACGCTTTCCAATGTGACCTGATGCGCACAATGCCAGGTGATCGCGCGCGTCTCCACATACTAAGTTCTGACACTGTGCGCATCAGGATGTAGTGAAGAGTGAGCTGGAGCTGCAGAGTAGCAACATTCTCAATCAGGAAAAGAGATCTGAGCATGGGGTGGAGAGTGAGCCGGCCTGACTGCTTCCTGGCTCCACCAAAAGAGCCACACTTGAAAAGGCAAAGAGCCGCATGTGGCTCAAGAGCCACAGGTTGGCCACCTATGCTTTAATGTATAGTTCAATAGATTTAAGGACCAATTAAAAGGGCCCTACCTCTTGGAAAATCTTCTTTTTCATTAGGAGAGCACCTCAAAAATAAGATGATGTCCCCTGAGTGGACCTCTAATAAACAATTTGCAAGGAAGCTTTCATTATAGGGGGGCTTTGACTGCAGGATGGTGCTGTGATTTTACACATAAGAAGACGTAGGGTAAACTCTATGGACCTGCTTTGTACATGGAGCTCTATAGTCACATCTGTTAAAAATACAGTGGATGTAAAGGGGTTGTCCAACCCTTTACAAGCGGTGACCAATACTCAGGATAAACCCTCAGTATCTGATCGGTGGGAGTCCAACACTCCCCACCCCCCACTGATCAGCTGCTCTGTGGTAGTTTCAGTGCTGGAACTTGGTGCCGGAACTACACAGCTCCATCTGTTTTTCAGTGGACGGAGCTGGTTACTGCAGCACTACTCCCATTTACTTCAATGGGAGTAGTGCTGCAGTAACCAGCTCCATCCACTTCAAAATGGACAGACAATGCTGTGTAGCGTTCTGGTTCCCGAGCTACGACAGGACAGCCGATCGGCAAGGTATGGAGTATCAGATCCCCGCCGATCATATAGTGTTGGCCTATCCTGATGATATTCCGTCAATTGTAATGTTATTGTTTTGTGACTCCTTGTCATAGACATGGTATACAAATATGGGCCTAAGAGGCACATGGGCTGGGTACAACTGCTATACCTCCACATTCATATACAGTTTTATTGTGCAGTAAAGTGAATATTTTACAGGCAATTGCATGTTTCATGTTCTAATTCTGAGAAAAATAGCATCCTGCTGCCTTTTCACAAAGGTAATCATATGAACTTTTCTTGGTAATTGGTATGTTTCTATAAGTGCTTGGAACAGGTAAGAAGTAATCCTTGTAGATGGAAGGGGTTTGGTTTACAATTTTTAGAGACATCTAAGAATCTCGGACCACTGTTCCAAAGAAAGAAATTTCCCTGTGGGCACCTGCAATTTACAATCAACAGTCTTTTAAGAATCTATAAAAAGGTAGTGATCGCTAAACCATGGGATGACCTACATATATTATGTTGTGCATGATGAATAAGCATGTTTTAAAAGATTAATTTTTGACACTGCAGGTTAATTTCGGAATTTTTCTCTTAATTGCATTTATGTAATATATTTAGATTAATTATTTCAATTCATTTTTTTACCTACACACACTCCTCAAGCATTCAAAATAACATACGGAAATGAATTGAGCTTTTATTAGATAAACTATTGTGGAATATCAATTAGATGTGACATAAAAGCGTTATTTTAAGATTGATGAGACCATCAACAACCTCAAATATGAAGGGGGGGTAAGTTTCTGTTCTTAGTCGATGCATAGTCAAGCATGTATGGTCACCCTCCAGTGAAATAGAATGCCAAGCTTGTTGACGAGCCATGAAAGTTCATTATGGGCAAATCCATTTAAAGGGGATATGTGGGATATAAAAATGGGCCTGCAGAGTTATTATAATGTGAAAATAATTGTGAAACTTTGTAGTATGTGCATCTTTTTGATTTTGATCCATTTCAATGCCACTGCTCCTTGCTAGTTTTTGGTCCTCTCTGTTATGGTGACAAGATATTCATGCAGCATTACAAAGCAGAGCTCCATGACTTCACTATGGAATAAACGTCTACTGTGATGATGACATGACATAATGTCCATGGAAACATGGCAGAACCTCCAACTCCCTTTTAAGACTGACATATATGTAGGCATAAGAGTGGGTTTGCATAAGTGTTAAGTAATTCTGTTATAGTGTTCCATTATAATAGGGTTATAACGGAATATAATAATTTTTGGACGGAATTAAAACGGAAGCCTTTAAGAGGCATTTCATCTTGTTCCATCCTAATACATTTTTATGGGCACAAATAATGGTTCCGTTTTTTACCGTTATGTATGATGGAAAAAAAAAGTCCTGTCCACAGGGCTTTTTTTTCCGTCATACATAATGGGAAAAAAATTGAACCATTATTTGTGCCCATAAAAATGTATTAGGATGGAACAAGATGGAATGCCTATTATGTGATGGAGTTTAAACGTAGATGGCCAATTCTGTCACTTTGATGAAATTTAGTACAGGGGGTTTCTGAGATTTTATAATTTATGATCTATGCTCAGGATAGGTCATCAGTATCTAATTGGTGGGGGTTCCCTTAGCAACCACGATAAAAAGGCATATTGGTGGTCACTAAGGGGATAATGTAATGTTATATAATGCCATATATTACTCCCAGTACAGTACTGCATGGTAGTGATAGAGTTATCTAACTCTGAGACAGCCCATTTCAGGAGGTTGCTAGGTGGTGGCTGGCTCCACCCTTAGCTCTAGAGTGTTCTATTGATTCTTAGGAGGGAGTTAGGAGGTAGAAGAAGCAAAGTCAATGTGTTCCCTCTCCTTTGGTCTCAAGTTCCAGACACATGCAGATTTCTGTTTGATTGCTGCAGATCTACAGTAAGAGAGAAAGGAGAGGTTTAAGATATCTGCATGGCCTAGCTACCAGTCAAAGAGTCAGCCAGTAAGGTAACCGCTGTTGACGGTAATATAGACTTTACTGCTGTAGAGGGATTACAGTTAAGACACCCTACACACTTAAGAAACAACTTGGCTAGTTGTATCATTCAATCTGTATGCTGCAGAGTGCATTATAGGTACAATTGCAAAAGAACAGCTGCCTGCCATAGATTCTACTGAGAGAGAGACACTGCTATCTTGGGGGAGAACTGCACTGTGAACAGCGGGAACTATCACTGTTTTAGTTGGATGTACAAGTACTCCCATTTTGCACTACAGAAAAGAGACATTTATTCTTCATGTGTAAAGAGTTTTTTTTTCTGTGAAAATTCTGATTAGGTAGGTAAATGGGTAAATACCAAGGGTGTACACACACACAAAAATTTTTATTAGCAACTCGTGCAGTGGCTTTTTCCATTTGAATGGGCGCTTTCAGTGGCCGCACCATGGCCATCAGAGTGCCGGATACGCTGTTCATTTACCACGTGTGGCCGCGCTACTCAGGCTACCACCATGTATATACTGTACAGCTCCTGATGATTCTTAATTGATGAAACGCGTTGAACGTAGACACAATGGTGGGAGTTGTAGCTTGCTTTTGACTTAGGTAGTTAGGTCTGTAATCCCCTGGATCCTTTCATCATTTGAATCAGGTGATTAGGGATCATTTTGGGGATAGACTAGTTGGAGGGCTTTGCTATGTGGTGTGTTGGTGCCCTAATTTGCCTAGCGTTATTCACCAGCTGGCCCCCGATATTCATATTATATCTTTCTACCTGGGGTACCGTCAACACGTTAACGCCTATATTGGTTTCCATTTAATCGTGTTGTCCAGGTTGACCCTATTGGCACATGTGGGTTAATACACTGTGTGGGGACATACAATTTGCCCCTGACTTACACGGTAAATTCCAGGGTTGGGCATGACATATAATTCACAGTCCTCTACCTGTCCCTGGAAATCTTTGGATTTTTAACTTTAATTACTATCTCCATAAAGTGTTTTCTTCTCCCTATGTGAGTTACACTGCACGAGTTGCTAATAAATTTTTTTTGTTTTTTAACGTTCACTCTTTTCCGTAAAGTAAATAACATTTAGTGACGTATTACCTTTGAATCAAAGATCCGTTATTTTATACACACAGATATATATATATATATATATATATATATATATATATATATATCTACTGCTTTTATAGGGTAGTCCTAGGACCACTTTAATTACAACACTCCCTGTATTTTACTATAGTGCTTGCATCTGTTGATATAGATCCTGACTGGGTCATATCTAGCAATATCTAGATTAACCTTTCAATTCCCTGCTTCTATGTCCACTGTTTTCCTGATTGAAAAGAGGTGGTTAATATTATTATGATGATTATTATGCTTATTAAAGTACACAGAAGTACAAAAGAGCTGACCACTAACTTGGATTGACTCAATATGTGTATTATCATTCAGCATTGAATGTGTAATTGGGTGCAAGAGCAGCTATCTTCAGGGCCTCAGTGAAAGCTTAAAACAGAGTTCCCTTCTTAGCGCTACAGACACGGCCGTGCCAGACACATTCTGCTAGAAAAAAGGATTGATTCAATTGGCATCATGTGCTGATTTCAGGGTCCTTTGACCTGTCTGGGTCTCTTAGCAGACTAGACTTCTTGCTGTACACTTCTCTTGTCTATTGGCTGTCTGCTCATAAATATGGAGAACAGCTTCTTTGCCTCCCCCTCCTTTTCCCAGGCAGACTATAACTATGTCCCTACAAAAAACCCCCTCCTCTTCCTATTTTTCATAGCCACAAGGAGGAAGCCAAGAGCTGAGCTTCCCAAGTTTGGGGAATTAGAATTGGACAGGGGTGCAGTAAGGGAAAGTTAAGCCAGAGGCAGGGATGGATTACATTACACAGGAAGGCATATATTGTTACGAAGCAGAAACATGCAACCACCCAGGATTTTTTTAAATCCAATTTGAACACATGGATGTTATCTGTTTTCAAATATACCCTTTATTTTTCAATGTAACGTCACATTTGATGCTGTATATAGATAGCTTATGGCATTGAAGAGTTAAATAACACAGTTCAAACATGTGTCTAGGTTAAATACCTTCTGAAAGCTGGCTATGTAGATAACATTTAGGCTGGGGCCACATGATGATCTTGGCTGCAGACCCTGTCGGGCAACCAAAGATCGGTGTGTAGCAGTGCAGTCACTTGAGTAAATGGGGTTAACAGGACCATCACGCCAGAATCGCATAAAATCCAACACTCCTGAGATCAACGAGCGCACTGCTACTCAGCGATCTTTGGTCATGCAATGGGTGTCATGGCCCAGACTGCTGTATGACCCTAATCTTATAATGAACCAAGAAATAATAACCATCACTAACCATAATCTTAATGGCACTAAAACACTTGGTTCCAACCGATGGAAATGACTTCCATCAATCAGAACATTTATCTGACATGCTTTACATTCCACCTCATTTAGTAGTGGTAAAGGCTACACGATTGTGCTGTTTACATAGCTATCCCCTCAGAAATCACATGTGGGGAAACCAACAATATTTGTAAAGATGGAAACGATTTTCTCTGGGAAATAAATTAGAACTTTTTCCAGTTTCTTCAGCTGTGTGCCCCTTTACCCACAAGCACAGAAAAGCCTCATGGAGTGCAGGAACTTGTGATTTAAAGATTTGGGGAAATATGTCAAAACTGGTTTAGTTGCCCCTAGAAACCAATTAGATTCCACCTTTCATTTTCAAAAGCGGGAGGGAGAGAGAGAAGAAGAAAGAAAGAAAGAAAGAAGAAAGAGAAGAGAAGAAAAGAAAGAAGAGAGAGAAGGAATAAAGAAAGAGGGAGGGAGAGAGAGACAGAGAAAGAAAGAAAGAAAGAAAGAAAGAAAGAAAGAAAGAAAGAAAGAAAGAAAGAAAGAAAGAAAAAGAAAGAAGGAAGAGAAAGGAATAAAGAAAGAGGGAGGGAGAGAGAGACAGAGAAAGAAAGAAAGAAAGAAAGAAAGAAAGAAAGAAAGAAAGAAAGAAAGAAAGAAAGAAAGAAAGAAAGAAAAAGAAAGAAGGAAGAGAAAGGAATAAAGAAAGAGGGAGGGAGAGAGAGACAGAGAAAGAAAGAAAGAAAGAAAGAAAGAAAGAAAGAAAGAAAAAAAGAAAGAAAGAATGGAAATGATTTGAGAGGAGAAGAGGAATGCAATATTTCCAGGAGGGGAGTGACTGCAGAAGGAGAGTGAAGTGGGGAGGATGGAGGGGAAGTTCTAGGAGAAGGTGGGAGGGCAGTGACAGCTGGAGTAAAGAAGGGGGGAGCTGGCAGAATAGGGAGGAGAGGAGAAGGTGGGAAGGGTGACCGGGGAGCCGCCGCCTTCCTGTCCAATCAGCAAGAGGTGGAACTCGTCCAAGTGCAGAGCCGAGTGTGCTATGAGCTGCCTGATGTGCAGAGCAGAGCCAGACTGACAGGGGGGCCAGGGAGACACACAGGGGAAAGAGAGGAAAACCCTGCCAACAGCACTCACAGACCAGCCCAGCTCCAAAAAAACGGGATCAGCCTCTCCTGGACCGCGTTCAAGCCACCCTCCAGGAGTGCAGCACTGCAAGTACAGCTCTAGGCACAGCAGGCACTCAGGCTGACTTCATCACCCTGCCCTGCGCCGAGACCTTCTCATTTTCCGGCTCTGCTCCTCATTTCTCACACGTATTTCCATACTAAAAGCATCCTGTGAACAAACAGAACACATAGCAGCCCCCATAAGACTGGGAGTCCGCTCCTGTAATAAAGCCCCCGCCAGAGACACTGTCACCTAAGACATGTGAAGCTACCGCGCCTGTGCTGGATCCCTATAAGTTAATGCAGTACAGTGCCATGGTATGTGCCTCCTGTGCCCTCTAGTAGGTTGTTGTAGGTGTGTGGCTGCCAGTGACAGGACTTCTTGTGGGATGAGTTTGTCTTGTGCTTTTTTGGCAGCGTGTGGATGTGGGTCACACGTCTCTGCCAGCAATCAGTGTCCAAGAGTGCTGGACTTGGCACACATCCTGCCGCAAGACTTCCCACCTCATTCTGGCAGAGGACCCATGGAACCTGGCTGTGCTCTGCAGAAACCTTTGGCTTTCCAGATGTACTTTCTGTGTTATTATGGTTATTGCTATTATTATTATTGTTATAGGACAGCTAGTAAAGGTGGCTTCTCCACGCCATGTTCTTCCAGCAGGCGCTCATACTGTATGCTATATCCTTGTGTAACCCCTGCATGTAGATGGCTTTGATGTCACTGCTTACTGTTGGAGTTCCCTTGCTGAGAGTGTGAAGGTGTGGCTTATCTCTGGGCAATACCTGCCATAAATACATAGTATGGATGATAACCTATGGTTGGAGATTAACCATTTCATTCCCAACCTGGTACCACCTTGCTAGAAGGCACACTTTTCCCCTAGTGTTCTGCTAATGCCTTGTAGGCCAGTGTTAGATGATAACTCTGTTTTGTTTTTTGCTGATTTGCTCACTTTTATACTTTTCTCATATGCGCAGTATGTACTATCTATGTGCTCCAATATTATCTGGCCTGCAAATCCTCATTAGCATGGTGACATTGTAGGTTACTGTGCTGCAGGTATTGAATCTGTTGATTGACATGTTCTTCGTAGGGTATGGCCACACGGTCAGGTTTCCGAATGCAGTTTTACAGGTCAAAATCAGGAGTACATCATAAAAGGAGAGAAAGTGTACAGGACAGATATGACTTCTCCTCTTTTTTGAATTCACTCCTGGTATTGCCTTCCAAAACGCCATGCAGAAACCTGAGCGTGTGGCCGTACCTTAACTGGTTTCTAAATACTTGATATATGTGTATATGCCTTTTATATGAGCCTGCTTTCAAAATCTGGTTTCTGTGTGACTGCAGAGGAAGTAGTCTTAGTGCTTGATGACTTACTGTATTGCATTTCATATATGATGGAAGCAATTTTTAATTTGAAAATATTCATGATGGGTCATGGGTAAGGCAGTGGGGGTATGCAGTATGCATTCCTTTTTGGATTGAAAGATGAAAACATAACACATCCATAGATGAATTGTATGCATTGTGTCTACCCTGGTGTAGATATTTCCACCATGTACATATTAAAAGCTGTGCTGGTGTAGACGTGACATCACTGACAAGATGTGTGGTTGGGGATGTCACTGTTATGTGCAAATGACCAGAAGAAGGCATAACCTAAAGTTTATAGTAGAACATATAGTAGAACCTCTGGTGATCTTTAAGCATGGTTTGTAATGCTGTCGAACACTTGGATGACAGATCTGCCGTACGTCTTATTTCTCATGTCTGTGTCCAGCTCTGAAATAATTCTGTAGTCACTATTGCCATAGTATGTTGTGGCATACCATAGATTACAAAGTTCCCCCCTAACTGCTGTCATTTCTGATTCGCTGTGGAAAAGTACTGGTAACATAAAACATTACTGAATGCTCAGGGTATACAGAGAAAGAAGGCTCCATACATGTGAACTGATTGTATGGACAATGTGGGCTTTGTCTTGTCGCACAGGATGACAGTAATCCCATAAACAGTGTCCCTGTGCCAGTATGTTTGACCTAGTCTGGAGTTGTGAGTAGTTGCATCTCTCAGGTTGAAGGGGGTGGACCATCTCTTCACTTTGACACAAGGAGCTGAAGTGGCGTGATGTGAATTATTATTAGTGCACTGAACATGCCTGTCCCCCTCCCCCTCTCCTACTACTTGTAGAGGAGGCTGCCATTGAACTTGAGACAGGACAGACAAGACCTGCACTTTTTAACTACAGTAGCAGGCAAGGAAAAGGCGCCAAAATATACAAGATTTATTACTGTAACTGCCCAAAGTGATCTGCACTTATCGACAAAGCATGCACTTGTGTGAGGGCACGTGCATACTGTATTCATTTCTACACATATAGCTCTCATATCTTGTAGCTATGTGTAATACGTTCACATTGTGCAGAAAACTAGAAAATGATGCTTAAAGGCATGATCTGTGCTCCTATGGAACCACACATGATATTTCTGGACCAGTAATTGTGTCTGCAGGGGCACATCCAGTATAAATGCAGTGTGCACCACACGGGTTCCATCAGGATTATTTTGTCCGGACTCAAGAACAGAAACTAGCTGGGCCTCAATAGAGTCAGTGGGGGTCATCTGGTGCCATAAGTCTCAGTTATGACCCAACACTTCCATTATTTTCATCCAGTAATGGAGCAGAACAATAGAAACCAATGGCACCAATGTGAACAAGTCCTTAGATGCTGCAGTTGTCTGTTTTATCTACAAACGTAGCAGGAAGAAGCAAGGCCTAGAGAACAGATGGTGGTTTATAGGATGTTTGGTCAAGTTAACTAGACATCAGGACAATAGAGTTACACATAGGTTAGAGGAAAAGATTGAGGGAAGGAGCAATTAGATTGTATTAATTGCATGATATAGAATATATAGTGGTATTACTCACCCAACTCACTTTTATCCTGAGGCTTCTGGCACATGGCAGTACTGCCCACGCAGTGCACATTGAGGTAGATGTACTGTTGCAAGGGCGCTGGAATTCTTGCTCAAAGTAAGCCAGGCTTCTTGTGCAGAGGCCATGTGCTGCTTTTATTATGGGTCAAAGACAGTTTTTTGCATTAGTCAACAAGGGAAGGGAAAGTTGCGTAGCCTCGCAGTGGACAGTGTAGCTAAGACGGACAGATGCGCCAAAATTGCACCAAAACAGAAAGTCTGAGGGTGCCTGCATGCGGACTTCTTGCGGAGTACCATCAAAGTATATGAGACAGACAAAAGTTATCTGTACACTTTGCTTTTCTTCTTGGGTGCGGAAATTGACCTGCTTTGCAGGTTTTAAAATCTCTGGCATGTCGATTGCATTTTTTTGCACAGATTTCACCCTTTTTAGTGGAAGGGTGAGACTTGAGGAAAATATGCACAAAAAGTAGAAAAAAATGTGATAAATAGTGCATTTTATTGTGTGGTTTTGGTTCCGATTTCATGCGGATTTTCTGTACATAAATCTGCACTGTGTGCAGCCACCCTATGGGTGCGCTCACACGTGGCTGAAAAATCCACCAGAAAATCCACAACTTCTAGACTTCCCCATTGTTATCCTATGAGGCTGAAAATCTCTGTGTTTAGTTCTGCAGCGTAAATAACGTCTTGTGGATTTTCAGTCTCTCCATTTAGTTCAATGGGAAATTGATTCCACAATGGAAAACGTTCTGTAAAACATTTGCAAAAAAGTGTGCGCAATTTTCCACTGCAGAATCCATTTCCCAGTGCAATGAATGGAGAGATTCTCATACAGGAAATCTGCAACAAAATTTGCACTGTAATTCACACCAAAAAATGTGCAACTTTGAATAAATCTGTGTTTTCTGGCAGGTGTCAGTGCGCTGTGATAGATCTGGCACATTTTTAGACTGTGTAGTATAAGTTTTAGTAAATCTATGGTTCTGTATTACGGAGCTGTAGGCACGTCATCTTCTGCTGTATGGTGCCTATGTAGAAGACATTCTCTCCTAGAAGCTATACATTTCATTTAGGTAGTCCAACAGAAAAAAATACTGTAGGCCTACATATGAAATTGTAATCGTACACAGGAACAACAGAGCCCCATGCATCTCTAGGGGTGCTCCGTTCAATTTGGACCTTGTTTGCATTAGGCCTTACCCTGGGAGCTTTGCTGATTTAACAGTCTGGGGTCAAAGCTGTAGAGTCAAGCTTGTATCGGTAATATTCTAAATATGTGCTGCATTTTGTATCCAGAAAAACTCCCACACAATCCATAGTCACACAGAAAAAAAATATTGCAAAGCAGATGTTCTTAAAAGAAAAAAAAACAGTCTAGGACTCAAGCCCAATATAAATGAAGGCTCTTTTTATAGATTAGTGGCATCAACATTGAGGACAAGGTAAAAAATGAGTATGGTTTGTGTTCCAGTGCAGAGTGCTTGTTGTGAATATCCTGTGGTTTCAGAAATCCTCCCACTTATTCCCTGGTTCAGTCAATTACCCCATTCATCTGTGGGACAGGCCCAACCGAAGGGAATGTACAGAGCTTCACATTTCTAAATGGCCAGGAAATTTCTAACACAGGCAGAGTGCTCAGTGCTGACAGTTACATTATAACCTGCCGCTACACAAGCCTGTCCCTGAACACAGCATTATTTTACTAAACTGCAGTGTATAGATGATGGGGAAGAAACGGGTCTAATTGTTTTCTGGATAAACCATGTTCAGAGAGTAGTAAAAAGCTATTGTTCATAAAGAAGTGGAGCTGATGAGTGCAGGTCTAGAAACATAAAATCCGCGTCAAACTGCAGCAAAAAACGCAATTTCTGTGGATTTGCCGCAGATCCATCCCTGCCTTTGAAAAGGGTGAAAGCTGTACCAAAAACCGCAAACAATTGAAATGCTGTGGATTTCTAAATCCACGCGGCAGGTCAAATTCCATTCAGAAAAAATCTGCAAAGTGTACATGAGAATTATCTCCTCTCATATGAAAAAAACATTCAAAATCCACAACGTGTGCAGGCACCCTGAAAGGGCTAATCGTAACGAGACCAACAAGAAGTAATATATGATTTTTTCCTTTAGTGTAGTGGCTGCACTACTGCTAGTTCTGATGGCAAATGCTGTGCCCTGTGCTTTGTCAAGGAGGCACTGTCCATATCAGTGTTCACGTGCTAGCAGGATAGAAGAGTGGCCGTCGTGTGCATATTTGATGTGTTTCTATGAAAAGTCTATACAAGGGCAGAGAACGGGCAGAAGATATTATCAAGAGAATTCATGACTAGTGCAAACTTAGGCTTTGGGCCTTTAACCTCAGTCACTAATAGCCCAGTACAGCGGTAAGCTATTCATGGCAGCATAGTGAAAATAAACTGAGTTACGTTGCCGTAACTGTGAAACAATACCCAACCCTGCTGGAATTCATGCGAGAGTATTGTTGCTGTCACTGCAAAGTGTGATTTTCACTACGCTGCCATATATCATAGTGAAAGTGTGGTTTGATGATGGCTGTTGTAGCCCCCAGCCTAAGGGCTCATGCACACGAGCGGAATGGTGCAGTGCCTGTGCTATGGAATGGCTGCGTGCACTCTGTTTGCGGACGCGGACTTATTGACTTGAATGGGACAGCGATCTGCGAGTTATGGCTAAAGATGGAACATGTGCTACATGGTGCTTCCGTGGGCTCCGTTCCAATCCATGCCTCCGTTCTGCAAAAGCGGTCATATCTTGCAGATTTCAGATCCATTCAAGTCATCCGCACCACAGAGTGCACGTGGCCAATGCCCGTATATTGCGGATCGCCCGCCATATGGCCACACAGGTTGCTGATTGGAGCTTTGGAAGCCAATATCAGGAGTGAATTTAAAAAAGAGAAGTCATATCTGTCCTTTATATTTTTTCCCCTTTTATGATCCACTGCTGATTTTGCTGTCCAAAACTGCATGCAGAAACCTACCTGTGTGACAATACCCTAAAGAACAGTAAATACGTTGCAAGCAATGCAAGGTGTATGTGGTAGTGCATTATCTCTTATCTTTGTATCTTTACATCAGGAATTCAGCATGGGAATGATAGAACTGTGCCACCCACCCATGTCTTAGGAACCCTCACCAGACTCTCCTGTCCCTTCCTGAAGAAATGTCACGTTAGGTCGTGCTTAATATGAGAGGTTTTTGTAATCCAGAAGTGCAGATAGATAACTAAATGTTTTAATCAAGGTAAGTGCTTATTATGCAGGAGGCCGAGACATCGATGGGACGGGAATGAGCTGTCTATGTGAATCGTTATGGATGTTCCCTTCTGAATCGATGTCACCCCTTTCATGTTCAGTATACGTGGCCGTCTTTACTATTGTGTGATGTGAATGACACCACGGGAAACCCTGATATTTATTTGGTGAGATGCTACTGCATGCTGCTTCTCTCTGAATGATTCATTCAAGCACGGCCTCTTGGTGGAGTGAAATATGTATCAGTTTCTGCGTTGCTTGCAATGTGCGCAGCCAACAACTATTTACTTAGTGAAAGTAGTTGAGGTTGGTATTAATAAGTAATTGCAGGCTGTGGGAGCCGCCTCTCCGTGACCTATAAAATAAGTAATCTTCATGACACCGCGGTAGGAAATAACTGAATAATGTGCTTGATGAATTTCTCTCAGAATGTCAAAATGTTGCTCAAAGATCTTCTTTTGCCTTTGTGCTGTAATGTACGGGGAGTGATTGTTAAGCCGTCTGTACAGCTTGCCGTATGTGAAACTGGTGAGGCATCATTTTCTCCGGGCCTTTTTTTGTACCGGTTAAATGTAGCCCATTCTTTGTCCTTTTGTAGAGTGGCTTTTACCTTAACCCTACTCTGTCAGCAAGGCCTTCATCATAGTGAATGAATGGATGCTCTTGCAGAGATATTCTGCTTAGCGTGGGTTTCTTCTTGACATAGAGCAGCATGTAAAGCTTTTTCTACAGCACTACTATCGAGATTGCATCTTAAGTACTAGGCACGGCTAGTGTGACATTGTCATGGACCTCAACTAGTCAGGGAGCAGTCACATCTCAGTGACCGATTTAGGCCCCATTCACACGTCCGTATAATGTGTCCACATCCGTTTCCACAATTGTGGACAATTATGCGGATAGGATGCGGATCCATTCATTTCAATGGGTCCCGAAAAAATGCGGACAGTACACCGTGTGGTGTCCGCATCCGTGTGTCCGTTCCGGCTGTCCGCAAACAGAAATCCTCCTGTCCTACGTTTCCTCTGATTTTGCGGTCCGTAGCCCAATACAAGTCTATGGGACGTCCGTAAATGCGGAAGACATGCGGAAAGCCATCCGCATGTCATCCGTATTTGCGGATTCCGTTCCAGGAGGGGTGAAAAAAAAAAGATGTTATTCATCCTTCCGTTTTTTGCGGAAAGACGGAACGGATGTCCTGGAAAAACGGAGTTTTTGCGGAACAACGGATCCGCAAAAAACTGACCGTTTTCCAGGATGTAAATACGGACGTGTGAATGAAGCCTTATTCATATAAAAGCCAAGGAATCGGTGATATGAACATTCACGTCAGGAGACAAAAGTGTTTATGATCTGCGTAGTTTCATCGGTCAAAAGATATAGTAAATCACACTGCTGTGGAATTCATTTAAATGTGGGTCCATCCAAGAAATGCGCCACTGCCGGTCGGCAACCTGAAGCGGTCCGGGTATCTTAGGCCTGTAATTACCTTAATATGTGTTTATTATTACGAATGTATTCAGGGCTGTGATTTGCTAATGTAGTATATCGTAGTTTCCTGGAGTCGCTACGTTTTGTTATCTTGTATACTTCCTGTGTGTTGTACTTTGATACAACAGTATGGTAGGGGTCTACAGTACAGGTGTGTGTTTTTACGTTAGTGGTTTGGCAATGCATGGCAGCTATGAGTTAAGCAATGTGTGTGATGAAATGCAATATCAATGGGGAATAAAGAGAA
Organism: Rhinella marina; assembly: GCA_900303285.1. Taxonomy (NCBI): domain Eukaryota; kingdom Metazoa; phylum Chordata; class Amphibia; order Anura; family Bufonidae; genus Rhinella; species Rhinella marina. Next base: position 297,464 of record ONZH01001904.1, on the reverse strand, counting down.
GCTGACAAAAAAATTGAAAGTCTGTAGCCACTCCAATGCTGCACTAGCCCCCCTCCCTCCTGCTCGGCTCTCTTTCTCTCTGTTTTTATTTTTGGCATAGAGACAAGCCCTACCTCCAAAGTCAGAGTTACTCTCTTGGATTCAACTGTACTTTCCCCTCCCCACCCCCTCTCAGATATGAGAGCTGGGTTTCAGCTCAGTCACTAAATGCTTAGCTGATTTTTTTCAAGCAGTCCTGCAATCGCTTGTATTAACTGCTTAGCTACCTCAGGCTTACACTGAATCAATCAGCAATACATTAAAATGGATCAATAGCGCTCGGATGATGTATGTGCTTTACATTATCAGACATTGCAGGCTGCCACACTACATTTAGGCACTCCTAATCACCTTGAGTGTATATGGAATATGTATTCATTAATCGCATGTCCTGCTTACCTCTTCCTGGCCTCCAGTGTATCTTCAGCTATCCTGTCACAGCCACTGAGGTCATGACCACTGCTAAGGTCATGACCACTGAGAGTGGGTGTGCTGGCTGCTGTGGAGGGGAGAGAGTCAGAGACTCTAGGAAGAGTTGAAATTCAACTCACCCATCCCTATCTCCCCAACGTCTTCCACCAGGGGAGAGTCAGAGAAGATGGTTAATTGGTCCTGGTGAAATCGGCAGGTTTGGCCAACTTTGTCTGGTATGTATAGCCAGCATCAGTATCCATGATCATGTGACAGTGCTGCTTGTCTGTTTTCTCCACATCATGGTCCTCATCACCTGCGTTGAATAGTGTCATGAACCACAAGATGACTTATACCTTTTGGCAGGAACATTCTTTGAAAGTGTTGAGGGCTTCATGCTATAGAAGAAGTAACCGAATTGTAAATCTCGAGGAGAATCAAGGTTTCATGTAATTTTGAATTTCATGAGACGAAGACATCTCTGATTAGCAGCAACTAAATTTTGTGTATCACAGTCTGTTCTTAATTAAAGGGGTTGTCCATTCCGTTTCACTCCTTAGCATTGACCATTGCTATCTGATTGGCGGGGTTGTCAGCTGTTCTGTAGTAGCATTGGCGCCAGAACTAGACAGCTCTGTCCATAGTGAAGTGGATGGAGCTGGTTACTACAGCACTAGTCCCACTGCACTATGGATTGAATGATGTAGTTCCGTTGCCGACTTGTGCGACTGCAGTGATAACTTTTCCTGAGGATAGGCCATCACATTTAAAGTAGTGGACAACTCCTTTAACATGTATTCATGAGATACCGGTTCCTAGGTTTTTAGTTCGGCTACATTTTTCTTATTTCTCGCTTGTCTAGGTTGGTATATATTTGTTAGTGCCATACTAATTCTGGTTTGCACTGAACAAACTATTATCTTTATCTGTGCTGTAAAATCTAGCATGTAATAATTGTTCCTAGAGATACAAGCATTTTTACACTGAACTCTGCAAAGTTATACAGTATTTCCAGTGCAGAGAGGAGTGCAGTGACTGGGTTAATGGAGGAATGCAGAACACTCCAAGCTGCCTTGTCCCTATATAAACTGTGTTTGAAAGGCACAAGAGAATTACAGCAGCTGGCTGATTTTGTTCTCGGTCCCACCCCGCTCTACTTAATCCACTGGGCCTAGTTTGAACACTCCTTAATGAGGACAGCGCTGAGGTTAAAAGTCACAGTTTCACGGTCGACTTGACATGACTTACCTTTTCCTGACTGATTCTGATTTCTTCTGAGTTACAATCACACACTAATCAAGAGGGGGAATAGAAAAAGCAGGCAGTGGCTCTAAACATGCACACTCTTTATTTAGACTTGGCTTTTTGGCTGTCAGTCCCCAGTCCCTGTTCAGTTCACACCAGCTGGAACACTGTAGTGTGAAGGGAAATGTCAGTGTTTTCACTCACCCTAACTAGCATTCCCTTTCACTGGCTCTTAGATATTTACAGCATGGCTACGCTACAGTTCCTGGCAGTACATTACAGGCGCAATCTCGACCAATGTACACCAGGGGAATATATGGTCCCATGTTTCTAGAGCCAGTACTCAATTTAAAAAAGTGTGCCATAGCAATGGGTGTGCATGCAGAAAATTAAATTATGACCATGTTAGGGAAATGCCGAAACAGCAGTGGTGTACGTTTGGGGAAGGTTGGGAAATCCCCCTCTCCTGGGCAAGACCTGTGAAGAAAAGCATACTTACCTGCTTTCCGACATGGGCGCCTGCACCCTTCAACTTTTGCTGCTCCGCTCAGGTCGCTGGACGTAAACTTCCAGTTGGACGCCACTGCAGCCAAGTGCTGGCTACAGAGGTGACCTGCTCCTCTTGCGTCATGTCAAATAGTCATATGACGCAAGGGGAGCAGGTCACTGCTGCGCCTAGCGATTGGCTGCAGCAGCATCAAACCGGAAGTTTACATTCAGTGGAGGATGGAGAGGGAAGGAGCTGGGCAACAACTTAAGGAAGCAGGTAAGTATGCGTCTCTTTTTCGGGTGTGCCCAGGAGGGGAGGGGGGGGGTTGCCAATAGCCCCCCAAACTTGCACAACCCCTTTAATATAATGTTGACCCCTAGTTAGTCCCTCACTTGTTATTATTATGTCCCAATAGCTAATGAGAGAATTTCTGGCATTTACATTACACTATGGAATTGCTATTTATGCAGCCGTCCAAGGTGGAACTAAAAAGTGTTTTATTGCCAAAAATTAGAAAATCCTGAAGCTTTCCAAAATTCCATTCATCCGTAAGGATGCCTTCACACATGGTGGAAAAATCCACCAGAAATTCCACCACATAAAGGTTTCCCCATTGTTATCCTGTGGGGTTGAAAAAGTGTCATTTCCTGCCGCCAGACGGATTTACTATAACTATATTCCAGAAACTGGCAGAAGTTACAGCTCGAGTCTATGCCAGTCCCTATCTGGCATAGATTTGAGTTTCTGGCTCACAGAGTGGCAGAGATGCCCCTAATTTAGTAACAGGCGTCTGCCCCTTAGTAAATTAGGCGGTTTTCACTCCGGTGCACAGGGGATTAAGTCTGGCATATGGGAACCCCAGTCTTGAAAATTTCCCCCATTAACTGTGTTGGTCCTCCTCAGGCTGGGTCCTTCACTACTCCCTAAATGGCCTATTCAGTTTTAGCTCCAATTGCCTGCAAGGGCACCCACAGAGAACCAGAACCTACATTGGACCTGTATGTTCTGCTCTGGTCCCTCCCTGCCATCCTCTATCAGTCCTTGCAACAGCATTCACCTTGTGAAAGGAGCACTATGGGGGTATGAAGGGGTGGCTGGCTGGTCATATCCAAAAGACATATGAGTGTGTAAACATACAGGGGGAAAACTGGCGTCAAAAAGGCGCAAAGTGTGGTACTGACTGCAACTTTTTGATGGTTTTAGGCACTGCTTGCCACCACGAGGGGGAGCTCTAGTTACATTATTGGAAGCTGAAATGTTCCCTTTGCATTGAGCTCCTCCTAGTGGTGGCTAGTGTAAATACATTGAGAAATATGGTGCTCAGAATGCGTGCCATATTTATGAAGCACCTGTTCCACTTTGGGTAAAGTGGGTGAGGTGGAGGATGACTTTTTTAAATCAAAATTTATTTCGCTTAATAAAAAAAACATAAATTTGTCATAAATCCGGGCTGTTGCGCTTTGCGTTGCCTGGGAGTGATTGTTACATGCGAACTGGGAAACCAGTTGGTGCAGGGGGCCTGTACTAAATTTTGCTGTGAAGCTCCATGAGATCTGTGTACACCCGTGCCCTCTAGGTAGCCCAGGTTCTTTTTTTTGTGAACGAAGTATAAGAATATTTTCGCAAGGTGTCGGCACTGTTAACTTGACGCCTACAGACGGACCAATTGTCGCTATGCTATGTTCACATAGTCTGCCATGTTCTCATTTTTGGCATTCTGTAAAGGATAAATCTGCACATTATTTTCTATAAGAAGACTAACCTAATATGTGTGCCCCCTTTGTAAAGAGCCTCTGAGGGCACTGAGGCTGGAAAGTCTGCTCAGTCCTAATGAGGTGGACCTGCTCCAAATGAATGTGATGTGACAGGAATGTTCTACTGCTCCCCTGTCAGCCTTTAAGTGCACGTCCCAAGTCACTTACCTCAGCCATTAACCCTTCCACACCTCAAGCTGTCGAGCGTGTGAAAGTGGCATGGCTGAGAAGACATGGCTATGTGGTTTTGTTGAGGATAATTTTTTATTCTTTTACAGTAATATTTAAAGAAAATGCACGTAGTAGGTGTGTGGTTTTCAATAATACGATTTTTCCACAAAGTACTCCAGAAAACGCCACATGTGGAGCGGTTTCAGAGAGCCGTATTGTGCTGTACAGCCGCAGCAGAGAAAACGTTACTAAGTCACTGTGCATGTGGTTAGTGTGGTAAGTACCCGGCGGCAGCGCAGATTACCCCGGCCCACCTCAGGCGCATACATGGCGGCACACAACTGCTTGATACGACTGTAAGGACGAAAGTTTATTACAGTTCTACCTGTTTCCCCCTCCATTTTTATGAGGTACCCAAAGAGTTAAGAAAGCCAGCTCCAGCCACACCCGGCTCCCCTCACCCCAGATAACCGCAGAGAGGGAGGACAAAGGGGCGGGAAAGCAAGAGGTGAGGCACAGGGCGTATAAAAGGCGGCCTTCTCCTGCCAGTTCAAGTCACTGTGTACTGTGAAAGTCGCCTTCTTGTGTGAACAGTGCCTGGCACACGTAATCACTGTGGGTCCATTAAAGAACTAGGCTGTACTGTGTGATAGGCGAGTAGTGCACCTCACGCCTGGGACATGTGTGCCACCTGGTGCCATGTGTAGCAATAGCTGAGGTGCATGCCAGCAGTGTGCCGCTCGCTATGACCTGCCAATGTGTCATTCCCCACAAGTTCAGTAAAGTCCTGTAAGAAATGACAGCCCTGCATGTATATCCCAATGCAGGACGACACGGGGAATGAGAGGAAGAGGAGCTGGGCAGCAGCCCCCCTCCCTTATGAGTTAACCCCTCCTCTCCCAACAGGGCGCCGGTACCCTGCAAGTTGTGGGCATGTGAAGGGGCGGAGGTACATATAGGAGAGCGGCACACAGCGCACCAGGGGGAGGAGTGTGTCTCCTTGATGATTGTGTCATTAAATAATAATAATAATAAAAAATGCGAAATCCTTAAGTCTGATTTGGAAAGCTGAAACGGTGCAGAGGGTGTAACCGGTGCAGCGAGCGGAAGAGAGAGGGAGTGAGGGGAGAGAGCCAGTGTGTGCAGGACATGAGATATTATCCATACATTCTATAGTCTGCCCGGGGACAGCGGGCACAGCGCGTTATGCCAGCGCCCAGGGCAGGCGGCCAGTAACGGGACTGCGGTGCACCACGAGCGGACATTCTCTGTCATTCTGCTGCCGGTGACAGTGGACCATGAATAGGTGAAGGCTTTCCCCGCGGATACTGCTCTGGGGACCCGTACGCGCCAAGCCATGATGTATTCTCCTATCTGCCTGACTCAGGTACCCTGCATGTTCTTCTGTCTGTGGTGCCTGCTCTGTGAGGGACACGGGGACGACTCCCATATGGAAGTCACCGGTCCCGGCACTATGTATTGACATGTATGTGTTCATTACGGCTAATTACACTGTTTCCACTTCTCTTTGGACATGGTCAAGTTTTACTTATACTATACAAGCTCGTACCCCTGCTCGCCCTTCAAATGGTAGGGGTCCGACGTATTCCCTGTGTTCTGGGGGGGAATGGTCCATTTACTTTGTGGGGTATTCGGTCTGGAAGTGTGGAGACACGGCAGAGAAGTGACTGGAAAGTTTTCCGTGCAGTAGTGCCATGTGCTGGCATGGGCAGCGTCTGCAGTGCCCTGAGAAATACCCTTTATACATCGCACCTGGAGTGGAGCATTCAGTCATTCTCCCATTCTTTCCTGTCACTCTGCCCTGTCATTATTTGCACCCAGTCTTGTCGCTTGTCTGTTTTGGGAACCCTGTGTGGTGACAAGTGATGTGGATGTCCCCGCACATGGCTGTGTATCATGTATGGAAGGAGAGCCTATAGAGAAAGCATCTTCTAGATGGCAATAGTACTTCATGTCTATCTATCTATATATCATATCTATCTATTATCTATCTATCTATATCCTATCTATCTTTATATCATATCTATCTATCATACCTATCTATTATCTATCTATTATCTATCTATCTATCATACCTATCTATTATCTATCTATTATCTATCTATCTATATATCATACCTATCTATTATCTACCTATCTCTGTATCAGATATATAGATAGATAATCATCTCCTATATATCATATCTATCTATTATCTCTATCTATTATATCTATCTATCTATCTATCTATCTATCTATCTATCTATCTATCTAGTCCAGTTGGATTTAATTTTTAATATGTGCTGTATATGTTATACTAGAAATAGTAGAATATAATATCTTATTTGCTACTACTACTATTATTTTCCATTTTAAGTGCACTTTTTACTTGTATATTTTAACTAGAATTTGTGTAAAAGGTTCTCTACAAATATGATATATATATAAAATAAAGTGTCAAATATGTTGATCTTTCTAGAAATGTAGGGATTTAGAACATAGGCCCAAAGCAGCTTTAAAAAAAAAAAATCGCTATAAATCTAAAAACATAATCATCCTGATTTTTCAGCTATTTCTATAATTTCAAATAAATTCTAGGAGGAGTGAAATGTGCCAAGGCGTTCAGATTCACAAACTGTGAATGAAGATGAAGACAGTGATAAGGGTTTTTTTGTTCCAGTGATTGGATGCCGTCCTGTAGTTTTTTGGCTGACACTTTTTTTACTGTTTATATTTTGTTTGGCATGTAGGTTTCAGTGACTAGATGGATTTTACGGAAGAGTTTAGGGTACGGTCATAATCTAAAGTTATCCAGGGACATTCACTCCTGAGCGCACTTACAACTACTTTTATGTGATTTTTTTTTCATTTTATTTAATTTTACATGCTATTTATTACATACTGACATAAATACATATAGCTGTTGCTTTTTATAATATTTTGCTATAGTTTGATATGACAAATATCCAAAATATATAAATAATTCGAAGACAGTGTTTGTGAATAATTATCTGTCTATCTATATATCATATCTATCTATCTATCTATCTATCTATCTATCTATCTATCTATCTATCTATATTCCTTCCCCATGTCTTTCCATTTTTTTGCTACAGTTTTATTAATAATATCCTCACTGAACAATTCAGTTAAAAATATATGTTAATTTTATGTCATTTTTTACATGCATTATTTTAGCAGCTGAATACCTTAGACTACACCTGGTATGAACTAGGTAGTATAAGGGTACGACCACACTGTCAGGTTATCTGATACAGATTTGGAAGCCAAAGGAGTAGATCAAGGAGAGGAAGTAGAAAGGACAGATACGACTTCTCCTCTTTTTTAGAATTCACTCTAGGTCTTGGCTTCCAAAACTGCATCAGGTAACCTGACCATGTGGCCGTACGCTTAGATGGTTGTACCTGTCCGAAGCTTCCTGCTGCTCTTCACAATTGCGTATCTGCTCTTTTTTATTTTTTGAAAGCTGAAAGCTTAATGTGTAAAAAATGACTTTATCTCACAAACACACACCACTACATCAGAGAAGTCTGACAGCTCCTGAGATTTTGGTCTAATGATTGTTATGTCAGCATGACATTAATGAAATCAGTCTGAGCCTGACTTGTGATTTTTCCTCTGATAGTGTTTACAGTATTACTTTATGGAGCACTTGGTGATCATTTGCTTAGTCTTTCACATTAAGTACATCGGAATCTGTCCTTGTTTTACAATAAAAAATCCTACTTTTATCAGTTTTATACAATATACGAATGAGAATGGCAACTCTAAGTTACCTTTATGTTCTTGTTTAAAAAGCTCTGAACGTGAGGAAATGGATGTTTTTTTTCTTAGGTTTCAAACAGAGAGATAGTAATAAGTTCATTTATGTGAACACTGTTTGAGACTTAGTGAGGCTAATGTGTTGCCTTTTTACATTTTGCAGAAGGCCCTGTAAAGTTTTATTTTAGTTCTCCATTTAGAATTAGTTTTATGAGGTCCATTTTCTTGGCCAGCAGTACTTCTGAAAAGAATCCAGATGCAGAAAGAATTTGTTAATGATGTAAACTGTATGGTGAAAAAATACATGGATTTAAGGGCTAACGCATTGATTAAGCAGCTATACGATAAACTCTGCATGTTCACGGTATTTCTTTCTGTGCAGAGTCTACACCTGTGCTCTAAGTCTATACCTGGCTATATACTTTCTTACAGCCCAAAATATAGCCTCCTATATGTTCATGTATTATTCTTTACATCTATACCTGGCTATATACCTTCTTACAGCCCAAAATATAGCCTCCTATATGTTCATGTATTATTCTTTACATCTATACCTGGCTATATACTTTCTTACAGCCCAAAATATAGCCTCCTATATATTCATGTATTATTCTTTACATCTATACCTGGCTATATACTTTCTTACAGCCCAAAATATAGGCCTCCTATATGTTGACGTATTATTCTTTACATCTATACCTGGCTATATACCTTCTTACAGCCCAAAATATAGCCTCCTATATGTTGACGTATTATTCTTTACATCTATACCTGGCTATATACTTTCTTACAGCCCAAAATATAGCCTCCTATATGTTGACTGTATTATTCTTTACATCTATACCTGGCTAATACTTCTTACAGCCCAAAATATAGCCTCCTATATGTTCATGTATTATTCTTTACATCTATACCTGGCTATATACTTTTACAGCCCAAAATATAGCCTCCTATATGTTCATGTATTATTCTTTACATCTATACCTGGCTATATACCTTCTTACAGCCCAAAATATAGCCTCCTATATGTTCATGTATTATTCTTTACATCTATACCTGGCTATATACCTTCTTACAGCCCAAAATATAGCCTCCTATATGTTCATGTATTATTCTTTACATCTTTACCTGGCTATATACTTTCTTACAGCCCAAAATATAGCCTCCTATATGTTCATGTATTATTCTTTACATCTATACCTGGCTATATACCTTCTTACAGCCCAAAATATAGCCTCCTATATGTTCATGTATTATTCTTTACATCTATACCTGGCTATATACCTTCTTACAGCCCAAAATATAGCCTCCTATATGTTCATGTATTATTCTTTACATCTTTACCTGGCTTATATACTTTCTTACAGCCCAAAATATAGCCTCCTATATGTTCATGTATTATTCTTTACATCTATACCTGGCTATATACTTTCTTACAGCCCAAAATATAGCCTCCTATATGTTCATGTATTATTCTTTACATCTATACCTGGCTATATACCTTCTTACAGCCCAAAATATAGCCTCCTATATGTTCATGTATTATTCTTTTACATCTATACCTGGCTATATACTTTCTTACAGCCCAAAATATAGCCTCCTATATGTTCATGTATTATTCTTTACATCTATACCTGGCTATATACTTTCTTACAGCCCAAAATATAGCCTCCTATATGTTCATGTATTATTCTTTACATCTATACCTGGCTATATACTTTCTTACAGCCCAAAATATAGCCTCCTATATGTTCATGTATTATTCTTTACATCTATACCTGGCTATATACTTTCTTACAGCCCAAAATATAGCCTCCTATATGTTCATGTATTATTCTTTACATCTATACCTGGCTATATACTTTCTTACAGCCCAAAATATAGCCTCCTATATGTTCATGTACTATTCTTTACATCTATACCTGGCTATATACTTTCTTACAGCCCAAAATATAGCCTCCTATATGTTCATGTATTATTCTTTACATCTATACCTGGCTATATACCTTCTTACAGCCCAAAATATAGCCTCGTATATGTTCATGTATTCTTTACATCTTTACCTGGCTATATTTTCTTGTGATAATGTCTGTAAAATGCTACAGAATATGTCAGCACCATATAAGTGAGTAAAATAAAGAATTATTACATAAATCATGGTTACTAAATAAAGGACAGCAATGAAGTTCAGGCCTTTGGTCTATTCCTGCATCCATGTATTGGATGATTGGACTTTTTAGCCTTCATTATCTTTCCAATCGTTCTTAAGAAGTGTTGACTTTCATGCTGTTATCGGCCAGTGTTCACTTTTATTACCTGTATTTTAAGAGCTTTGATACTGACGTTAAGCAGGTTGTGAAATAGAGTAATTGATTTGTAATGTGGCGCTTTGTTATATACACTTACATAGAGAATGTCCAGCTTTACTGAATATATATATACTGTGTATGTGTGTGTATATATATATATTTAAAAAACATTTTTTATATTTCTGCACATTTTATTTTTGTTGTGTGTACAGTTTGACAACAGCTGGAAGTTTACAGCTTTTTCTGCAATTTGCTAGGTATTTTGGATAAAAAGCTAGAAAGCTAGGACAGAAAAGACTGAGTTGGAAGCTAGGGCAGCCTTCCCGTGGGTAGCAGGCTGCTTGCTAAAACTGCTGCCTTCCCACACAAAGAACAGATTGTATTTTAACTCCTTCTCTGGCCTAGTCAGAAATAAAACATAATAATTACATCATTAAAGCTGTTCTTTAAGATTCAGTAGGTTGGGAGCTTCCTCTATGACGTCTGCTATGTTGTCATGCCATTTTGAGATATATATATATATATTAGCAAGAAGAGACATACTGTATCAAACCTCTTTTCTAATTCTAAACGACCATCTTTTTGTGATATTAGGATTGCTTTACTTGTAAAATGAAAACATATCTCCTTTAAAATGAGTTTAGCTGGACCAGACCAGTTGAAGATACTTTTAGTTTGAGATATACCAGCTAGGATATGATATCAGCAGCACAGAGCGTGTGTTTTAGTTGGTGTATAGTATATATGTCATTGAAATGATTAGATTGTATGGAAAAGTTTGAAGCTCTTTTGACATTGGTTGACCTGGTCCCCACACTGAGCTTACAACACGCTGTGAGTTCAACAAGATGACGATGCAGGAGTTTTGTAAAAAAAAAATGAAATGCATGACTTGCACAAATTCCTTGCTTGTCCAGTGGTGCCCTGATAATGTCACAGCATGCAGAGGCACCGTCATTGCCAGCTGCATGCCAACTTGCTGTTTCTCATTGTCTACTTGTGATAGGTTTCGAACTGATCCACCGTTGTGGGGGGAGGCAGAAATCCTTTGCTATACATATTACTATGTATAGATGTAAGGAAGCAAACACCTAAAAAGTGTGTATTCACTGTAACAGTATCATCATTTTCTGCCATGGATTGAGGTTATGGTCCGTGCCTTTATGTGTGTATGTAAACTGCTACACTTCCAGTACAATCTTTGCATCATTTTCTGCACATTATTACTTATTTTACTGACGCCTACAGTGGTCTCAGTGCACAGCATTTTGCACGCAGTAAAGTGTTCAATTGAAATAGTATTTGTAAATGTATTCCCTACACACTGTACGCTTTGCTACTTACGATGAATACATCACTATAATTTTATCCCATAGGGTCTAAGGAGTGCTATTAAATTACCAATTACCTCAGGTGCTCATTGACAGAACACTTTTGTTAGTTCAGGCTTGTTTTTTTCACCTGTAGGTGACTGTAGTTTTCCCAGTAAAAAGTAGTCAAAATGTTATAAATGGTAGCAATACATAGCTAGAATATTAAAATTATAAAGCAAGTTTGCACAAAATCTACCTTGAGTCATGGCTACTTAACTGCAAGTAATGCCGGAACAGCCATTCCTTGGTAGCTTTGCCATTGGAATGGTGTGACTCCGGTGCAGGAATGCCTGTCTCCCCAGAAAATGGATCAACTTTAATAGCGCATGCTCGCTATGCCAATAGCAGTCTCTTGCTGAGAGCATGCTCTGAAAGCGGGAATTGAGTGGTACTGCACAGAGCTTGTAGCTTTTTTTTGCTTTGTTTCCCAGTGCCATCGAGAGGAGAAATGAACTGTGGCATCCACTGTTGCCTCCTGAACATTTAGCTTCCATTTTTTTTTAACTGTATAGTGTTCTTCTTGGGGAAAAAAGATACAGGCGTAGAAAATGGTACTGCTTGATGTCAGCTCAATAGTACAAAATGAAAGCTTTAAATGTTGGATTGAATGTGCTGTTTGGTCTCCATTAATGTTCCTATTTCAAGTAACATCATGTAGTTTACTAGGGTTCTGCTTTATATGAACTCAGTAGTAATGACTATAATGTAGATAGGTTAGCACATTCATACATATATAATTTTTGGTTAAGGTTCATGCTTTAATAATTCCTTTGCAATTATCTGATCTAATTTTTCATGTCTTTCTTTTTTTCAGGATGAGTTCCATCCATTCATTGAGGCTCTTCTTCCACATGTCCGTGCAATTGCCTATACATGGTTCAATCTCCAAGCTCGTAAGCGCAAATACTTCAAAAAACACGAAAAACGAATGTCGAAAGATGAGGAGAGAGCAGTCAAGGATGAGTTGTTGAGTGAGAAGCCAGAAATCAAGCAGAAATGGGCGTCCAGGCTTTTAGCCAAGCTGCGCAAAGATATCCGCCAGGAGTACCGGGAGGATTTTGTGCTTACCGTGACAGGGAAGAAGCACCCCTGCTGTGTACTATCAAACCCAGACCAGAAGGGCAAGATCCGGAGGATTGATTGCCTGCGGCAGGCTGACAAAGTCTGGCGTCTGGATCTGGTCATGGTCATCCTCTTCAAAGGCATCCCCCTGGAAAGTACGGACGGGGAACGGTTAGTCAAATCGCCACACTGCACCAACCCAGCACTTTGCGTCCAGCCACACCATATAACTGTATCGGTCAAGGAGCTTGACTTGTTCTTGGCGTACTATGTACAGGACCAAGGTAAGCCCTTTCTTCCCCAACATTGTCAAAGGTCATAGTCTTTATTTGTGTAAGTGTGTATTTCTGCATACTGTGTTTCCACATACAGGTTTTAATGGTGTTCATGGTAGGGATGCGTGTACACAGTACACATCTGCTGAAATACTACAACTGATTTCTATAAATACTATAAATCATATGCAGATTGCACATGTAAGTAAGTCCTAAATCATAGAAGAAGTCGGGGTATGCAGCTAAGACTGTGCATGTATGTATGTATGTTGTAGATATGACCTTCTTTACTGGTGCCCGTGGTCTTCCTGAGCTTTTCGCACCAGTCCTGGAATTACTGCAATGTCAGGTCAATGTGTGGCATGGACAGAGCAAGCTCTTTTTTAATCTCCCTGTTCTACAAATCCATTTAATATATGGTCACCAGAAAACTGATAACATATACTACACTTGAGGCATGATTGGGAGGCCATACTGGAGCCAGATATTCTCCATTTGTATCCAGGACAGTTCTGAGTGTCGTACTGTGGACATGATAACTTTTCACATGTCCACTAGGAAGGTTACTCTTTTCAATTTTGAAATGTTGCTGGTAGATTAGAAAATACTCTATTTCCCTGCACCGAGCGCCTTTTACAATTTGTTTCCAGAATCTTGCATCTTGTGGAGCTATGAAACAAAACCTGTCACTCCCCCTGCTTAGTACACAATGGACACCTAGGTTGCAGTAGCTTTGCCTCGACATTAATTTTAAAAGACGTCAAAATAGCAAAATGCTAAGAATATGGGTGATAGGTGACATTTCTGTACTTCTACTATGCACTTACAGAATGCAGATTCTGTGACTCTCATAGTTGTACTATGTGGGGACTGCTGACACGTGGCACAGCACCATCATAGCCGTATTCTGATAACATGCCCCACAGTGATTTTTCACAGCTAAATGAATGTTCCTATTAGTGTGTTAATGAGTCTTTTGAAGCATTTGACAAATGACTAATGTGTATACCGTCAGATATTTACAGCTAAAATATTTTATCATTTCGTCATTGCGCTGAATGTACCATACTTTCATAACTCTGTGTCCACTTTTGCTTTTAGGTTCTGTTACTTGTAATATGAGCACAAAGCATTGAGGTGGAAAGGTCCTCAGATAACCTGGGTGATTCACAAACTTGGTTTACTGCTCCTTGTCCTTAACTGCAGGTAGCAGTTAAAATGTTTCCCTTGTAAAAAAAAATCTGTTCTTTATAATATAGTAAGTGAAAAAAGATCTATCTATCCTGTAGCTCTGTCATTCTGAGTAGGCCTCTCACCTCTAAAATGATGAGAGTAGGAATCCATGAGCTTTTCAGGTCTGAGGTTTCTTTCGATTTCAAGACTTCAGATTTGTTCATGTAAAGGGCCTGGGTCCTCAAGTCAGTCCAGGTTTCATTCAGAAATGCAGACATTAGATAGATGATACGGATTGGATATCTGCTCCGAGTGGAGAATATGATGGAGGATAAAAACGCACTTCCTGGCACATAGGAATAACAAGAAAAAAAACATTTAATTAAAGGACAGCCTGACAAAAAAACTGTGTAAGTTTAGTTGCTTTGCCTTAACATCACCGTCGGGAGCTATTTTAGCACAGTGGTAGAATTTCAATATGGTTCATTTAAACCAATTTCCCAAATCTCTTCTTATTTTTTATTTCATTGTATTTTACAGTGAAGATGTCTTTTCTGGAAGAGCACTTGGCCTATTAATGGCAAGTCTAATTACGTACATTTGTTAGAGGAGTTTGTTTTGTAATATTTTTGTAATAAAGGTTTCTCCACACTGGAGCTTCAAGTTTGAAAATGAGTGGAGATGTCTCCCGGACGTGTCCTATTCTCTTAATAGCTGTTTCACTGTATATGATTCTGTTACTATGTGCGATAGAGGATTCTTCCAGTATGATGAGAAATTATTACTGGACCGCACAATTGTGTGAAGGACCTTGGTGACAGGTGCCTGAGTCACAAAGGGTTAAATCGTCAGGTTTTAACCTCTCTCTGGTTGTTTCATGTTTAATTTCTGGAATCTAGAAGTTGTGGCTGGAAATATTTGAATATACTACTTCCAACAAAATGATCTGACAAGTTCCCAAATTGAATAAATTGTAAGTAGAATATAAAGTCAATTTTACCTTTATCTGTCAAACACAATAAGAGAAAGCTAAGTGAGCGCTCATTACTTCACATGAAAATTGTCTCTTTTGGGAGTGTAACATCTTAAATCATGTCTTTTTAGATGGATGATTTATGTGTGAGAAATTTATTTTAGCATGCATTGTTTTATAGCATCTGTCTATTTATCTATATCTCTATCTATCTGTCTATTATCTGTCTGTCTATCTATTATCTATCTATCTATGTATCTATCTATCTATTATCTATCTATCTATCTATCTATCTATCTATCTATCTATCTATTATCTATCTATCTATCTATCTATTATCTATCTATCTATCTATCTATCTATCTATCTATCTAATCTATATTCTATCTATCTTATCTATCCATCCATACTTTTATATCTATCTATTATCTATCTATTATCTATCTATCTATCTATCTATCTATCTATCTATCTATCTATCTATCTATCTATTATCTATCTATCTATCTATCTATCTATTATCTATTATCTATCTATCTATCTATCTATCTATCTATCTATCTATCTATCTATCTATTATCTATCTATCTATCTATTATCTATATATCGATCTATCTATCTATCTATGATCTATCTATCTATTATCTATTATCTATCTATCTATCTATCTATCTAATCTATATTCTATCTATCTTATCTATCCATCCATACTTTTATATCTATCTATCTATTATCTATTATCTATCTATCTATCTATCTATCTATCTATTATCTATCTATCTATCTATCTATCTAATCTATCTATTATCTATCTATCTATCTATCTATCTATCTATCTATCTATTATCTATCTATCTATGTATCTATCTATCTATTATCTATCTATCTATGTATCTATCTATCTATCTATCTATCTATTTATCTATCTATCTGTTATCTATCTATCTATCTATTATCTGTCTATCTATCTATCTATCTATCTATCTATCTATGTATCTATGTATCTATCTATCTATTTATCTATCTATTATTTATCTATGTATCTATGTATCTATCTATTATCTATGTATCTATCTATTATCTATGTATCTATCTATTATCTATCTATCTATCTATCTATCTGTTATCTATCTATCTATCTATCCCATCTATCTATCTATTATCTATCTATCTTATCTATCTGTTATCTATCTATCTATCTATCTATGTATCTATCTATTATCTATCTATCTATTTATCTATCTATTATTTATCTATGTAGCTATCTATCTATCATCTATCTATCTATCTATCTATCTATCTATCTGTTATCTATCTATCTATTATCTATCTATTATCTATCTATTATCTATCTATCTATCTATCTATCTGTTATCTATCTATCTATCTATCTATCTATCTATCTATCTATCTAATCTATATTCTATCTATCTTATCTATCCATCCATCCATACTTTTATATCTATCTATTATCTATCTATCTATCTATCTATCTATCTATCTATCTTCTATCTATCTCCTATCTATCTATCTATCTATCTATCTAGAAAAAATAATTCCACGGCACTCCCAGGATTGTGATTAAAGATTGGTGTTCTTTATTCACCAGAGCGACATTTCAGTCCTCTTACTGGGACTTTTCTCAAGCAGTGATATCATATATATCAGATAGATCACTGCTTGAGAAAAGTCCCAGTAAGAGGACTGAAACGTCGCTCTGGTGAATAAAGAACACCAACTTTAATCACAATCCTGGGAGTGCCGTGGAATTATTTTTTCTACTTTATTTGGGAAGTTGGATCACCTCCTGAGCCGCTGGCACACCACATTACTTCTCTACAGCTGTGCTGCTTCAATTTTTATTTTTCTATCTATCTATCTATCTATCTATCTATCTATCTATCTATTCCATCTATCCTTCTATTTATTATATGTCAGTCTAGTGTATATCTATCTATAAAATATCTATCTCCTATCCTATCTATCATCTATCTATGTAGCGTTTAGTTTTACGCGCATAAAATGAATTAACAGTAAAACTTTACATTTTGTATGGTACTTATGAAGAAGGATGTGTAAGCCATTACATTCACACTAGATGGCATGAAGAATGGGAGGGTTTTTTTCTTTAGATGCCATGCACAAAAAAAAGGATGGGTAGCTTGAATGCCAGCGTTGGTTGGCAGTGGCATTAGGATTGGCATGAGCCCCTCTTTGTTTTGCTCAGAAGGCCTGTGATTCGCTGGTTGGCATCCGCATTGCAGTGTTGAGCGATGCTTCAATATATTGACAATTTCCAGAAATAGCAAAGTCAATAATCAGCGTTTTGTCTTTTTCCCCAAAAAATATTAACAGATTTACCGTATTTAATATTTTCATCATATACTTTTGATTGCATCCTTTTACTTATGTAGATCCAGTTTTAAATGCAGTTTGCTGCACAGACTCTTGCACTTTTAACTAATTCTGTGCTGGACGTTTCTGCACAAGGAATTTGCTAAACCTCTTTTGAGATTGATGGATTATGTTATTTAGGGGCTGTGTGCTTTACAGAGGAGAATCTACATATGTAAGAAGAAGTACCATAAAAAAGAAAGCATCATATATCCAGCAAAACTGAAGTGACCAAAATAATCAATACTATGTAATGGTAGCATGACAGCCCCACTCGCAGTACTTGCTTGAGATCTTCAGGGACATTCTGCAAGGCTTTTCTTTCCTATATTTTATATGTTCTTTTTCTCTCTCCCTCTGCTGTGGACTGCTGCTTTGAGATCCGCCATTTTGGTTGTCAAGTGCCAAGATTACAAAAAAAAAGGCAGAGAATCTGCATGATGCCAATAATGGTTGCCACTGGCACCGAGGTTGGCATCAGTTCCTCTTTGTCTAGATTCTGAATGCCTTTGATTCGTTGGTTGGCATCCGCAATGCAGTGGGCAAATTGTAAAGTTTTTGACAATCACAGAATGAAAGCTGCTTTACGTGCTTGTTTCAGGGAAAACCACGGCTTTGAATGCCTCTTTGTCTGTGTGAATGTACATGTGTCTAGAATGTATATATTTAGATATCTCTCTCTATGGAAATATAAAATGATGTTACATTTCAGATGACAAATTTAAAGGTACACTGAGGTTTTTTTGGACTACAACATTTCTAGTCCCAGTAAATAAATAAAATCAGCAAATTGTGCTGTTATGTGTTTTAACTGGAAAAGGCCGGGCAGTTCATAGGAGCAGGTCTTTTAGAGCAATGAATAGGTGGCTAGGTGAATAGGATTTGTGTAGTTGCCCTGTATCTTGCCATTGATGAATGATCTTCAGTTTCAGTCCTATAAATTCAGAAACATGACCAAATGTAACAACGGGTCAGACTCCGAGAAATGGACATTGCACATGGAAGGCATTTACTTAATGGGCCTGCCTGTGAAGAGGAAGATGAGACGTAGCTTTCCAAGACCCCTGCCTGTCATGACTTCTCAGATGTCATATCATGCACATATAGGAAGCAAGTGAGAAAAGATTTGGTACATCAGGAAATATGGTAGACAGTTTTTATACCAGATAAATATGTCCACATATGCATGAAGAAACGTAAGGTAGGTGTACATGTATTACGATCTGTCCTGCAGTCCAGTTTGCAAGAAATGTAGGAAGTGCCCTATGTCGTTTTAATAGATGTATGACGCTAAATAAAAATGCTGTATAGATAACACTATTGATACACGACCCTTGTAACGTGGGTCTGATAAGCTAAATTTCACCGGGCATTGATGGAGAGGACTAGGTAAGTGACACAAAATGTAAGGATGTCATGCTAAAATGTGCTTCATTCTGGAACACGTAAGCCATTGGATCTAAGGAATCACGTTTTATTACTACAGAATAGTTTATAGGTTTGTGAAGCCAATTCATTCCTCATCCCCCTCTTCTGCTTGTCAAACAGATCTCTTGTGTGTGTTTTTCCGCATGTTCCGATGGAGGTAGCATTATGTATGGTTGCACAATGCTATACAGGGTCCAGATGGTGACAGTAGGTGAGGATCTTAGTTCTCAGGAGGGATTTGTGAGAAGGGACAGACGGCGACACACCACAAAACCTTGATATGCTGTGAATGCATTTGTTGCAGATTTCTTATCATTTCTAATATTTATTAAATGGGTTGAAGGTAGAGTGTGGAGTCACTGTTATACAAAAGGCACATTGCTACAATACAATAATTTAGCCTGAAACTATCAGTCTGCTTTAGTAGGAATTCCTATATAATCTGCACAGTACATGGAGTGATTCTACACATACAAATTGGCATGAGATCGATGAATCAGTAGATCAGGCCGGAAGCTCAGTCTTAAATATTGAAATGTCGGCATTGTTAGGTTGGAGGATTTTACTTTTTTTTTTTCTCCAAAAGCCTGTAAAGACTCTTTACATCCCCTATGCTCTCAGGGCCATGTGGCAGACTGAGTGGCAACTGTGAGACACACAGGGCCCAGCTGTCATTAAGGGTAGCCTGGCACCCGCTTCTTACTAGGGAATAGAAAGCTGTTAGCTGCCTGCTTATTGTGGCTTCCAGGTCCCATCATTTGCTCAAAAATATCAGCTTGAAATACAGGGTAATAAATGACAGAATAATACAGTACTCCATTTTGCTCCTTGGCTTAGCATGCTGATTTATCCTAATCCTACATAATCATTACGTTTTCACAAGAAAAAAAAAATATTACATTTCTAACCATGGAGCTGAAAATTAGTATGTTGAAAGAAAAGGAGGTTGTTATTACACAGGGCTAATGTACTGTATGGAGCATTCCCCTGCCCTGTGTATGTAGTTGTCAAGTGTATATAATACAGAAAATGCATTTCATGTAACTTGCTCGTCAACCAACACCTTAATAGCTATTGCTACTGGTTTTATTTTCTTTTTTTTAGGTAGACTTATTGAGTTAAGGCTGATTTACATGGGGCATTTTTCAGGCCGATTATCGGGAACAAACATTAGTACAAACACTCGTTCCTGACAATTGGACCATGTAAAGGTGCCATAGATCTTATGAAGGATAAAACACCTATGTGGACACCTAAATAATCAATCTGGGCAGCAGAATGTGCTGTGTGAATAGTGATCTGCTGCCCAGAAACAATGAATCTGTATGAGGATGGGAGATGGCAGTAGCCATTGCAGTGGAGGTGATTGCTGCATGTAAATGCTGCTCTTACCTCCACTGATCAGTAGGCAATTATTGGGAAGGAAGGTTTCTTCCCAATAACTGCCTGCGTGTAAATGTGCCCTTCTAGTTAAGATGTATTGTTTAATTTTAGAAGTACTCAGC
The DNA here is from genome assembly GCA_900303285.1 of Rhinella marina. Lineage (NCBI taxonomy): Eukaryota > Metazoa > Chordata > Amphibia > Anura > Bufonidae > Rhinella > Rhinella marina. The sequence continues at coordinate 277,079 of ONZH01001904.1, read as the reverse complement.
CAGTCATAATTATCAGTATAATTCATTGCAGTCCATGGAAGTTACTGAGAGCATCACATATTTCACTGATAAGTGCAATACTGTACTGAGGGCATCTCTGTCTAGGCCTATTAAGAGAACAATAGAGCATTCATTCTTTTATCATACCCCTGAGGATTACCCTTCAGAGAATGTCTTCCCTCACAGCACCAGTAAACTGACAATGGGTTCCTTTCAATATCATAGTACTGCCAATATCCAAACCCTGCACACATACACAAGTATTAACACCTTGAAGTCCTAAAAGCGGATTTTTAGAATTTAGTAAATAATGTTACATGTAATGACTCTCATGCCTGGAACTCTGTATACTTTACAGATTCCATAGAATATAGCTGACTATAGGGAAATCGACTATTAGAATGAGGCGCGACTTGTAGTTTTTGCCCAATAGCTGATCAAATGTTAGATCCACTGGTTTCAGTCTATTACGGAGTGCAGTGTATAACATATGAATTACTGGTTCTGACTAATGGAGAAAGTTCAGATAAGTTAGCGGTGGTAGGGGTGTTTTTTGATGAACGTTTTTACTAGTTGTCAGGTAGCTATATAGAGGGGGGAAGCTTGTATTTATTTCCTTTATTAATGTGAGCCTCTGTTGTTGCAAGCTGCTGAATGGGTTAATGTTTTCTCAGTTGCACAGTCAAGCCATCTGAAGACAGCAGCCCTCCTCCAGAATAAACAACTAGGTCTATTGAAATTCTGAATTCATTTTCAACTTTGGTTTGTGGTCGAGCCTTAAAAACACCCAAATTAATTGTTTCCAGCAGTCATTTTCAACCTACTGTTGATTTTAGGTGCCGTTCAGCCAGCTTTAAAAGTTCTCCAAGCGAAAAAATGAGACAAATTGTTCAGAGTTGAGGACAGCCATGTGATTTTTGATCTCTACATTGGTGCAGATGCCGCACAGACTACTATAAATTTGTCCTGGAAAAACCACTTGTTTTATGTGTTTTGTCTCCGCTTCTGGCCATAATGTCAAGCACCCCTGCTGAGTGATGCAAAGCTTAGTGTTAGGTTTAATTGACCAGAGCTGATTTGTTAAAACAATTCATTTAAGAGGGCAGTAACCGGACAGCCAAGGCCAAGTTTGCTACCTGAATCCCTTGACCTCTAGAGCTGTCTGGGTCAGGGGACGCCTGGCAGCCATTTGAACTCTCCCTTTGTTTTCTGGTGTCACTGTTTTCCCTCTGAATCTTTTGTGGTTACAGCTGACAAGTAGGCCTCAGCCATGGCTTTACACACCAGTGTCTCTCAAGCAATCCCTCGGGAGGGGCCCAGTCTTCTGTTTGATGTGGTCTGGCTGTACTTGTTACTTTTGTTTGCTGACAGTAATAGGGACAAATTGGCACAAGAGGTGTCAAGAGGATTTCCAGCTTTTTAGGAGGAGACTTCATTTCACCTCTCTGGCTCCCTGCCTTTTTTGTGACCCATTCATAAATCTCTATAGCTTCGCCAGGCTTTCAATATTATACTGAAAACTTAAGTTCTTTTACTGTATTCAACAGTAAGAACAAGAGTCGCAAGTGATATGCCATTGAATGATGCTGACAGTTATTAAAGTACGAGAGGCATATCACCAAAGTACAGAATATTTCCACAGCATGGGCTACATGAAGAAGTGTGTCTATTTAACAGTGCAGCTTCTGTTACTATAGTGCTTTGAAGTTGGTGGTCCCTCAAAGAATAATAGGAGTGGTACACTCATGCTTATGCTGTTTCAGGGATAAGTGGAATCTAGTTCTTTGTGGACAAGCATTATTATCTCATAATTTAGGACCGTTTAAAATGCTTTTGAGTCTTTTTGCAAAATCTTGTTTAATCACCCTTTAAGCTATACTTATATATGGCTACACACAAAAAAGTAGCCCCCCCTCCAGCGATAGTATAACAAGATGCATGAGCAAGCAAGTCACAAAGGATGCTGAAAGTGGTCCCTGTTGACATCTATGCATCTTTGGGCAGGTCGGATTATGTTGGCTGATACTGATTGCAGCTCTTCAACAGTGATGCTGCAGAAGAAAAAATGTCCTGCTTTTTCCAATAAGATGGGGCAACATGCCACACATCACTGGTACGGATTCATGAACTATTTATAGAAGAGCGAACTGTGAGCAAGGGGTTATGGCCACCACGTTCTCCAGACTTGTCCACCTGCGATTTTTATCAGTGGGGAAATTTAAAACAGAAAGTGCACACTAAGAATCCACATACCCTGGATGAACTCAAGGAAATCCTCACAAACACTATCCGCAGCATCACAATCAGTATCAGCCAACATAATCTGACGTGCCCAAAGATGTATAGACGTGAACGGGGACCACCTTTAGCATCTTTTGTGACCTGTGGGTAATTTAAAAAAAATCCACTTGCTCGTACATCTTGTCATACTATCGCTGGAGGTGAACCTCTTCAGAACCTTCTGTCTCATAAGCTGACCATACACCGTAGACAGTTGTCAGATACTAGTTTGGCTGAAAGCTATCTCTTGCGCTCTTGCAATACACATGCTTGCTTGTCTTGGCCTCCTCAGACACCTCTGGTTGTGGCTTTTCTTCCTGAGAAGAAAAGAATTGGGAATCCAAATGCCCAATCTTTCTCTCCCTGACTTCTGCATTAGATGGTTGGCCAGTCCCTTTAAAATCAATATGTTTGGCCTACATTGGTAAAAATGTATACTACCAATATTATATTACAGTATATTGGATGAGGCATTTGGAGTAGAGAAAGGAGTTAACCACATTCCAGTTCACATTCTCTATTGGTATGAAGACTACAAACCAGTTCACTTAATAAACAACTTTTCTTCTGTCCTTGATGGTATCTGAAGCTCTTCCTCTTTTATATCACACCAGGAAGGCAGTAAAACTGTGAATTGATCAGAGGTCACCATACATGGCAAGTCTGGATAGAACAACCTCACTGTATGCAAGAGTATGTTGCAAGCTTCTTTGGTTTCTACACATTTGCAAGCATTTAGAGTAGCAAGAAAGAATTTGCTGTAATTACTGCACAGAACTTAAATTGTTACTAAAATCGTGCACATGAGGAGAGGAATAAAGCAAATAATCCATATAGAGGCCACATTGTTACGCAGGCTTTGAAGGCATATTCCGCACTCCAAACCTCAGCAGAAACGCTAGCGTCTAAACTGTTATCTTAAAGAAAATTAACATAATCTTAAAATGGTACACATATGTTTGTGCTCAATATTTGTGGAAGGGCTGTAAATCTGATTGTCTAACTTGGCTGCTCTTACATTACTTCAAGTGCTGTATTTGTAGCCCAACCAAAATATTTTGCTCAATGATTTATGAATATCGCACAATATTTTCTGTTCTATTTACACAGACCAAAAAGGGAGAGAAAGCTGCTTACATTAATATGAGGATCACTGGTCTTTTAGGGATTAAATAGACTTGTTATGCTGCATTAATCCTTTTTTGGTACGTTTGAAATGACTTCTTACCGCTAACAAACACATCATTAGGTCCTAGAATTAATCTAGTTTTTACCCTTAGACATGCCTCTAATGCAACACATGTGGCAGCGGAAAAATCAGACTGCTGGTTTGACACCAAGATTGCAGTGGGAGATACTAAGTAAAACGCTCAATTGGATTTCAGGGCATTATATGAAAAAGGAATAATAATGAAAATAAGAGTGAACCTTGAATGGCCCAGAGCTCCAGATAGCACGTTTCAACACATCTGGTCACTATTTGTTCCATCAGGTAATAAAGGATAGCAGCGTTCAGCAACCTTCAGAATACTTGCTGGGCTAGAAATTAAGTTGTCACAATACCAACCTTGTAACGATTACAAGTATTAAGTCAAACCTTGTCATGTGTTATGGTCATTTCCAATTGATGATTCATGTAGGAGTAGAATAAATGAGTAGGTTTTGTGTAGGTTAACCCTTCTGTGGCCAGAGCTGAAAAAAGACTTCTAGCATTAATAGCATTTTTAACTTTAACAGCTTGATAGTATATATCAAGTATATATACAGTGATCCCTCAAGATACAATGGCCTTAGGATACAATATTTTCATATTTTCATATATTTAACATACAATGGTGTTTTCTGACCCATCATAAGTTGAAATTAGACATACATCGTCTCAGACTCAGATCCAACCAATCAAGGTCACTTCTCTGGTAAAATAGCTGTATTAGTTACTAGTTAGCAGCTAGTCCGAGATGTTATATGTAAGGAGTTTTATCTGTCTTAGTTATCTGCTTATTTGTCTTAAATCTTCATTTTCTCTTATCTTGGATGACATTTTGGGGCTTTGGAACCGATTACTCAACTTACAATGGTTTCAACATACAATGGTCGTCCAGGAACCAATCGGACCACTGTACATATATATATATATATATATATATATATATATATACAGTGGGGAAAAAAAATAATTAGTCAGCCACCAATTGTGCAAGTTCTCCCACTTGATGAGAGAGGCCTGTAATTGACATCATAGGTAGACCTCAACTATGAGAGACAAAATGAGAAAACAAATCCAGAAAATCACATTGTCTGATTTTTAAAGAATTTATTTGCAAATTATGGTGGAAAATAAGTATTTGGTCAATAATAAAAGTTCATCTCAATACTTTGTTATATATCCTTTGTTGGCAATGACAGAGGTCAAACGTTTTCTGTAAGTCTTCACAAGGTTGGCACACACTGTTGCTGGTATGTTGGCCCATTCCTCCATGCAGATCTCCTCTAGAGCAGTGATGTTTTGGGGCTGTCGCTGGGCAACACGGACTTTCTATTCCCTCCAAAGGTTTTCTATGGGGTTGAGATCTGGAGACTGGATAGGCCACTCCAGGACCTTGAAATGCTTCTTACGAAGCCACTCCTTTGTTGCCCTGGCAGTGTGCTTGGGATCATTGTCATGCTGAAAGACCCAGCCACGTTTCATCTTCAATACCCTTGCTGATGGAAGGAGGCTTGCTCTCAAAATCTCACGATACATGGCCCCATTCATTCTTTCATGTACACGGATCATCGTCCTGGTTCCTTTGCAGAGAAAACGCCCCAAAGCATGATGTTGCCACCCCCATGCTTCACAGTAGATATGGTGTTCTTTGGATGCAACTCAGCATTCACTCTCCTCCAAACACGACAAGTTGTGTTTCTACCAAACAGTTCTACTTTGGTTTTATCTGACCATATGACATTCTCCCAATACTCTTCTGGAACATCCAAATGCTCTCTAACAAACTTCAGATGAGCCCGGATATGTACTGGCTTAAGCAGGGGGACACGTCTGGCACTGCAGGATCTGTCTCTGGCGGCATAGTGTGTTCCTGATGGTAGCCTTTGTTATGTTGGTCCCAGCTTTCTGCAGGTCATTCACTAGGTCCCCCTGTGTGGTTCTGGGATTTTTTCTCATAGTTCTTGTGATCATTTCGACCCCACGGGGTGAGATCCTGCGTGGAGCCTCTGATCAAGGGAGATTGTCAGTGGTTTTGTATGTCTTCCATTTTCTAATTATTGCTCCCACAGTTGATTTCTTCATAGCAAGCTGCTTGCCTATTGCACATTCAGTCTTCCCAGCCTGGTGCAGGTCTACAATTTTGTTTCTGGTGTCCTTCGACAGCTCTTTGGTCTTCGCCATAGTGGAGTTTGGAGTGTTACTGTTTGAGGTTGTGGACAGGTGTCTTTTATACTGATAACAAGTTCAAACAGGTGATGAGTGGAGGACAGAGGAGCCTCTTAAAGAAGAAGTTATAGGTCTATGAGAGCCAGAAATCTTGCTTGTTTGTAGGTGACCAAATACTTATTTTCCACAACATTTGCAAATAAATTCTTTAAAAATCAGACAATGTGATTTTCTGGATTTGTTTTCTCAAATCTATGGCCAAAATCCCGCGCCTACGCAGTGCGATCTACATTCGGCGCAGGCACAGTGAGGAAGCTGGGACCCGGGCAGGCGGCGGCTCTCACAGTGCCTGTGCCAAATGTAGATCGCACTGCGCAGGCGCAGGATTTCGGCCATGGACAGGGCCGGCAGCCGACAGAGCTAGCTGCCTGGCCCTGTCAATCAACAAAACTGAGGCATGTTTAGAGGTGGGGAAACGGCGCTACTAGGTGCAGGGTTACCGCCCCCTGCACCTAGTAAGGTTAATTTGCATATTAACAAAGATTAAATATCTCAAAAACGGCACAACTATTTACTATATGATTAACAGATTTGCCATCAGGTGTCATTTGCACATTGCAAATGACAACCGGTTTTATAGGCACAAATCTGATGACAGAAACCCTTTAAGAAAGATCCAGGGTGGATTGAAAGGTTGTACGATTATGGGAAAATAAACAACACCGAACGAGCTGGAGTGCTCTGGAGTTCATGTTTGAGATATATATAGTATAGACCAAAAGTTTGGACACCTTCTCATTCAAAGAGTTTTCTGTATTTTCATGACTATGAAAATTGTAGATTCACACTGAAGGCATCAAAACTATGAATTAACACATGTGGAATTATATACTTAACAAAAAAGTGTGAAACAACTGAAAATATGTCTTATATTCTAGGTTCTTCAAAGTAGCCACCTTTTGCTTTTGATTACTGCTTTGCACACTCTTGGCATTCTCTTGATAAGCTTCAAGAGGTAGTCACCTAAAATGGTATTCCAACAGTCTTGAAGGAGTTCCCAGAGATGCTTAGCACTTGTTGGCCCTTTTGCCTTCACTCTGCGGTCCAGCTCATCCCAAACCATCTCGATTGGGTTCAGGTCTGGTGACTGGAGGCCAGGTCATCTGGCTTAGCACCCCATCACTCTCCCTCTTGGTCAAATAGCCCTTACACAGCCTGGAGGTGTGTTTGGGGTCATTGTCCTGTTGATAAATAAATGATGGTCCAACTAAACGCAAACCAGATGGAATAGCCATGCTGGTTCAGTATGCCTTCAATTTTGAATAAATCCCCAACAGTGTCACCAGCAAAGCACCCCCACACCATCATACCATCAAAGCAAAAGGTGGCTACTTTGAAGAACCTAGAATATAAGACATATTTTCAGTTGTTTCACACTTTTTTGTTAAGTATATAATTCTACATGTGTTAATTCATAGTTTTGATGCCTTCAGTGTGAATCTACAATTTTCATAGTCATGAAAATACAGAAAAAGTCCTGCCACTTTACAAATCACTAGTCAGACCACACATGGAGTACTGTGTACAGTTCTGGGTTCCTGTGAACAAGGCAGACATAGCAGAGCTGGAGAGGGTTCAGAGGAGGGCAACTAAAGAAATAACTGGAATGGGTGGACTACAGTACCCAGAAAGATTATCAAAATTAGGGTTATTCACTTTAGAAAAAAGACAACTGAGGGGAGATCTAATAACTATGTATAAATATATCAGGGGTCAGTACAGAGACCTCTCCCATCATCTATTTATCCCGAGGACTGTGACTGTGACGAGGGGACATCCTCTGCGTCTGGAGGAAAGAAGGTTTGTACACAAACATAGAAGAGGATTCTTTACGGTAAGAGCAGTGAGACTATGGAACTCTCTGCCTGAGGAGGTGGTGATGGTAAATTCACTAAAAGAGTTCAAGAGGGGCCTGGATGTATTTCTGGAGGGTAATAATATTACAGGTTATAGTTACTAGAGATGGGTCGTTGATCCAGGGAGTTATTCTGATTGCCTGATTGGAGTCGGGAAGGAATTTTTTCCCCTAAAGTGAGGAAAATTGGCTTCTACCTCACAGGGTTTTTTTGCCTTCCTCTGGATCAACTTGTAGGAAAACAGGCCGAACTGGATGGACAGATGTCTTTTTTTGGCCTTACAAACTATGTTATGTTACTATGAATGAGAAGGTGTGTCCAAACTTTTGGTCTGTACTGTATATATATTAGCCTTACTGAACTTTATGGGAGTATCGTTCACATTCATGGGTTGTCCTGTGGGGAAATATTCTTACTAAGTGGGATTATAATAAAAGAAGGGATACTCCCCCTCACTGATCCCTTGACGCACCGTTCTGAGACATATTGGGTCCCTTCTGGTCTCTTCTTCCTGGTCATGTCTCCATACACAGGAAACCTTTATAGATGCCTACTCAGCCAATCACTTGTTAAGCCTCAAAGAATGGACCAAAGATGTCATAAAGGTTTTCAGAATTTTTTACTTCTTTCTCTATTTTGCTTTAGTTAGCCATCATCACCCAGCACTGCATTCAGCTTTTGGCGTCTTTCACATCACATTTATTGTTATAGGCATGGAATTTACTAGGTCTGGCGTAACAAACGGTAGTCTTAATATAAACTCTGTTGGCACAGACCTTTTACCAAGAATTTGGGACATTTCAAGGCAGTCTGTGCACCGCACTCTCAAAGGTACACCAGCTATTGTGCAGATGTGTCATGTGCCATAATTTGCAACTTTGATAAATGCCCCTCAGTGGACACCTTAGTAACGGCGAGATGAGACAACCTTTAAAGTGTTTGAAAAATAGATAATATTGTATGCAATCAGTTTAACTGAACATCCTATCATTTTCAATAGATTTTTTTGCCGGATTGTAACTGAAAGCTCTACATCAGTTTATTTGCTGGAAGGAAAAGTGCAGACATCTGTGCTTTCCTGTGCAGTACAAAAAACTGACAGGAATGCAGAATAGACAAAACAAATGCATCCAAAAACTGATCATTTTACCTAAAAGAAAAAACTGTGGTGAGCACATCTATTCATAGCTTTACCATGCCTTACTGTGAAGTGCTTGAATTGGTCTGGCTGAAATGTATTACTGTACTAATGTCCATATGAGATATGAAAAGACAAACGATAAAATAGTATTCTTTTGCATTTCAGTTTCTGTACCTTATGAGTTGCACAACTTAAAATAATTCCAGAAAAGGGTGTTGGTTGCCTGGGGGTTGTGGCCTTTGTGTTATGACTGGTATTCTTAGCAAAGAAGACTCATAATTAAATAGACACTAGCACAATTATGTAAATCACATCACATAAACCATTTTCCCTTCACATAGCCAGTTGACAAGCTTTAAAGGGGCAGCATAGAAACAGAAAAAATATTGCTGCTTTCTTTCAGGAACAGTGCACATCTGACCATGGGTTGTATTTGATATTGCAATTCAGGCATAAAAGTGAATGGGCATGAGCAAAATTATATTCTATATTGATGGCCTATCCTCAGCCCCTCAATAGAATATATCTTATATATTGATGGCCTATCCTCAGCCCCTCAATAGAATGTATCTTATATATTGATGGCCTATCCTCAGCCCCTCAATAGAATGTATCTTATATATTGATGGCCTATCCTCAGCCCCTCAATAGAATGTATCTTATATATTGATGGCCTATCCTCAGCCCCTCAATAGAATGTATCTTATATATTGATGGCCTATCCTCAGCCCCTCAATAGAATGTATCTTATATATTGATGGCCTATCCTCAGGATAGTTCATTAATATCTGATTGGTGGCGGTCTGACTTTTAGCATCTCTCCTAATAGCTGTTTGAAGAGGCCGCTGGGTTCTGGTGAGTGTTGAGGCCTCTTAGGCCAGTGACATTATGTTCATTGGTCACATGGCCTAGTTAAAGTAAATTGACCTAAGTTGCAATAGCAAGCACAGCCGCTATACACATATAAATCAGACAGATCTCCAGAAAATGAGATAATAGCACGTGTGGCCGTATATACTATTGTCCTATTTCTCCCTGATGACGTTGCTGAGAATATTGTCAGCACAATATATACAATCCATACTCAAATTGTACAATCACACAAACATATGTTTTTAACATTCACTATCTTGACCCACACAGTAATGTTAGGTTTTAATTGAAGAAAAAAAAATATGTTTTAATACTCGACTGGTGGAAGGCTGGGTCACCAGTTGGGTTTTATCCCAGTTAGGTATTGGAATTTTGAGCCACCATGCCTCACATAACCTATGCTCAAGTATAGTGTTTTTATGGAAGAAAGCACACATTTTTGTAATTCTGGTTACCTAACCTAGGGCTGAGTTTACATGCTACAGGTTGTTGTGGTAAAAAAAATGCAGCAAAAATCACATTGTAAAAATCACATGTGTTTTTACCACAATTGCCAATTTTGCGAAGTGGTAATTGTCAATGTTTTTTCTGTGGGGGAAACCCATATATCTAACATTTTCCACCTGTAGAAAAGCATGTAGCCAATTACTGCATCACGAAATTGCATTGACTGTGGCATCTAAGAAGTTAAAGGGGTTTTCTGTTAGTTAACTACTGATGACCTATCCTCAGGATAGGTCATCAGTATCTGATTGTTGAGGGTCCGATACCCAGGACCCCCACCAATCAGCTGTTTGAGAAGGCAACCGGCGCTCCTGTGAGCGCTGAGACCTTCTCTTAGCTCACCAAGCACAGCGCCCTACATTGTACAGCGGCTGTGCTTGGTATTGCGTTCAGCCCCATTCACTCGAATAGGGCTAAGCTGCTACTAGGCCACGTGACCGATGAATGTGATGTCACTGGACTAGGAAAAGCGTGCCACGCCGGTGCCTTCTCAATCAGCAGATCGACGGGGACCTCCTGTCGGACCTCCACCGATCAGATACTGATGACCTATCCTGAGGATAGGTCATCAGAGGTTAACTCCCGGAAAACCCCTTTAAACTGCTGGGATCTGAGTTCTCTCTGATCCTGGCAGTGAGAGTGGATGTGTCGGATGGTGTAGACAGAACTTCAGAGCCCATGCCATGTGCCATAACTTACTGCTTACTACATCGTACTTTTATGGGGAAGGGGTTAAGGGTACTGATTAAACAAGACAAGAATTTTGGCCACAAATGGAAGCATGCAGAATGTTCTTCTCATATAGTGATGTGAGAATCAGAGATAAATATATACTCTACTTATATGATGTGTTAGTGAGACATCTTTATTAGAGATGTACCATTGCTTCTAGCCCAGAATATGGTGCCAGGTTAAGGAACCATACTGTGGCACAAGACACTCTTATTCCCATGTGCATAAAACCTTACAATTAAAGAGGTTTTATGGCAAACACACAGGCAGTAGGACCCATACATTTTGGGGAAACAAGGTCACCCATGGGAACACATATACAGAGCAATGCCCAGAAACTATATTATTAACAGTGAGGACAATCTCCCATATAGATAATCATTCTCATCCTGCAGGTATTGTATAGCTCTTTAGTCAAACATAATATCTGAACACTGGATCGGGGCAAATCACCTAGTCTGTGGTGATGACACCACAGATTACTTGGTTACTGTTCTTTAGGTTCCATCTTCATATTTGAATGCAGCTTTTTTAGGCATAGTGCTGCTGTGTTTATTTGGAAATCTCCAATTCCTTGCTATTGAACTTTGTACTTCGTTCCCAGTCTAACAAATTTTATATCTGCTGATTTGATTGCAGTCTGTTGGTTATTTTATAGCAAAGTCCATGCTGGTCGTTTGCCTAATATACTTTGATGAATGACCTGGGTAAATAATTACTTTATTATTACTCATGTCAGTGTTACAGCATCAATCAGAGGAGTGTGCATTTGATTCTTGCACCACCAACAACACTCAGCTGTGACTGTCACACATGACCTGAATTCCCCTGTGTGACATGTTGAAAGTGACACCAAGTCCTTTCTGTGTGTGTATCATTTCTTTAATGTATTCCAGACTAATAATACTAGTGCTTCAACTTTTATATCTGTAACTCTGTTAATGTAATGCAGTTGACATCAGGATATTTTCTATGGATTTCCAGTATATGTTGCAATGCAGCAAAGGGGGATTTCAAAACCTAATAAACATACAAAAAGAGTGTTGCTGTTGACAGCCTGTACCTACCACACCAAAGACAGAATACAGACTGTGAGAAGGAGCAGCCCTCGTTCAGCTGATTAGTTTGCAAGCAGTTTTACCACTTTACCACTGCAATTATATAAGAAGTATTTTGACAAATGTACAACTCCAGTTTCAAAAAAGTTAGGACGCTGTGTAGAATGTAAATGAATGATTTGCAATTCTCATAGACCCATATTTTATTCACAGTAGAACACATATCAGATGATGAAAACGAGACATTTTTCCATTTCATGAAAAAAATTAACTCCTTTAGAGCTTGATGGCATCAAAGTGTCTTAAAAAAGTTGGGACAGGATAACAGAAGGCTGAAAAAGCAAATGATAATAATAATTATAAAAAAAGTGGAGGAGCAATTTGCAACTAAGTCACATGACTGGGTATAAAAAGAGCATGTTAGAGGCAAAGTCTCCCAGAAGCAAAAGATGGGCACTAATCTGCGAAAAACTGCTACTAAAATTTGTGGAACAATGTAACATTATGGAGACTTTGAATATGCCATCATCTACAGTACATAATATAATCAAAAGCTTCAGAGAATCTGGAGAAGTCCATGTTCTCAAGGGACAAGGATGGTCAATATTGGACGCTCATGATCTATGAGCCCTCCGGCAGCACCCCATTAAAAACAGACAGGATTCTGTACTGGAAATCACAGCTTGGGATCAGGAGCACTTCCACTAGATCATTGTTAACACAGTTGCACAGTTCGCTGTGCAATCCACAAATGCAAGTTAAAGCTGTATCATGCAAAGAAGTGCTGCTGTCTTCTCTGGGCCAAAGCTCATTTTAAATGGACTGAGGTAGAATAGAAAACTTCTATCGTCATATGAATCAAAATTTGATATTCTTTTTGAATGATGGATGCTGTATTCTGCAGACTCGAGAGGAGAGGCACCATCCAGCTTGTTATCAGCACACAGTTCAAAAGCCTCTCTGATGGTATGTAGTTGCATAAGTGCCTATGGCATGGACTGCTTACACATCTGAAAAGTATATATAGGTTGTAGAACAATATATGCTCCTATCCTAACTCTCTTTGAGAAAAGTCTTTGTATATTTCAGCAAGACAAGACAGACTGCCTGCAGTCCAGATCTTTCACCAATAGAAAATCTAGCAGCTAGAATCCTACATCAGACAAGAATGGGACAACATTCCTCTCCCAAAACTCCAGCAATTGGTCTCCACAATTCCCCATCTTTTTTGAGGTCTGTTGCTTCTAAATGAGTTTTTTGTTCATGAAATAATACATGTTTCACTTTTAACATCTACTGTAAATAAAATATGGGTCTAAGAGACTTGCAAATCCTTGCATCCTGTTTTTATTTACATTTATTTACATTTTACACAACATTCCAATGTTTTTGGAATTGCAGTTATTTATGCAATTCCATTTTTAGGTCCTTAAAGGTAATCTTTAAAGTGAGGATCATAATGAGAAATTCGCTTTGAATGCAGTATGTCAGCGCACATGCAAATAATAGTGAGGGGATTGCTTTTTCTTGAATTTTCTGGTTACTTATATTACTTTATTAAACATCTCTGCTTTCTTATACCTCCAAGAATTTCTATGTCTGTTAATTTTTCAGAATTCATATACTGTACATTAATCGTAAAACTCACAACTCTATACAGGATGTACTGTCCAGTACTGTATATAATGTATAGAAGAATTGATTATAGTTGGCGTAAGTTTCCCCAAATTGTCACTATTTCATAGAATCCCGAAACTTCACAACAGTAATTACAACCATGCTTTCAGCTGAGGTTAAAAAGGGCAAAATATTAATTGGATAATGTCTTTCATCTGTCAAATATGACAGTGGATGCGGTAATGCCCTGGATTCCTTGGGTTTTATAAAAATGGTTGTTTCTGGTTCGGTCTCCTTTGGTGTTACTGTTGTGCAAAGATACCCACATGAATAGTGGTTGAGTTATGAGTCACATGAAATTTTCTTACTTTCATCCTTTTTTGTGTGTTTTCACCAGATCTGATTTCACTTTCTCTTGACTCAGCATTGCTGTGCAGTACAAATCACCGCCTCACAAAGAAGCCAGACGTTTCGCACATCCTTAATCTAACACAGAGCTCCAGTTGCACTGCTGGTGGTCTTGATGACTTCTTAAGGATTCAATAATAGCCATCAAACCAGCCTATTTCGACAGTCACTTTGATGCACAGCTTTTCTTTACACTTACTATCAACATTTGTTATTAGATTTGTAGCTGAGGGCTTTGGGACATGGCTTCAGGTCATTATGGCTTTCAGTGTCTCAGACATAGGGCTTTGAATATTGTATTGAAGCCAATACATACAGATGATTGTTATAGTGCTGTAGTTTAGTGTGCTTATTTTAAGGTTACTCCTTAATATTGTTTTACTTGGTGGATGGATGAAAGATATAAAAAGGTGTCATGCTAAGAAGTGCAGCATTTATATACAGATTTTAACCCAGTTTAAAGGGGTTAATTCATGTATTATCATGAGAATGGGGCTCCTGTTTCCCAAAATGCGCATTGTATATGCATGGAAAGTGAATTAAAAGTTAGAGTCAGTGGGGGTCCTAGCAGTCAAATTCCCACCAATCACACATTCATGATTGATTTGTTCAATCTAGGGGTGGTCATTATTAATAAGGGAGTCGGCCTCTACATAACTTTGGGGTATCCAGCATCGGTCTAAATGTAAGAAAGCTTCTCTGCTGGTTTACATTTAGACCTTTTTCTACACCTAAAACAGGCATAAAAAATTATGAATGATACCTACCGGCCGATCCCCTTCCCCAATTTTTTAAGTCGGGAGTGCAGAAAAGTCGCAAATTGTGGCGCAATTTAGACGTATTTCAGGATAGTAAATGACCCTTAGATGTTTTACATTGTGTAGCAGTTGAAAAACAATATCAGTTTCTGTATAAGTATATTACAATTTGGATAGCTTACCTAGCAAAGAGAAAATATGTTTTAGTAAAGTATAAAAAAGCAGGAAAAAACAGCAGTTAGGAAAGCCTGCTGCTTTATATCTGTACATGAACATACAAAGGTGCAGCATTTTTCGTATATATAAAAAGGGTCCTTATGAAATTAAATACATTTGAATGTCACTGTTCACCACATGGTATGCATTATAGAAGGAGAACAATAGATCTGTTTTAAATATAGAGAGAAAAAACTTCAGGAAGCTTGCATGTATGAAGCAAGACTCCTGATTTACCACTATTATCAGGATGCTCACAAGCGTGTAAAGTGTTAAACACTGGAAATGTGGTGCAAAGGAAAACTAGCTTAGTTAATCTATCTGATTAGTTGCTATTGGAAGCTAAGGCTATGTTCACATTTCCGTTCTGAGATCTCACAGGCATTTGTGCCACATCAGCCAGCCAGATCGCCGAAATGGAGATGTCAACACGGCCTAAGGCCTCATTCACACAGCAAGCAATGAGCAACAGCCATGTGAAAGAGGCCTAAGCTAGTTTTCTTTTGCATCACTTTTGATAAATTTCCCTTTATTATATATCCCCTATATATTAATTAGGACAGTATGTATGGCCTTAACCCACTAACTCTATATGAAACAGACGACTTCAATCAAGAATATCTTTCAAGTTTACCAGTAAACCAAACAGACTATGATGGAAATTTATTAACAGCATTATACCAATTTTTGGCCATAAAAAAAGTTGCAAATTCTGGCGCACACCATATTTGTGCTAAATTTTGTAACTCTCAGGTCTTTTCAAAAGCGACGAAAAAGTCTGTAGAGTCTAAAAAAAAGCACAAATGTATGTGCAAATCTAACCCTTTTGTGACCACCAGTATACCTTTTTATGGCGTTCAGTAAGGGGCCTTTGTCTCCTGTGCAGTGGAGAACAAGAGCCCAGCTGTCATGAAGGAGCTGACATCCTGGATCAGAATAAGTGCCAATCTTGGGCCATTTAACCCCTTAGGTGCTGAGGTCAATAGCAACCATTGCATCTAATTTTTTTAGAGGGAGGGGCTCTCTCAGGCATTGGCACCACCACGAACAAGGTACTGCCTTCACTGTATGTCTATCATGCCAAAGGGGAAGCCTTATAGTGCCTGTCAGTATTGAACTGATAGTATAATACACTGTACTGCATATGCAGCAGGGTTGCCAACCATCCTAATATTTCTGGACAGTCTGAAAAATAGCCAACTTTTTTCTTGTGTCCATGAAAAAAAAATAGATATGTGATTTTTTTGAGGCTTGTGGTTCTTGACTAAATTATTTTGGTGATACTTATCATTTTATAGCTCACAGTAAATGCTGTTGATGAGGTGTTAAAGGTATATTGAGCTATATACACATATTACTTGTATATTTTTAATATCTATTAAGGTTTTCCTATTTGTCCGTAAAAAATGTTGGCTTTCCGTGATTTTGGGATTAGTTGTCCAGAAAAAAAGAAATATTCTGGTTGGCAACCCTGATAAGCAGTACAGTGTATTATAGAAGTGATCAGATCAACTGTATTATGGGACTAATAAATATTAAAAATAAGAGGTAAAGTTTTAATGAAATGAAAAAAATCTCTAGGTTAAAAAAAATACTACTTTTTCCAGTGGAAAAAATTGCAAAAAAAAAAAATTCCCTCCACATATTTTGTATTGCCACATCCTTAACAACTTGCACAATACTATTATCATGTAATTAATCCTGCATAGTGAACTGGGGTTTGGGATGCGGTGATGTAGACACATTCTCTTTCTTTCTTTTTTGTGTTTTTATTGTTCAAAATATTAAAATGAAAAAAAAAACTTTATATTTGGTATTACTGTAATTGTACAGACCCAGAGAATAAAGTTATCATAATATGCTAAAAAAATGAAATCTACAACAGTTAGAATTGTGGCAGTTTTGCTGTTTTTCTCATCCTTACCAGAAAGAGTTAATTAAAGTTAACCAGTAAGTTATGTGTATGCCAAAATGGCACTATTAAAAACTACAACTCATCATGCAGAAAACAAGCCCTCATATGGCTACATCAATGGAAACATAAAAGTTATAGCTTTTGGAATGTGACAAAAATAAAAAATGCTTGGTCAAAACAGGTTGGTCACAGAGGGGTTAAGAGGCATGTGCTTCTTAATATATTTGGCACAATTTTAATAGTGAAAAATAAAACACCAACCTTAATAACTATACCCTAAAGGTTTTTGTTTAAAATAAATAAATTTAAGGAGATTTGCATGATTAGAAAAAAGGTAAGCTTTGAAAATGTACCACTATGTCTGGTATTGCAGCTCATTCCTTTTCAAGTAAATGGAGCTGAACTGCAAAACCAGACATAACCTGCAGACACTGGAGTGCCACTATACTTGAAAAATACAAAAATACATGTCTCACAAAAATGTACAAAAAAACAAATCGCAACATGGCAGTAATGCCCGCATACTATCAGTGTATGATTACAGTATGTTCTTGTATTCCTACCAAACAGTAGACCATATGCAGGGAACGTGAATCTGTAGAAATCAGTCCTTGTTTGGGAAATACTTAACATAGGCACAGTAACCAGATTAATCAGTTGAACTAATACTATATTTTTTGAATTTCTTTTTCATGTCACAAACATGACTGATAGAAATAATGTGGGTGCCAGTGTCAAGAAAATATAGGAACACAGTAAAAAAAAAAAAATCATCAACCATTCCTTCAACCATACTTCCCTTGAGTTGAACTTAAAAAAGGCCTCAGCATCTGCAGCAATGTTTGAGACCTTTGCACATTCTTATAATGGCTGAGATTACAGTAAGGAAATAAAAAGTTTGGCTGAAAGTTTAACAAAAGATTTTCAAAGAGAGTTACTTAATGAGTGCGCAATGCAGGCTGCAACAGGATATGGCTGCTGAGCAGTAATGGTCTAATGACAGAGCACTCATAAAGGCTGAATGATTGCTGAAAATATGATCTGCTTGTTTCCTTAGTAGAAAGCACCCTAAGAACATTCCTAATGTTCCCTTCTTTTCTTTGCTGTGAGAGCCTCTAACAATAAATACTCTGTGCAGTTTGGGAGCACCATAGTAGATATTTACTGGCACAATGCAACGTGATCCCTTGGTTCCACAGGTTGGCTGTGTCTTCAAACTCCATGATTCAATCTAATCCATAATTGCATTAAATATTCACTCCACCTGTATAGTATATAATGTCAGTTGTATTAAAGGGGTTATCCCACAAATAATATTCTAGTTTTCAAACCAGCACCTGGATCTGAATACTTTTGTTAATGCATGTCATAAAAAATTTAGCATATCCACTGAGTTAGTCAATAAAATGTATCTGTATAGCGCCACCTTATTTCTTTGACCTGCTCACTGAGATGGCCGCCTCCTGAGCTGTGATAGGTAGAACATGGACATGCCCCCTTAGCTGCAGTAGAAAAGACACTCCCCTTGAGCTGTGATAGGTAGAACATGGACACGCCCCCTTAGCTGCAGTAGAAAAAACACTCCCCTTGAGCTGTGATAGGTAGAACATGGACACGCCCCCTGAGCTACAGCAGAAAAGACACTCCCCTTGAGCTGTCAGCTTAATATAAATCTAGCAGAGCCATGAATGGAGAGATCTCTGGATCCATGTGAGGTACAGGGCTGGTTCTAGCTTTGTTAAAAAGATATTTTGATATACTATATGATGTCTGATTTTCATTTTGTAACCCCTTTAATTGGCTGGAAAGCTGGTAAACTAAAACAAAAGGAAGATGTGTTTGGAGACTAAATGGAAAGGGGCCCAATTTACTGAACAGTTTTCACCGTTGTAGTTCACAATCCCTATCGTATATGTGCAGGGTATGGACAGTGATTTGGTCAGCCAGTCTTTTTCTCTACTTTTCTTTGAAAAGAGGAATCCATCACTTCCTACATTAACTCTTTCTGATAAGTTTCTTCTGTTTTTGGCCCCATCTAATAGGGCACTACGTTTGGGTAATTCAGGGTTCACTGGCTAATAGTTGCCTAAAAGTAATACTTATCATTGAAGGGGAGCTGTCACTCTTCTGCCGTGTGTTTTAGTAAATACTTGTATTAACCAGAGCGGATAGCCACTTTTACTTCATATGAATGTGTGAGCTTATTCCTTCACTACCGTTCACAGTAAAGAAAGTAGCTATGCATTTGCTCAGTATGCTTTATTTAAAATGAATGTGAAGCCATGCAGTTTGAGTCAAGACTGGTATTCTGTGAATTCTCCCCTATGTATTACGTGGTGAGAAGCACCCTCTACAGAATATAATTAGGATTAAAGTGGAGATACAGCTGCTTAATCGCGAGTTACATTCTACATTGTTATGTAGATTTTACATTATACCAAGGAACTGCTTATTTGCACTACATGCATTTGTATTATGTGTTAGTAGATTGTGGTCTTGATTAGTTCATATGTCTTGCTGACTATTGAACAGATATGAGGGCATGTCCTTAAATCCATCCTGCAAAAACAGTCATGCTGGAGCTCTGTCACTTTGTAGCTGGCAGTGACTGTGTAGCTGAGTAGTTAGCAGCCTGAAAGACATTTAGGTCACCTGCTTGAGTATAAGTACATAATGTTTCTGACTTACTTGATTTTTTTATCTGTCAAAATTACATTTTTATAGTCACACTGTGGGAATGGGGGTTCTGGTTTTCGAAATGCATTTTGTATGTTTGTTCCTAGTACAGTATTGATTGTTTCTGGCCCGGCATTGTAAACTGAGAATATTGTAACTTGAGGTGAATACTCTATGGAAAGCCCAGAAATGTCAATCTAAAATAAGTGATTAAAGGGGTTCTCTGGGAATTAATAAAATTAAAATACTTAAATATTTCTTTATTAGAGGAGGAGAGGAGGATTAGGCAGCTCTTTAGTTCAGCGTTCTGAAGTAACTTGTCCTGCTATGTGATTAGGACAGGTTTTGTGTGTACTAGTAGGACGGTGACCATTTTATTTCCTCTGATGACTGCTCCACAGACAAAACAAGCCATTGCAACTAAGGAAAGGTATGTGGGAATACATTTATAATAAGGTAATATTTAAGTATTTTCATTTTCTTAATTCCCGGAAAACCCCTTTAAGTAGATAATTAATACATACATGGCCAATCCTTACATATAAGTCAGAAATAGCTGCTGTAAGCTGTAGATCACTTTGTATGTAGAGGACAGGAGTGTCTTCAGGATCCTGAACAATATATGTAGCATACCAGTAAAATAACATGGAGCCCCCTCACCTTGTGTTCAAAGGTGCAGCTCATCCAGGCACAGGTAGAGGGCAGTACAGAGCATGTAGTACCACACTGTAAAGAGGCTCTACTAGACAGCCAATCAGTGCCTGCTCTTCAGTAGTACGGGTAAAATGCCCATACCAATGGGTTTGATCTTCCAGCCCATCACAGATGCCACATATTGGCAGTATCTTCAAGTTATAGTAGCCCAGAAAAGGGCATTGTATGTTGAATATATTGTAACCTGCGGACATTGTAACTTGAAGGACTGCTGTGCTCTTACAGTTCCATGTTACAACAGCCATGTGTGGAAAGGGCTGTTATAATTTGTCTACAAACTGAAAGTGCCAGTATTTATAATGTCTATCGCATGGCATTCATTCTTATTGAGGCAAAATGTCATATTACTTTGCAGTGAAATAAATATGGGAGCCAAAAACAGCCTGTAACTCTGCCTCCAGGGATTGGGACTTTTCCTCTGTAGCTCAGCTTCAGGAAACTTTAAGCATTTGTGTGCTCAAGACCGCATACCATTGGAAAGGAAGTTAGGGTGGAGATGCATGCCTAGATTAAATGAGTATGAAAATCACTGTACTAGCTGTGGGCTATGAACTGCACAGATTTATGATGTCAATGTCATAACTCTTTTAAGGTCTTGCACGCTTTTTTTTGCCTTTTACTTATTCACTCTTTGTCCCTCCCTTTTTCTCACTGCTTTACCTCAGATGACAGCTATGCATTTTTTCTTGCATTGCCTCCTCAGAAATACTTAATTGCTTGTGCTGATTTTTCTGCTGCTTTAATGATACAGCATATTAAATGCAGTGAAATTTTTGGAACGTGCAACTTCTTTGCAACCCCCTCCTCCCATGAGGACCCCACTTCTATGGCTAGTTTAGATCACTCCTTTAGATCAGTCCCAACAGCCACTCTGTCCATTTTCCGAACTGAGGTTCGGTTCCAAGTGGTACCTTGGAATCAAACCCAAGTTCGGGAAATGTTTTTTTTACTGAAAAAATGAAATTATGAAGTTATTACGCGAAGTCTTGTGAGCCAATAGTATCCCGATCCGTACAGTATTAGAACAAAGTTTTATGCAAATCGACTTTGGATGTTTCATCTGAAGTCGATTCGCTCATCCCTAGAGAACACTTTACTGTTCCTTAGGTTACAGCCACATGGTCAGGTTTTTGCATGCAGTTTTGGATTATTAGAAGTAAATCATTAAAGGAGAAAGGAGAGATATGACTTCTCTTTTTTTAATTTGCTCCTGGTTTTGTCTTCTAAAACTGCATGCAGAAACCTGACCATGTGGCCATACCCTTAGTTTTCCTGTTGAACATAAGTAACTTTACCTTTAAGATCCTCAGCACCTGTTTGAGACATTTGATGTACACACAGTACAATGTCTACACAAAAGGAAAACATGTAAGAAGTCTATGTGCGCGGTTAAAATCATGTGGACCAGACCATGTCAGCTAGACAACGGCCAAAGCGCATGCAGCAGATTTGTTTGGTTGTGTGCTTTTAGTCTCTACGTCTGCACTGAGGTATGTGCATGACCTCAGGTAAAATTATCTATGGGAAACACAATGTTCTCTTCCTTACAGTGAACCGTTTGTTTATGAGATGGGCTCTTTTTTTTTTTTTTGTTACCAGATTTAAATTATTTATTTTCAGTGCTCGTGGAAA
Organism: Rhinella marina; assembly: GCA_900303285.1. NCBI lineage: Eukaryota > Metazoa > Chordata > Amphibia > Anura > Bufonidae > Rhinella > Rhinella marina. The sequence goes on along the minus strand of ONZH01001904.1, from coordinate 255,266 downwards.
ATGGAAGAGTAAAACAAACCTACACATTGTTTGATGTCCTCAGCATGTCCTTAAAGGACCTCTATGGGACGCACTAACATACAGGATATCTGTGTTGCAATGGAGATTTTTTTAATATTTGTTCAGGCTTGTGTTTGTTGTTCCAACTCATATCAGAACTGAGAGAAGCAGGGAGAGAGCAGCAAAATTGGTTACTAGTGTGACTTTTGTAAGATATAAGGCGGCAGAGAGAAGCACATGAGTAGATGCACTTTAAATGCAAAACCTGGAAAGCATGGTGACATTTCATATGAAGCTCGAAGACTCAAACCATTGCCAGTGATCAGTAGTAATAGAGTTATGGTGAATTATCTGGATCAACTTGATAATATATATATTTTAGTTTATTTGATAGGCATCTGTTTGGATCCTCATAGTTTTGTGTGACTGAATGCCATAACCCTTTGACTTGCAAGAGTACTGAAGGACCACACACTTCGTAGATCTCTATGGGCAAGATGGTCAGTGGTCCACTAGACAAATAAAGGTATAAAACCATGTATGGGCACAAATGAAATACGTTTAAAATTACATTTGGATGGTATCAGAGCATGAGGGAAGCAAGGCTCCATGGCTGGAGAATTAAAATATAATAGCCAGAGATGAACAAAGTTATTCTAAAGAATCAAATTTGTTTTGAATTTCTTTAAAAATTCATAGCATAGCAACTCTGAAACTTTTGAGATTATTTTTATGTGAATTTTTCAAAATGGTGACCAAGATTTTGCAGGTCAGAAGAAGGTATCTTCCACCAAAAGGAGATACATTTTGGACTGTTTTTTAATTTAAAAAAATCTGCCAGTGCAGTGTGTTTTTAAAACACACTGTTTTCACTGGCTACCATGCTTTTACCCATAACCATATATGTTGTTGGTAGTTTGACATTACTAATGCTGTCTTGGCATTGAAGAGCTTGCAAGGGGTTGATATAGTGCTAGGCGACCCCGGAGTGCCATACATGACTTTCCAGGGCAATTAGGACACCTTTGTTTTAGATCAAAATTATTCGGATCCAAATTGAATCTGATAACTGTAAGAATCGGACATTAAATGAATTCGCTCATCTGTCATTCTAGCTGGTTGGTAAGCTCCAGCATGACTATGAAATTAGATAATTCACAAACTCCATATAGGATACATAGTTTGAATGTTAGTTCTTCAGCATTCACAATCAGATTTCATTCTCAACAGCAGACTGTTAAAGGGAACCTGTCATATTGAACATGGTGTGTCAGCCATAGGCAGCAGGTTATAGGGCAGGAGGAACTAAGTAGATTGATGTAAAAGTTGTGGGAAAACATTCAGTATAACTTGTATTTTATTCATTTATATTCCTGCTCATTCAGGGCTTTGAAGTCCAGGAGGCGGTCCTGTCAATGATTGACAGCTATCTCTGTATGTACAGTCAGAGAGGCAAGGCTGTCAGTCACTGATAGGACCGCCTCCTGGACATTAAAGCCCAGAATGAGCATAGAATTTAAATGAATAAAATACAGGTTATGCTGAATCTTTTCCCACAAAACTATATATCAGTCTATAACATGCTCCCTGCAGATGACACAGCATTTTCTTGGAGACAGGTTATCTTTAAAGGGGTTGGCCACATTCTGGCTACTGTTGACCAGTGTTCTAGTAGGATGACTGTATGGTACTTACTAATATAGCTTTTCCTGATATTCTGCACCATTTTCTATATTTTGGCCATGTCTTTTGTGCTGTCCATATGAAGGGACAATCCATAAAATGTCTGCTGTTGGAAGTTCATGTGTCCTGACAAAAATAACTCAAGACACAACACTTAGCCTCCTTGATTCAAATACACCGCACCTGCCATTTGCAATTGCATTGTTGGGAGTTTATTGTAGGAGCAGTGTGTGTGACTGGAGGCAGAGTGATGTGTCTGGTCACATGACCCTCAATCAGCGGCCATCTTATGGGCAGGACCTCAATGCGGACATCACAGAATATTTGCCCAACAAGGAGACATGGCTTATAATATAGCACAGAATATCCACAAAGACTATATTATTATGTTCCATATTGTCATCTTACACTCACATTGGTCAACAGTAGCCAGTAAGTGGCCATCCCCTTTAAATGCAGTTCATTATTTTTAAGCTGAATATTGACTAGTCAATTTTGTATACTATTTTCACTAGCCATCTGTAGATGAATTACCATGGAACAGTTACAATACAAACGTTATTAAAGGGCACTGGCCACCTGTATCACTTATCACATTTTTATATAGTTAAAAAAAAATATATAAATATGTCAGATTTGCAAAATTTGGCTCGGTCCATAAGGTGAAAACTGACTGTGTCCTGAATGGGTTAAAGAGGCAATTTGCTCAATCCAAAGATCAAGAAGTTTTATGCTGTATATATTGAAGAGGTTATCCAGTTTCTCAAAAAAAATAGAAAATGCTACCACACCATTTTCCAGGACAAATGCTCTAGGACCCCCACTGGTCTTTGCTTGAAAGCTAGCAGAATGTGACTACATTAACCAATAAGTGGCTTCAGCATTCATGTGCCATGATACTGACATTAAAGCTCAGCCATGGAAGCTATGATGTCAGTAGTCACTTGTAACCAAAGGCTGGTGGGAGCACCACAGCATCTGCATTGGATCGACAGAGGATAGAAAAGGCAGGTACTGTTTTATTGTAGCATTTGTTCTTTCGGTTTCTTTTTTTTTAATTTATTAAAAAACTAGATACCTCCTTTAGTAAGAAGCAACAAAAATACTGGGTGTCACTGAAATACTTCTACAGACATTGGTTACATGGCTTCTATGGCTTTTATAATTATATGATAATTATATAAAATGCAGATGAACATATCTTAATATTCAGCTACTTAAAAGGGTTGTCCTAAGTATTATTATGCAATGCAAAGGGCATTTCAAATGAAGTATTATTGCAATATACATATAATAAAAAATATTGTAAGTTTTTTTTTTTATACATATACATTTTCCTCTCTGTTAACACCCCCTGCTGTCTCTTTTTTGGCCAAAATTCTGGTCCATCTTGACCTACATACGGTGGTGGACTACCATGCTCAGTATGTGCCATCATAGTAATCTAATAGTGAAGCAGGTGAACCAGACAACTTTCATTCATGCTTACAAACTTTTATATTTGTCAAAGGAAAATACATAAATTGCAGCCAGACACCGCTACCAGATAAAGCACAAAATGCCACAGTGATAGAATATTCCAAAGCTCATGCTATGCTTGTTTAATAAATTAGAGACTCTTGGCAAATACATTTTGTACAAAATTATCTGAGCCCATTCACCACAATCATCAAGGTGGTCTCTGCAGAATGGGAACCTAACACTTTGTCCTACCTGTTACGTGCCAGTCTTGGCTTCCATATAATCAGTGGGTGTTTTGTTCCACATGCATGTAATGTCCACTTGCCTTTTGCCATTTCTGGTACTACAAAGGCCTCCCCTAGTTCAGGAGTGCAGACACTAACATGCATGCTGAATCACTCGGCTTTATTGTTGCACTGATTAAAAACCACCTGTGGTTTTTAATCAGTTTATAGAAATATATGGCTATGTTCCTAGAGAGTAGAGAAGGAAATTGCATTGCTATTTATTACTGGAATTTTACTGTTCTCTATGCAAAGGAGGAGGAGGTAACTAGAGCTGATTGCAGTGCACTCCTGGGGTTGCAGGTGCTTGGTTGTCACACACGAGAAGCTACTGCTCACCCACAGAAAGGGAAGAGAAGTCCTCCAGTAAAACAGAAAATACACCGGAGAACAGCATTTTTTGCTTTCATATAGTTTATAGTAATATGCATTACTCCACTTTTTTAATTTGTAGGATATCCCCTTTAAACAGATTCTCTGAATACGTCAAGAAATAAATGCCTATTATTCTTTGTATTAGTAGACATTGACCTAGTGCATAAGGGGATGTTATATTGTTCTACCTACATCGTACACTTTGGATGCAAGCTCATTAAATGTTGATGTCAAGACCCTACGACTTGTCCTGCCAGTTTCTGGTACTGTGTGTTTATTCTGAAGGAAAGCTTGCTTCTTTCTTGTGCGCTCTAATGACTGAGATGTCATAATTAATTTGACGAGCAGGTGGGGGTTATTAGCCTTGTGCCTCACTTGCTAATAGCTGTGGATAGCCTTTTTCTGAAGTACTCTTTCAACTAAGGAGGCATTTCTTCACATAGAATAAACAGTGTAGCACAAAAGCCCCAGTTAGATAACTATCCCTGGGTTTGAAAAGCTGCCAAGCAGATGTTGTTATTGGAGCTGGCCCAGGCAAGATTGGGTAAGGCAGATGCTAGAATGGGGGGAAGCTGTGCTTTACATCCATGCTTTCCCCTACAGTGGTTGGAGAATGCCGTAGGAGGGGTAGAGGCATGCTGAGGAGAAGGGAGGAGGGAATCAGAGCAGCGAGAACCAGCTCTTCCTATAATCCAAATACACTCAACTCTCCGTCTTTATGCCTTCTCCCCCAGTCCCACCCTATAATTGTAAATCTGCAAATAGAGAGCAGAGAGGGGCGGGAGAGGTAGGACGTCCTGCTAAATTACCCATGTGGGAACGAATCCGATGTTCATCCAGCAGTCACTGGCTTCTGGTTTGTATTAAATAGTCTGTGTGCAATTTTCCAAAGGCCTTCAGAGACCCTGCTTCATACCTATCAACTTATGTAATGAACGTTACTGTTCTGAGATACACCAGAACTCGCTGGATCTGCTTTATAACTGCAGGCTAGGCTGGGCAAAGTTTCCACAAAATATACTTGATTTCCTGTGTTCTATGTACTTATTTTCTGGGAAAATCTAGAACCGAATTACAGGCACTACCTGAGACATTTTACACATCTGGATGATGCTTATTTTTGAGTACTAATAAGCATTCATTTGTACATGCCCATCGTGTATATTCACTGGAGTCATTACTGTGATCCAAGGTAATGGCTTCACTTTATGGGGATGATCATGTTGAATCCTTCTTGTCATTTTCTTGATTTAGCTTTTACGTAGCACAGTGATGAACGTTTCACTCATAACAGGATCATTTAATTTCTAAAGGACTTGAAGGGAACTTGTCACATTGAACATGGCGTTTGAGCTGCAGGGAGCATGTTATAGAGCAGGACAAGCTAAGCAGATTAATGTATAGTTTTATGGGAAAACATTCAGTAAAACGTGTAAACTCTATATTTAAATTCCTGTTCGTTCTGCGGTTTGAAGTCCAGGAGGCGGTCCTATCAGTGATTGACAGCTATCTCTGTATACACAGTCATAGGACCGCCTCCTTGACTTCAAAGCCCAGAATGAGCAGGGATATAAAGGAGAAAAATATTTTCCCCCATGACTATATATATCAATCGGCTCAGCATCTCCTGCTCTATAACATCCTGCTGGCAGATTACTTCATTTTCATATAGACAGGTTCCCTTTATGTGGTACAATCTGAAAACTTAAGTTTATTAGATTTTTTTATGTTATTCTATTACAATGTAGAAGCTTTGATTCCATGGTACTATAGTTTTCATCCTGTTGCTAATGCATGAAAATTGGCAAACCAAACATAATATGGCATGAAAAGGGGATTGCCTGGTGCAGGAAGAGACACTGGTGCACAGTTCTAACAAGTATGCTGTCATTTTGTGTTGAGTGAAATAGGGCCATGTTCACAAAGCCCAAGATCTTTAAGGGACTTACTTGAAAGTAAGATTTAAAGAGGTTGCATCATCTGGATAGGTAAAAAATGTTAATCTTGGAGCAACTCCTTTAAGGGGGTACTCTAAAGGTGGATTTAGACAGGACGATTCTGCAGCTGATTGTTGGGAAAGAATCGTTATTTCCCGACAGTCGGCTATTTGTTCAGTGAAGCAGACAGCTGCATTTTCATTGAAATCCTTCCTCCTCATGCAGATTCATGGTTTCTGAGCAGCAGATCTCTTTTTAGACCACACTATCTGCTGCTCAGATTAGTGGTGCCTGGACAAATGACAGGATCACCCAATGAACAAGTGTTTTGCGCTTTCAGTGGGTGATCGGTGGAACATTTACATGGGCAGGTTTGTCGGAAACCGAACGGTAGTACCCAATGATTTGGAGGATTATTGACTTGTGTAAATGCAGCTTCAGACTGTAATGTTGAAGACTTGTCTTTTAGATAGATCATCCATACAAATGGGGTCTGACTCCAAGCACTCCCACTGATCAGCTGTTAGGCTAATGCACTCTGGAACAGGTGCACACTGGGTAGTGGCCATTAATGGGAGCAGCGGTATAAGGCCACTACGCAGTGTATGGATCTGTGCCGACCTGAAAACCCCTTTAATGAGGCAAAATCTCTTATATCTCTAAGGACAATTCCAGACAAGCATAGTATAGCTACATCATAATAACCATGCTAGGATGATGTTCATTCAGGTCATAAGACCGGCAGCAAGGCCGGGATCTGCACTTGTGAAATTGACATAGCCGCATGAAATTGTTGATAATAAACCAGAACCTTTACATCTACATTATTTTGGCTGTTTCATTACCACCTTTAAAGGTTCCATAGGTCATGACAGATATATTACAGCAGAGTTTCCTAATATATTAGTACCAGATATTAGTGAGCAAAAACAATATACATTACCTGAACAGAGGTCACTCTCCTTCACCTGTGTAAATAATGCATTTCATTCACACAAGGTATGGTGAGCTAGTACATGTATGGGGAGGAGTATAACCATATCTTACACATATTGCTATAGTAATGTGACCACCATTTTCTATCAGCATTTTAAATTACCGTAATTAGTGGTTCAGAAATTAACAGTAAGGGATAAACATATCTATACTAAGAGAAGAGGGGCAGACGAGATGGACCATAAGCTCATTTTCTGCTGTCTGTTTTCTGTTTCGTGTAACCATACTGGTGGGACAGTATGTGTGGTGCCAGTAGGACCTACATTTTTAAATCACAGCAATTCTGCCACTGCATGTACCATCACTCAGGCATTATAATCTGACCATTACAAGGTAGCATTCCTAGAACTATCTGGCATCAGTTCATTGCTATAAAATGCTAAATATTACCTACTTATTTATATTGGTTATCAGGAGATCTTTGTGGAAGAAATGTCATGATAGCTTGTAAATCATTCTGAAAAATAGTTTGGCATGTTCTTTGTCACCTCCTCTCTTTGGAGAATCAGATTATCTAGTGACTACCTGTGTTTCCTTCTCTTGGACTGACTGTGAGTGAAGTCTAGAATAACACTGTATTAAGTATTTCTTATATTGCAAATCTAATTTAGTGCCTGATACTTGGCAGGACTCTTTGGCATATCACCTCTCCAATTTCCCCTTCCTTTGGAATATGTCCTTGTGCTAGATCGTAAGCTATTGTGCTATTAGATACGTCATCATGTCAGAGCTATCTGCCTGCTTTCATGTTTTCTATCTGTTTTGCTATTGTCAAATATCCTATATGTATTCTCATTTTATACCATAGATAAGAGAGGATTTCCAATGGATTGTTGCCTGCAATGTATTGGTTAGATCACCTGAAAACTTAAAGGGGAACTTTTATCAAAACCGGTGTTTTATATGCCAGTCTTAAAGGGGTTATCCCACAAATAATGTAAAAAATGAAAATCAGATATCATATAGAACATGACAACCTCTTTCTAACAAAGCTAGAACCAGCCCTGTACCTCACATGGATCCAGAGATCTCCTCATTCATTGCTTTGCTAGATTTATATCAATCTGACAGATCAAGGGGAGTGTCTTTTCTGCTGCAGCTCAGGAGGCGTGTCTTAGCTCCTCCCATCACAGCTCAGGAGGGAGTTGAAAGATGAAACTGAGCATGTGTGGCCTTCTCAGTGAGCAGGTCAAAGTAATAAGAAATTAAGTGGCACGATACAGATACATTTTACTGAATAACTCGGTAGCTATACAGAATGTTTAATTACATGCAATTGCAAAAGTATTCAGATCCAGGTGCTGGTTTGAAAACTGTAGAATATTTTTCGTGAGACAACCCCTTTAAAGGGGTATTCCGGTAAAGTAACTTAATTTTTGAGAAACGGCATTAAGGCTGCAAGCTGTGACCCAACCAGAACCCATACCTATACATATAACCAGAGCTTCATTTTACCTTGCAATCCATTTGTCTAACTCCTGTGTGAGCCTACAACACACTGAGAGTATCATAGCTCCTGATCTTACCTCACAAAACTACAATCCCCACAATCCCTAGCCTTCCAGCTGTGAGTGTTGATGATTACTGATTGGCTGCTTGATATTTCTGTCCAGGCACGCCCCCTCTACTCAGTTATCAGCAGCACACTAACATTTAGCTAGTGAACTGATAGCAACACACTGAGCATGCCTGACCTGACAAAAGGCTCAGTACTACAGGTCGGTGCCATGGTAACTTATGAGGAACACAGTGGGTAGCAGAGGAAGAAAACTACTTTTATAACAACTGAATGGTAAAAATGTGAAATATACATTATATGAGGTAATTATTGATGATGAATTAGTCTAAAACATAAGTTATATTTATGGTAACCGGAATTCCTCTTTAATCTCTCTCTGCTGGCATCTAATGCGACACAGAGGGGGAGATTTAGCAAACTGGTGTAAAGTAGAACAGGCTTAGTTGCCCACAGCAACCAATCAGATCCACCTTACATTTTTCACACTTCCTTTGGAAAATAAAAGGTTGAATCTGATTGGTTGCTATGGACATATTTAAAAGTATTTAAAACAATGACTGGGACCTTTCAACAGTACATATCCAAATTGCACATAGCATAAAAAATAGATTTGCAATTAACCATATAAAATTAAAATGAATAAAACTAATAGATAATAAAAATAATGGAAAAAATACAAAATAATGAAAAATATTTTCCAATTATTTTTATTATCTATTATTTTTATTTTCTTACTCTTTTTATATGGTTGATTGTATTTGAATTTGTTTCTACTATGTGTAGTTTGGGTATGCATTGTTGAAAGGTCCAATTTATTGTTTTAAATAAGATATACTGTATGTATGTATATATAACCGTGGCCTTGAGAGCCAAATTACCATCATAATAGCTGATCGTGGGGGTCCAGCACCCTTCAACATCACTGATTGTGCTCTGGCCTCCTCATATTTTATCAGGCATTTTATAGTGGCTAGTTATTACAGCACAGGCCCATTCACTTTAATCAAACTGAGCTCTATCCAGACAGCTGATTGGCGGCGATGCTGTAGTCGAACCCCACAAATCTGATGTTGATGACCTATCTTGAGGATAGGTCATCAAAGTGTTGTACTCTCAAAAAAAACCATTTAAGAATCATGAGGGAAAATGGCTGATTCAACGATAACATTTTCAATATGGAGAGTGGTCCTACTTGTGATATGTTACTCTCCTAGAGCAGAAAGTAGTTTGGTTAAACATTGTCATGTTTTCTATTATTTGCAGATTCAGAAGAGTAACATAGGTCTTGCTTTGTAAGGCTTCACATAAGTTATATTGTAGTATAAGAGACTTTTATGTTTACTAATTTAAGGCTTCTATGGGCCACCTATTGTTTTTGGAATGAGAAAGAGTCTGTGAAAATATTTCCAGATGTTCTGTCTTAAATCACAATGCAAGCATAGCATTTTATCCATGAAACTCTTTGGGTTTGATCTCTTTTGAATGTGCATTTTATCCTATACATGACTTTTATTTTCAGTATTGCTGTTTTTTTTCTAAATCCCATTCCAGCGCTATGACTATGAGGAGGCATGCACGCTTGAAGATATTTCTATACTTTGTTTACTGTTCTCATCTCCCTATTAATATTCTCAGACTGCCCTCCCTCTGTGCCTTGCCCCCTCAGATGAACCGAGATGTTTTACATCTAACGTCTGGGTCTCAGCTCTCGGTCAGTCTGACACTATGCCTTGGATCCCAGCTGCTTTTATAAAATTGTTTATTTCATATCTGAAATGTTTTTATATACATTTGCTCTGCTATGACTTGCTGGAGAAGAAAGAAAGCAGTTTCACTGGAGGCGAAACAGCCACCTGTGAAAACTAATTGCGTAGGTTGCAATGCAATGGTATCTCTGGGAGCAATCCAGGAGGAAGAAAGTGAATGCTCTGTGTATGAGGAAATCAACCTTTTATTAAGGCTGTGATTGTTGTATCTGTGTCTAGCTGAAACAATCTGAGCTCATCCCTCAGGGAAAGTGTACCACAGGCTTACACATGGTAGTGCTAAAATAATGCCACAATTCATTGCTGCTGTGCATTTTTTTGGAGGAGCATATGGCTGAATTAATATAGTATATAAGATGATAACCTTATGATAGGTGATTCTGAGGCTGGAACAGTGACCGAATTAATTTTTCTTGGTGCTTACATTTTCAGTATTTCAAAAGCTTTTTTTTTTACTATGTGGTGTTAGGTTGTGTTCACGCATTTTAGGCATGTGTTATGAATGCCATTTTTATGGAGGAGAGTGGGAAAATACCAGAATGGGTAGTGTAGAGTATTTTTGCAGAAATTAATAGTGCATCATGCTGAGCTATAGCTTTTATTTGTTTAGTGCTGTGTAATACCTTACCAATATAACAGTAAAAGACATTAATATGTACCGTAAATCCTATTTCCATTCAAAAGTTTAAAATCTACAGCGAACCCAAAAGAATGTTCCCAGAAAGATATTTCATCCATGAACCATCTATCTAATGTGTATGGCCACCTTTACTTAAAAGCTTTACTTTACTATTCTCACAGAAAGAGCGCACTCTTTCCATGCCGAGCTATTAACATAATGCTGTCAGTATAATTCAGTAGATACAGGTCAGGCAGAGACACACAGCATTATAAACCATTATAATGCCTTGTGTACCTGCGAAATAATGGGAAATCATTCTCACACATGGAGCATGATTTCCACACAGGACACGCTCATCTGAAACTAGCCTTTACACAGGACTCTTTACACAGGGCGAGAAAATTTTGTTACCTTATTATATTTAGGATACGAACTGCAAAAATTTGGATCGGACGCAGTCTTAAGATGCGGTCGTTTGCATGAGGCCTAAGAAAAGACAGACGCTGTATCTGATACAAAGCCACATTGTAGCTCTAGTCAGTATATAGCCAGCATGGACTTAATCTAGTTGGGCTGATTGATCTCTGAGAACTTTCATTAGATTATTGGTAAGGCTGAGTTTTCATGGGACAGTTTTATTATCAATTGGATGATTGGATGGGCTGCAAATTATTCCCTGTAATAGTTATCAAACTACTGTGTAACCACTCCTGTCCTAGGAAGTATGGTGATGGGACTGCAGGACCTTTTACTGCAGCTCAACCAATGCCCTAAACTGATTGTATCATAACTATAATCTCTGATATAGAAAATCTCTGATGCTTGTTATGTCAGTTTAGATATGTGTGGAACTGAATTTAGTATATTGTGTAATTGTCATATTTAGGTATATGTTATCTCCAATATCTTTATGTTTGATTTTTTGTGAACCTTTATTTGTGTTGTGCTAATTTGCTGACTGTTCTCTTCATATTTTATATGACTGGTATGGCCAGGGGCATATGCAAGCGGCCATTTACACAATTAAAGCAGATCTGTCAACAGACTATTGTGCTATAAAGAATGGGGGCAGGTCCAATCTACTGTTAGCCAAAATAGCAAAAATATGAGGAGTGATTAGAGCATATACGGAACATATAGTTATCAGCATAAGAGGTCTGATCTGAGGTCTTACTAATTGTAAGAATCTGTTTAAGGGTCTGGTTTTAGTTTTTTGGAGGGTTCTGGTGTAGAGTTTAGATTACATTTTGAGTCTGGTCTCAGTTTGAAATTTATTAAGAGGTTGCGTATATGTGTGGCATGTGTCAATTGTGTAAGCTGTGTGTGTAAATAAAGCTAAATAATAAAATGTTTAAATGGTCATAGCAATATATCAAACATTTTGATTGTTAGGGGTCCAAGTGCTGAGACCTCCACTGATCGCTAAAACAAGGAATTAGAAAGGCTAAACTGAGTGCTGTTTCTCCTTGCTGCTGAGTACAGAAATAAAGACGGCCTCCTAGACTTTCTATGAGGTCTCAGCATTGGACTCTCACAATTTTAGAAATATATGCTGGTTTTAAATGTATTACATTAGTACTTTACAGTTTACCACATGGAAACTTTTTGTAAATATAAAATAAGATGCAATTTTTTTCATGTACTGTAGAGTGATATTGTTCCCTTTTGGTGTGTTATAGATGTGCTGTTATGTTAAGGCATTGACAGTGTGTCATCCATGGGGATTTTTTATCTTTTTTTTTTTTCTATCCAAGTAACGCCAAAATATTCAAGTCCAGGAAACACACTCCCCCTCATCCAGATTTTCAGTGTGAAAATAAAATAATAATATGGCAGGCTCACCTACTATTTAATGGAAGTGTATGACATTTGCACTGATGTATTCAGAAACCCCTATGAATAAATAATTGATCTGCTACAAACTAGTATGCCCTTTAGGCAATCTAAAATACTAACAGAACTTTATTTGTGGGTATTGATAATGTAACAGGTCAGCCAGTTTCATAGGTACAAATCTGCTGACAGGTCCCCTTTAAGAGCCTATTCACATGGCCATTTTGCAGAACCAATACGGACCCATTCATTGCAATGTGGCCACAAAAGATGCGGACAGCACACTGTGTTTTGTCCAAATTCGTAGTTTCATTCCGCGGCTTGGCAAAAAGAGATAGCAATTGTGGACAAGAATAGGCATTTTCTATGATAATGCTGGCCATCTGTGGTCCGCAAATTGCGGAATGCACATGGCTGGCATCCGTGTTTTGCGGATTCGCAAAACACTATGGTCGTCTGAATGAGCCCTAAGACTGGAGTGGAATATTTTTATAGGGAAAACATCCCTTTGTATTGGATGTTTACATGTTCACATGAGATTTTTGTGTATATGTTGATTGTATATTATTTTGTAGTTAATTTTCAACATATTTCAATAGAGTTTTACTTTAAGTAGTCAGACACAGGTAATATGTATGAATAATGATCTGGAGACCAGCCAGTCTATATACTAGGTATATTTTTTAGATCATCCGGTGAACTCAGTTGCTTGTTGCAATATCATGGAACATTTATCTATATTTTTTAATTCATGTGTATCATGTTGTGGTTCTGCATTGGCTATATTATATATATTATTCTGAGATACAGTGGTGAAAAAAAGTATTTAGTCAGCCACCAATTGTGCAAGTTCTCCCACTTAAAAAGATGAGAGAGGCCTGTAATTGACATCATAGGTAGATCTCAACTATGAGAGACAAAATGAGAAAACAAATCCAGAAAATCACATTGTCTGATTTTTAAAGAATTTATTTGCAAATTATGGTGGAAAATAAGTATTTGGTCAATAACAAAAGTTCATCTCAATACTTTGTTATATATCCTTTGTTGGCAATGACAGAGGTCAAACGGTTACTGTAAGTCTTCACAAGGTTGGCACACACTGTTGCTGGTATGTTGGCCCATTCCTCCATGCAGATCTCCTCTAGAGCAGTGATGTTTTGGGGCTGTCGCTGGGCAACACGGACTTTCAACTCCCTCCAAAGGTTTTCTATGGGGTTGAGATCTGGAGACTGGATAGGCCACTCCAGGACCTTAAAATGCTTCTTACAAAGCCACTTCTTCGTTGCCCTGGCAGTGTGCTTGGGATCATTGTCATGCTGAAAGACCCAGCCACGTTTCATCTTCAATGCCCTTGCTGATGGAAGGAGGTTTGCACTCAAAATCTCACAATACATGGCCCCATTCATTCTTTCATGTACATGGATCAGTCGTCCTGGTCCCTTTGCAGAGAAACAGCCCCAAAACATGATGTTGCCACCCCCATGCTTCATAGTAGGTATGTACTGGCTTAAGCAGTGGGACCTGTCTGGCACTGCAGGATCTGAGTCTCTGGTGGCATAGTGTGTTACTGATGGTAGCCTTTGTTACATTGGTCCCAGCTTTCTGCAGGTCATTCACTAGGTCCCCCTGTGTGGTTCTGGGATTTTTGCTCAGTTCTTGTGATCATTTTGACCCCACGGGGTGAGATCTGGCGTGGAGCCCCTAATTGAGGGAGATTATCAGTGGTCTTGTATGTCTTCCATTTTCTAATTATTGCTCCCATAGTTGATTTCAAGCTACTTGCCTATTGCAGATTCAGTCTTCCCAGCCTGGTGCAGGTCTACAATTTTGTTTCTGGTGTCTTTCGACAGCTCTTTGGTCTTTACCATAGTGGAGTTTGGAGTGTGACTGTTTGAGGTTGTGGACAGGTGTCTTTTATACTGATAACAAGTTCAAACAGGTGCCATTACTACAGGTAATGAGTGGAGGACAGAGGAGCCTCGTAAAGAAGAAGTTACAGGTCTGTGAGAGCCAGAAATCGTCCTTGTTTGTAGGTGACCAAAGACTTTCCACCATAATTTGCAAATAAATTCTTTAAAAATCAGACAATGTGATTTTCTGGATTTGTTTTCTCATTTTGTCTCTCATAGTTGAGGTCTACCTATGATGTCAATTATAGGCCTCTCTCATCTTTTTAAGAGGGAGAACTTGCACAATTGGTGGCTGACTAAATACTTTTTTTCCCCACTGTATATTATCAATACCCACAAGTAATGTAGTGTTTGTATTTTAGATTGCCCAGATAGCTGAATAGTTTTAGCAGTAGAGAAGGTTTCAGAATGGAGCTGACTTGCTCTGATGTGTACTGTGTGTTACCACTCTGTACACTGTATACTTTTGTACAGAGCTAAATGAAATTACACAGTCAGCTTTTGGGCATAGGTCATCAATATTTGGATACCCTCAAATCTCACTTAGTGTAACCTGAATGACTGGTTATTCTGGTTGGGGGCAGACTAGTTTTGACATCACAGAATTCTGGCAAAGTGAATTGCATTTGAACAACTTGGCCTTGAAATACCCAGGGGGCTGGCAGCCATCTCAGGGGTTGGCCGGGAGCCCCATTGACTTCCCTAGAAATCAGACTGCTGCCTAGCTGGACAGCCTGCTGTAGTTTATGTGACAAGAGCAGCCTCAAAGAATGACGGGCAATTTGCCATCAGAGTCCTTCTGACTAGGCTGCTATGGATATTTAGGCAGTTTTACTTGGAATTCTTTTATTATCGTCTGCCAGTCGTGTTAACCCCTGTGCTCTTAGCAACACTCTCCAAAGCCATTTACACAAGCTCCTTCGGGCAGCGGAGCATTGATGGCAATTCTGAAGAGAAACTGTTTTCATTTTCTTACATTTTAGCTTATGCAGCAGAATTATGTTGGGTAATATTGGCAATGCCTTATCTTCCAGCACTGTGGAGGTTAACAGAACTCTGGGGTGCTTCCAGCTCTCAATATCTTGTGTTTTTGCATTAATGATTTGTTTACTGCTTGTGGAAATAGACAGAAGAGCTATAAGAAAGATAAAGAACACAGTCGTGGAGTAGCCTTCAGTTCTCGTTCTGGTACCCAACAAAAATCTTGCAGCCAGGACACAGTTTCAGTTGTCGTTGACATCTGTAGCCATCTTTGCTTGGAGAACATATGCACACACCACAAATGCAGAATAGTATGAGACACCCCCATGTGCTCTCAGCTGGTCCATCCAAGAGCCTGAAAAGTGTCTCCGACACCATGCACAGAGTAGTCTGAGAGGTTGGTGGTCATTTTGCAGAAATGAATAGGAGACTGGGAATCAGAGGAAACATATCAGAAAGGTGGGCACCAGATATTTTAGGTATTCATTGTGCAGTTTCTGTGAAATATGTATTGTAAGCCTGCTATTCAGTAGATTTAACTTTTTCTACAGCGCTGTGGATTGAGTGCGCGAAAATCTGACAATTCAAAAGCATTTCATTCACATGTGGACCTAACCTTAAAGTGACAAATACTGATCATTAATGGGAACATGTCTACATTGGCACAGTGTAGACCATTGTACAAGTGTAGCCATCTGATATCATTGTCCCTGAATTTCAGAATTGCCCCAGTTTCATAGTACTGGCCATATTAGTGTAATAACTGAAGATGCTTGCAGCCTAGGAGTGAAACTATGCAGACATACATGGCAGATTTTAACATACTTGGAGTCCTAAATGGAGTGACTTGGATGTCCTAAGAAGCGTTTATAACTTGAGAAATCAAAGCATTTTCATCTTTTCTTGAAGAAGAACTCCCGCAAAAAATGTTATTCTCTGACCTGTTAGAAAGGTGCATGATATAATCTGCAGTGAATGTCATTTTCTTATCAGAGGCTGAAATTCAGAGTTTCCACTCTCTTCTTATTGTAGCTGAGTCATGTGACCAACTACCTGACCTCCAACTGACCCAGGACAGGAAGCCAGTCACTTCTCTATTCATTCCTATGAGACTGAAAGTGAGGCTCCCATAGGAATACATAGAAAATTAGACTTCCTGTCCACACATAAGGTGCTGTGCGAGTTGGTGAGTCTGATTCCTAGTCACATGACACAGATAAGAAACTTCAGGATAATATAACTCAAAAATTCAGCTACTGGTAAGAAAATGACATTCACTACAGATTACATCATGTACATTTCTAGCAGGACATGGAATAAAATTTTTTGTGGGAGTTCTTTAAGGTTTTGCTTTGTTCACCACCATAAGTGCATGTTCTATTATCCCACAGTTAGTAATGCCTCTCTTAAAAAATATACCAGCAATAACATTTAAGGTCAGACTGAATAACTTATCAAAGGATATGTGCACAATTATCGGATGTCTGGGTGATAAATACTTACATGAGATGCTACACCGAGAAAGAACCAAGCACAAACATGTTTATTCCATCACTTCAGCAAATCATTCTGTACTCTGGAACTTGGCTGCTAGGCCTGGAAGAATGTGAGTCATTGTAGAGTAACAGCTTATCACCTGCAGTCGGAGAAGATTGGTAAAGATATATTCCATGTGCAGCTTTACATTCTGTATTAGTATACTCACTGCAATGAAGCCAGTCACACTACTTCAGGAGCCAACAGAAAATTTCTGAGCAGGTTGGCTTCCTGGCTTTATCCTGTGTTCAACCAAATCTGCTATCATGCAGGCACACCTTTACTTTTATATTAGGCACCTGAATTAGCTGTAACCAAAAGTTAATATTTCACTGTGTAGAATAGCCTCGACTGCATTCAACTGTACCTGTTTTTTCAGTTTTTTTTTTAGTAGGCCAAATTTGATTATAGTGCCTGGTACTTGGTACTTTTTTGGTACCAAATCCGAGGAGGTTGTGTCAGTACCATGATGTTTATGTGACCACACTGTTGACTAGTTATTAGTCCAACAGAATCACCAGTACACTACTACCAGTTACACTGGTGAAAGAAGTGGGCTAACCATAGCCATAGATGTAAAACAAACTAGCTGTTATCAAAATGGAGTAGAGGTGAGTTGAGTAGGGTAGAGCCGGGACAATGCAGTAGAAAAGTGACTTAGGCTTTTTTTATACACTAACACGAACACACAGCTTTTGGCACATTTTTTTCAGGGCTTGTATAAAAAATGTCATGAATTTCATGCATGTATGCAACATTTTTGCTGGCTTTTTTGTCTCAATACGTGCTTTTTCAGGTTTTTTCAGTCTATGGAAAAACAGCATATCTAAAAAAAAGCACCATGGATTTAAAACATTCACCAAAAATTGAAGTGAAGGAAATTTGCTATTGCATATGTACCAGAATTGTGGCTTACATTTCTTACACCACATTTATTAAGGAGTTTAGATATTTTTTCCCACTGCCTCAAACAAGGGGTGTAACTTAGCAGAAAGTGGGAATCACTTAATGGAAAGGGGTGTGGCCTAATTTGCAATGCCATGCCTCAAATTGTGCCAGGTTTTTGTGCTAAGTAAGAAAATGGGCACACCAGATTTATCATCCAGCATCAGTCCCACTGTTCAAGGCATGTTTTATAATCTTCTGTTTAGTTATAGCAAACATCTGGCTGCAGAATTTTTTCTAAAAAATGCTGTGTATTTCTCACTTTTGGTTAAGAAAGTCATTCTCTCCTAACCAATCGTGTGTGGGACCCGTTTCGACAATTCCTGGGTCCTCTACCAGTTATTACTTCTTGATCCCTCTTGACAGAAAATGTGACTGCTCAGCCTCTTTCAACACAGACTAGACATCTATGTTCTTATGATTGGTTAGATCCAGTGGATACATCATAAATGTGTGTAGTCAGAAATCCCCATTCAAGTGGCCCTCCAAACTGCTCCTTGATTAGCTTTACTTCCCTCAGTATATGTGTAGCAATTACTTGATGATCATCTTTTTCTCACTTATGGTTTAGCAATCTGTATTTTATAATCATTCTAGAGCGAGCAGCAGTGTGACCAGTGATAAGGCAGGAGGTAAAGCTCAGACTACCTCATAAACCCTGTAGACTCTGTAGCTATGCTGTAGTCAGGGATCACAGGATCTGCTCTGATGGAGCTAAGCTAAAAATCAGCCAAGCAGCAAGATCTGAGGAAAAGAAATGGCAGGTAATCTTTCCCTTTATCTACTGATCTACATATAATATTCTGACTGGCTACTTACTTGGAGATTCTTTTTTAATTGTGGTTGTGGGTTTGTCATGATGGTCAGTAGTCTTTTCTTATCTCTGATGGATGCTATACGGCGGTACCATCAGGACCAATGATTATTAAACAACTTTCCCTTTTATATGAGTCTTTTGGGCTGTGTTGAAAACAACTTGCAGTGCTGGAAACTTACTGCAAAGGTTGTTTTCTTACTGTGTGCTGGAGCTGTACGTAAAGGACCGTACTGAGCAGTTTCCTAGCTTTGTTTGGAAACAAGTGACTGAATCTCTCCGGATATGAGGCTGTAGCTGCAGTGTTCCAGGAAAGGATGTGCTTCTTTCATGGGTTTTAAAATGGAAACGGACCAAGTGAATCTGCTGGTAACACCCCAGAGGTTATGCCAGACAATGCAGTTACCTTTACTGTAGATTGTCTGTTCACAGCTTCTATATCTTGAAGTGTTTAAGTAAAATGGCAGTCCTTGATTAATCTCTTGATTTAACAGTTACTAAGGAATGTATGGAGTGGGCTCACTAGCTGAGCCCGCTTCATATATGGAAGGGTTCTAACTGTGCTGTACAGCTGACACCTGGCCACAGCAGCCAGGATCAGATAAAACTCTGATCCCCTCAAGTGCAACTCATCCTTCAAAAAAAGGCCATATGTCCATGGAGAAAAAAAAGTAGGACTCTTTGAAGGCAATGAGTGAAAAACTAGAATGTTTTTGCTTGGTCCGTGATGCTAGGGAGGCTCGTTCCCGTCGTGGCCTGCTATTGCTTAGACCCCCTCTCCATCGCTGGATGTTTTGATCCACGTGATGGGAATATGTCATGGCCATGTGGGCAACAGAAGCAACGTGGGTGCTGGGGAGCAAGGTAAGTATGACCTGTGTGAAGGGCCATTTGAGGGGCATTTTTGGGGTTGGATAACCCCTTTAGTTTAGTGTGTATGGGGTATGTTTGTATTGTGTCTTTTGTTTAGTTAGTATACATATGCTCCATAAATAAATCTCATAGCTTGCATGCCAAACATGTCTATAGGCCCTATTCACCCAATAGAGGTGAAGATGTACTACATATAAAGTTTTGTTCACATCTGCATTGTTACTTTATGATAGAAGCCATAATGCTTTGCCAGATCCATTACGTAGTATCTAACATACCCCTTTGACTTATAATGGGGCTTGTTGGGTTCTGCCAAGGTGTCCATTGTCATTTTTAAGCCAAATGTGAAGGAATCTGTGAGAAGAGCTCCCATGCAGATGTGAAAGGCTTATTTCATCATATCTTCCTTAAGTTTTTTTTTTCAATTAAGGTGAAAAGTAAAAGTGTAACAGTTGCCCAGAGCAACCAGTTAGGTAATTTTTTCCATTTCACAGTAGACCATTGAAAAATTAGAACTGTAGCCTGTGACCAATTCTTTTAGTCTTTCCAAATTATATATATTTATGATGAACTATTGAATCCAAAACACATTTTCTATTTGGTGAATGCCACCATTACACCACTGCATGGTATCCTCTATTGCTAACCTGGCATATTCAGAACCAACTTGATTACACTCGCAGTGGAGAACAAGGACCGTTCCTCTTCAAATATCAGAGGACCATGAAATTCAAAACCGGAGCCAAGACACAGGATCTTACTTCACCAACTGCACGCCAAGCACCCGCACGTGTAGTGGACCAGTGGTAAGGCTCTTGTAGCAAAGACTGTTCTGCTGAGTTACATCACTGGTTTCCATAATATGTGAGAGTGGAAACTATATTGATACATCTTATCCTCAGTGCCGGCAAGCAGATCTAACGTATCCACCTAGGCACTTGCAGCGCAAGACTTCTGCTGAGTTTCACCAGTGGCTTCTATAACATGTGAATTTAATAGCCATAAGTGGAAACTATAGTCCACAATGCCGGCAGTCAAATATCTCCAATTAATCAGCTGCTTTGATATATGGCAAATGAGTAATATTGAATTGGTATATTCACATCTATACATGTGATTCAGTCATCTTGTTAACATACAACCCCAGTTTTGTATGGACTTTTAGTTATTTTTTATGGGTTGTTTAATAAACACTACTACTAATATACACAATATACTTTTTGGTCTTTATAACCAGATTAGTGTGTGCGCACGCCAGTCATTTTGACGCTTAAAATTTCAGACCTGAACAGTGGCACACAAAGGTTTAGGCAAAGAGTAGCCCCTTATCAAATAGGTGAATGCATTAGCAAAAAGCTGTGAATACAAATTTCATGCTGTGAAAAAGTGCAGAATTAGGTGAATTAGGAAGCAGTGATGATCTTGTTATGTTAATGTCTTGTAGAATAGCTCCCGGGATCTCAAGCTGTTCTGTCTGTAGCATGCAGGTGCTCCAGTGTACAGACCTATGTGCTGTTTAGTATAGCAGCAAAAATACTAACAAGTATTAAGTAAATGTATGCAAATTATCACTAAGCAAATCTTCTTTTAAATCCACCATTTGTAAATGTGGCTGTATAGAATTTTATATCTCTATTCTTGATGAGGCTACAGAATATTTTAGGTTCTATTTGTTTTAGTCTATGGCAATGTGTACAGCACATAAGCCTAAATAAGGGGAAACTCAAGTGTTTTGCTTTGCATGCTTGGTTACATTTACCAGCCAGTAACTCATGTACACTGTTATGGGTTGAGGCTTGCTGTTATGTGACATTATTATCTAACAAACACATCTAGCAGCTTTCAGTTTGTCACTCACAGAAGGTCTTGATCCTGGGTCAGTTTGGAAACATCCCAGTAACTTAGTCGTAGAGTCACTCATCCTTCCTGACGTGTAGGAGGAAGTCCTGTTTATACTCTGATCGACACAACAGCTGCCTGCTCAACCCTTCCTGTGTTGGAGGTATCCCTGACTGGAGCTCTCCTTGACCTTGGTCAGTAAATACACACCACTAATCACAATTACTC
Source organism: Rhinella marina (assembly GCA_900303285.1). NCBI lineage: Eukaryota > Metazoa > Chordata > Amphibia > Anura > Bufonidae > Rhinella > Rhinella marina. The sequence goes on along the minus strand of ONZH01001904.1, from coordinate 233,661 downwards.
AGATGGGAGAATTCCACTGTGAACACTTTTTAACCCTTTAGTTTTAAGCCTGGCATTGACAACATTCCTAAATATACATTTATATGGGTTGTCTCATTGGGTTGCTGAGGAAATTTATGCAACTTTGTTTCACGTTACCACTACTTGTGGTTTACAGGCTGGCAAATCTTACTACTTTGTGCAAGGCTGATGAGGGAGTTGGCTCAAAGTGCACACCTTTTTAGTTGCAGTCGAAACCTGCCCATTTCTGATTTATCTTGGTTATCAGATGGAGGAAGCAAACTCCTGACTAAGGTTTCTTTTATTAACAAGACAGAACAGTGCCAGTAGGGTTGGTGAAAAGGAGAGAATGTTTCACATGTAGGTTTTGCCCTTTGCCAAGACAAAAAATGCCAGCAGATACTGTATGTCTGGAGTGCCACAGCTTTGAGACTGGAACACTCCCACCTTCTTCAAAACATTTAACTAGTTGGTGGTAACGTTGCATCAAGGTGTGACATGGCGCCTGTTTCATAAGTTGCAAGAGTTTCTTTTTTGGTGATCATGATGATTCCTGGATGTTATCTAGTTTTAGAATGCTATTGCTGGGATGAAGGAACATTTCAGCTATTTTCGTCTTAAGACCTTCCCCAGATCGGAGAGCACAGAGTTAAGAGAGTGATCTGTGTTAAATTGAACATTCAGTATTGCAGGGTCCCTAATCCCTAAGCAGATGCTTTACCAGAGTCTCATTATTGTCCAGAAGTGGCTCTTGTATGAGAAAATGCAGTCATGCAGAAACGGCACAAACACGATTGACTTGGCTATTGTCACTTCGTGTTCTTTGAACATGATGCTTTATTAGTTTAATACCACACCCAAAATATGTTCTTTATGCCTTTTATTTTATAATTAATTCATATATTCATCAAATTGTAGTAAAATATTAGTTTTCTCGGTGCCTTATTTGGAGTGTGGCCTGTCCTTTTACTGGGGCAAAAAATCACTTTGTATAGAGGCAGAAATTCACTTTGCTGTCCTAGCCATGTATGTAAATTCCCTGGCCAAGGTCGAGTGGCTTGATGAAACTTTTCCTAGCACCCAACACTATGGGGAGCTGTGCCCTTGTATTAGGGTACAGCCATGTAGTAAGGCTTCTTGATGCAGTTTTGGAAGCCAAAACCAGGAGTGAATTTTAAAAAAAGAGAAGTCATATCTGTTTTTTATATTTTCTTTCCTTTTACCATCCACTCCTGAATTTAGCTTCCAATACTGCACCAGGAACCTGACCGTGTGGCTGTACTCTTATTGTACTTGTTTATTGGAGGGATTAGGGTACGGCCACACGGTCAGGTTTCTGCATGCAGGTTTGAAAGCCAAAACCAGTAGTCATATTAGGCCTTTATTTTCTCCCCTTTTATGATGTACTCTTGATTTTGGCTTTCAAAACTGCATGCAGAAATCTGACCTCGTGGCTGTACCCTTATGCTCTGTTCAAACAGTGCTATGGCTTTCCATCATAGTTATATGTTGGGAAGACTTCTGATGTATACCTTTGATGGAAGGCTGTGATGTAGACATACAGTGGCATACATTGTCAATAGCCTTCTTATGAAGTGTCTGAAGCACCCTGAGCAAAATGAACCCATTTACTGGGTGATGGGGGCTTATGGATAGGTTTGATCTATTAGCTGGGCTGTTTCTGAGCACATACACTAAACATAGCCATATTAGCTTTCTGTGATTTGGTTGAAACACCTACAAAATATCTTGCATAGTGGACATTCATTGCCCCTAATAAAACAATTAAGTAAAAGCATGTACTAACCAAAACTTTCGCAATATGTCCAATGATGTGATTTCAAAGACACTCAAATTTATAGACAGTGTTAAAATGTTTCCTCAGGTTTCCTTTTCAGGGTCCATGATTGCAGATGTCTATACTTCACAATGCCCTACTGCTGTCTCAGTGTATGGTGACAGATATGTGTGGCTACTGCTTTCCCCCAATTTGTGTAAAGTGACACTGATTCACAAAGATGCAGTTTTATGGAAATAGCTGATTAAGTAGTTATTCCACATGTATCTGCATTACGCTGGTTTGGTTGTAGAGTGTGTTTTGCTATATTTCTGTATTTTTGTATTATTTTTTTTTATTTCAGAAGGTTTTACTCCTATCTCCTATGATTTAAATAACCAAAAAGTGTTTGTATATCTAAAAGTTTAAATAGTAGCTGAAGTTTACAATGACAATAGTCAGTCATCCCTGTGCCCAGAAGCCTATGTACAGTATGGAGAGATTTTCCTTCTCAGTGAGCTGTCCTGTATGTAGAGCATAAACAATGAGGCCATTGTTAAAAGCAGCTCCACATATGTGAGCTAGAGATGGATGTGCTATTTTATGCTAGAGGATTACTCTGGCATGCATTTGTTGCCCTTGCATGAACCATTCACGTGTCTACTAGTGAGATATAAAATTACAACCCCACCCTCCCTCTTTCTTAAAAACTCGTCTGTCTCCTTTTTAACCTCTTCAGCGCAATATCTGTACTGCACTGTACTCGATAAATTACATTGTAAGATCTATGGGGACCGAAAAGAACAGAAGAATCCCAACTTAATCCTGTCTTCTTCCATTCCATATAATGGGAATTACAATTCCCCCTTTGGGTTTTTTCATAGCGTGCAGAGACAAATGTTTCTTTTTCCTGTCACATAGCAAGGATAGACTATGCTCTGCATGTAATGCTTGTCTTTATTCAGGCCACGTTTGTTCCATGGTAGGTATTGAGGGGCAGAAAACCAACGTAGTGCCAAAGTATGCATGCTTGGCATAGCGTCCGCTCATACTGCAACTGACTCAAAGATATCGCCAAACACTTCATGCCCATGCAGAAAACACTACATGTACCAAGGTTCTTTGCATCATTGCAGCAAAGTTGTTCAGAGCATGTCTGAGTGCAAGTAGCAGCCTGCTGAATGTTTAATGCAGCTCTGGAAATGAAATGCACATGATGCATGACTTATCTGCAGGCCTTGCTGGCTCAATATTCACAATCAGAAGAAATTAAACTGTGAAATACTGAGAATCTACAAGAATGTTCCCATGGCACTATATGCACAAAGGACAGGAATATAATTGTATTGCATGAATCAAGTACACAAAGTGAATGTGTGGATGAAACGTTTTAATTATTGCACAAATGAGAAATGCAGTATTTGGTTTTGAATGTATATTTGCCAATGACTGGAAAGGATGCCTTTTTGAGTCCTTCTGCTATGGTGCAGAAAGTACAGCCTGTCTAGAGGCGATGCTAAAAAGCAAGGGTGAAGCAGAGATAAAACGCTGCTCTCCATAATTTACTGCATAGTCATGATGAGAGATGCCAGACAAGCTGCCTCTTCCAACACACATCCACTCAAACACTCAGTAACAGCCAAACCACAAGCCTGCTTCTTGACAGTGAAAGTGTGTGTCACTCCAACTATGACATTCCACTGAATACTATACAGAATGGTTTCCCTTTATGCCTGTGGCTTTATTTTTTATTATTTGGCTGTACTAAGGAACACACAAACCCTCCTATCCATAATATATAATTAAAAATGTCCTGCAATATGTGGTGAATTTCACTTGGAGTGAGAAAAAGAAATGCAATGATCATACACAGCCTAGTATATTAAGATTATTTTCCTTCGCTTTCCTTAAGATCAAACTGCACTATGCTCACTATCCTAGCTAAGTGTAGGATATCTCCATTTACATGATGCTGAATCACTTTTCCTGTTATATTTACCCAGAATCATTATGAATGGATCATTTATTTATGAGAAAGAAAGCCAAAATGGGATGCTTTTGTAGCCTATCTGGAACTGCCATAATCTAGGCACAGATTACACATTAAGATACAGAACATTTATTTCTCTGGAACCAGCCTTACACCATATGGCTAAGTGGTGGTAGACTGCACTGCAGTTTTAGTGTTTGACTTCATTAGTGCAGGGGAGACATGATCTCGTTCCCCTGCTCCACACTAACAATGGATCACTTATGCTGGTGTCTTTGAACTTAAGCCTGCCTTAATAATGAAGCTGGGTCTTCTCCAAAAGTCGATAATGAAAGTTACCAGACTGAAAGATTTGGTTTATTTTGTCTGAGCTATCCAGTCACTGCTTAGTAACCAGAAGTGTGAATTGTGTGGCCTGGGAAGGGTACTGCTAGTGAAGCATTCAATTCTCATATTAGTACTATTGTTCACTTTGGATGTGGCTCTGAACTGCACGTCACTTTGAACAGTCAGAAAACTCACTACTGACTATTCTACCTAAGATAGCTTATGTACAGTGCACAGATTTTATGTGCAGTATGTATATTTCCTTGGAGTGGCTGATGCGTGTATATAAAAGGTAGTTTCTTCACTATCTGTGTATAGAATTGTCATATTTTTATCTTAGTGTCTCACTTATTCTGGTTTCTTTTCTGTTTTTTGCAATTCAATGGAAGGTACAAACTATAACTCACTGAGCAATGTTGGACTAGGGCCCACCAGTAAAATTAATTCTAGGGTCTCACTTCACAGATACATGCAAATATTACCTGCTCACAGAGCGGCAGACATCAGGAAAATGCTACAAGATGACAGATTATAAGGGTCCCTGCGGCGACTTCAAGAAGGCGAGTCCCTAGGAAATGAGGATACTGGCTGACTTATTTCTATATGTTGTGCAGTAAGTCTACTGTGCCATGTGCCACTTGTGCAGGTGGTGGGGGTTTAGGGGCCCACCTTGCTCAGGGGCCACTGGGTGACTCACTTGTAGCCCTGTGGGTCAGTCTAAGCCTGTTGTTGAGTATGTAATATAGAAAAGAGATCCTACTACATAACATGTGTTGCATCACATTGTACATACACTATAGTTTCCAAATTACACATTTAAGCAGTGATTTTTGTCATTTTCTTTATGTAGTGATGTCGCAATTTCTATGATGAAAATTATTTTACACTTTTAAAACTGTCATAAATTCTGGTATTTGCAACATGGAATTCACATTATTTTTTGCAAATAACCATTTCTGCATAAGCAAAATACAATACAAACTATTCATAAATATAGCACAGTGCCACCTAGTGGCCAGATCATCATTGTCCTCTAACAAAAAGCATAAATCAGACTCTAGTAGTTATGATACTTCAGACATTCTGTGTTTCTCCTGAAATCTAAAATGTCTTTACAGTCTGGTATAGCAGTATATCTTTGGCTTATAACACTTGAATCATGTGGCATTGTTAAAGAGATTCCTTGTTCCTGGTATTTAATGGGATTGTTGCCTAATGCTCTTATGGTTAGGAAAAAATCTGCTGATACCTTCAACAATTAAAATATTGTTTGATGTATTCACTTCAGCAAAAGTAATATTGTTTGAAGTGCTTAGTGAAGCTTTCTGGTGTTTTAAACACTTTCTGTAATTACCAATATCCCTTAAACGTTTACAAAGTTGGCCATAGATGTGACCACTACAAAACAGTATGATAATCAGTTACACTACAGGGTGGCTGATCCTTTCCTCATATTCTGCTCAAGACTGTCCACATCTGTATGTCCGCCCTCAAATTATAGAACATTTCCTATTCTAGTCCGCCAAATGCAGTTCACGGACCCAATGAAATCAATGGATCCACAAGAAAATGTGACTGGCGCATTGGTGGTATCCGTATCTTGGGGATCCGCAGTTTGCAGACCTCAAAATATGTATGGTAATGTGCATGAGGCCTAAAGGCAAATGTGTACTCTATGGCAATATGTTATAACCTGCTTCAGATTTATTTAAATGAGTGCAATTACAGGCTGCTGTTTTGATATTTAAAGGGTTTTTCTGAGTCTTTTACACTGTACCTATACTGTGGATAGGTTGTCAGTGTCTGATTGGTGGGGGTTCGACATCAGCTGTTTGAGAAGACACTGGCACTCGCAATAGTACCAGGCCTTCTCTCAGCAAACCAGGCCCAGCACTCTACATATATACTGAGCTGCGCCTAGGTCATGTGACATCATATGGCCTCGAAAAAGCTGTAAAAGCCCGTGACACTACTGCATGCACCGCTGCCTTCTCAAACAGATGATCGGAAGGGGTCCCTGGTATTGGACCCCTACAGATCTGGTACTGATGACCTATCCAGAGGATGGATCATCAGTGTAAAACTCCTGGAAAGCCATTTAAGATGTTGCCACAGGTACAAGTTTTTTTATGTGGTTTTTCAAGTCAAAATTGGGAAAAAGCATTAAGGACAGATACTTCTTTTTATTAAATCCACAACTGGTTTTGGCTTTAAAAAAGGCATAAAAAACCCCGAGCATCTGTTAGCACCCTTAACTAACATTTGCAGAGCACCCAATAAATGACTATCCCAGACTTTCTTTGGATGGTCAAAAATAAGCATACAGTATGTAATAGTGGCATAAACATTAAGAGGTATATGTTATTTTATATACAGCACACAGTTCCTTATAATAGCCCCCCTCAATCAGGAGTTGGCCAGACTATGTAGTGGCTGCTGTAGCACCCTTTGAATTAGGGTATGTTTATACTTGAATTTGCCTAGAACAAATCCTGTAAGAGGAGTACAAATTGGAGGCTGATACTTGGATTTCTACCTCTGATGTACAATGAATGTGTTGGGGCATCTGCACAAGGATTTAGCCTATTTAGTAGGGCTAAGGCCCCATTCACACGACCGTATTGAATGGGGCCGTATCTATCCGCAAAATTACGGAATAGATGGGGCCCCATTCACCTCTATTCACCTCTAAATGTATGAGTCTTTTCGTGCAAAACTGTATATCAATCTGCTCAGCTTCTTCTGGTCTATAACATACTTCTGCAGATTGCGTTCCATTTTTGGATTTTTGGTGACATATTTTATCTATTCTCAGGATAAGCCATCAATATCTTAATAGCCCGGGTCCAACATCTTGAACCCCTGGCATTCAGCTTCTTTGGGGTAGCTCCAACTCCCGACTTCTGAACTACAGATCCATCTATTATGTAGTAGATGGAGCTGGTTACTGCTTCTTTCAATGGGATCAGTGCTGCAGTAACCAACTCTGTCCGCTATATAGCGGATGGAGCTGTTAAGTTCCAGCTCTGACTTTTGGCTCCAGAGCACACCAAAATAGCTGACTGTCAAGGTTCAGAGTATCGGACTCCTGCCGATCCGATATTGATGGCTTATCCTGAGGATAGGTTGTCAATGTTGATATCCTAGACAAACCCTTTAAGTGGTGTCTGGGCATCTAATAGGTGTCTAAATATAAAGTAATACCTGAAGGTGCACAAAACCAAGAATTGTATAAGCAATTACTGTTTTGATATTACGTCTCATACTCTTATTTGGAGCCTTTGGTGTAATAAAACCATACTTTTCTTGTAATGACTGTCATATTGCTGGTAGATAGCTGTGGCAGTGCTGAGAACATGCAGATATATGAGAATGATGCTACCAAGGGAGTGTTATGAGGGTCTTCATACGTGTTTGTGTGTGAGTTCAGAAGACAAAAAGAAAACACCAAGCCATAGATACATGCGTAATATTGTGAATAAAGAAGCCTGTGAACAGATGGCCATATAAAAGAGAATGAGAAAATATAGCAGATTAATGCAAATTTGTAAGGCAACATAAAGGACAAACACACAGACAGACACCCTGGATACTTCACTTGCATCTTTAAAGAAAACTGCAAAAATAATAAGATTAATGGCTATACACTAAGAATATAATATAAAACTTTTGTACCAAATAGTTTGTTTTCTTTGATAGTATTATCAAATGACACCATCTTTTTACATATACACTTTTTCATCTAAATGTTATGATTTTTGTAGAATATGCATGCATTGTTAGTTTGGTCACTGTTTAGACTCTGAGAAATACTATAATTCTGTATGTCATAAATAGTATATTGAGATGTGTATATTAATGTAACAGCTGGAGTACAGGAGGATTCAAGCATCATCTTTCAGTTCTCGCTTACAATATTGTTTGTGTATAGTGCTTTATATCATTTTATGTTGGGATAGAGCAATGTCTCCTTGTATGAAATGGCAGCCCAAGATCAGATATGCACGCTGAAAAAGCACTCCTGTAAATCTTCAAGGTGATACGTTTTATTCATATAGAGCAGGGGTCAGCAACCTTCGACACTCCAGCTGCTGTGAAACTACAACTCCCAGGATGCGTACTTGCTCGGTTGTTCTTGTGTAACCCCCTAAAAAAGTAAATAAAGCATTCTGGGAATTGTAGTTTCAGAACAGCTGGAGTGCGAAGGTTGCTGATCGCCAATATAGAACATGGCAGCTTTTTAACAAAGCAAGCAGCTCTGTAGTCCTCTGGTATCTGTTGATAATTTCCTTTTACTCCTGAGTCCATATTATACCCTTTGTATTAGGACACCCCACTCCTGTCTCTAACGCAGAGGCATCAGTGATCAACTCTATATCCAATGTGACGTTTCTATATAAGCCTCCTGCTGTTTAATTCACAACCACAAAACAGTCTGAAATGTCTTTCTTCCTTCTTTTTTTTTTAACAACTTTCAGGGAGTTAATGGACTGTGCTGGCCCCCTGCCAAAACTTTTAAGAAACTTTATTAATAGGGTTATGTGTCTGGGACACCATATCATGTGGGGATTTTATGGGTTACTCAGTTTAATGAATAAAAATATGGATACACAAAGCCATATCCTCATGCCGCTGCCTTCTAACTTCTTTTCTTGCAATCTCTTCCTCAATGTCTGTTACAGAGCTCATTTTTCTTACCCTTAAATTCTTTAAAAATGTATATAAAGTACTCAGTACACAGAAGTACATCTCAGTTGATTCTGTCACTCGCTGCCAGGCCCCTTGTGACTATTTGCCCCTATTTGAGGCATCTTAATGTAGTCAAATACATGGCATCTTGGGCAGTCATATATTAAAATGTACTTATGTTTGCTCAGCATAATATAGAAAGTAAGTACCTTTTTAGGTCTTTAAAAAAGGTTTTTTATTTATTCTAGAGCTCCATGCTTAAAACCTCTTTTAAGCTCTTGCCCCTTTCAAATCCATGCTGGAGAGGTTTGTAGCAGTGGCTGACAATCACAAACAACAATAGTTGCATTTTTCTTACATTTAAAACAGGTTGGTGGGTTTTCTGAAGGTCACAAGTATGCCAGCACTTTGCCACCATTGGTAAGAGATTTAGGGGAAAGGAGCTAAAGTTATTTAGTCAGCGAAGCTGCCTTTTACGTCACACAATGAAATCTTGCTTCAGCAAATCTCCCATTAAACGTTTAATACTGAAGAGCACTTAAAACAAATTAGCACTCCAAACAAATCATATAATTATCATGTCTTGGGAGTTTGAATTTAAGCTTCCAGAAACCTACACGTGTTTCTATTGAGTATTTCTACTCAATCCCAAACTGCAATATTGGTGTTTTTATTTGTAGATTGTCTACCAGCTTCATAGCAGTTGTGGGTTTTCCTGTAATGAAATCTGGTGATATAATGTCCATCCTAGAGTTTTTAGTAGTGTTACAATAATCTAGGATGGATGGTCCTTTTCTTTTGTTGAGTATAAACTCCAAGGCCCTGTCCATATCTGTACTAGTGCATTAGGATGTCATAGTGGAGGGCTCCCACATGGGATTTACCTCAATAAACACAGTTTGCAGGAATCTATGATCTGCAAACTGCATTTGTTCTAGGGAATAGGACAGCCACCCAGCAACAGCTAATGGGTGCCGGCGGCGCCTCCCGATATCCGTCGTTGAAACTGAAAATGATCGCTGCGGCGCTCCGTAGCCGCAGCGGTCACGTGATGTAAGCGCGCGCTTGAGCGCTTACCTCAGAATTTTTTCGGAAGGCTTGGTAGCTAGTCCTACCGTCTATAAGAATATTTAATTATAGACGATCCCTTAATGAACCTAACTGTATACATATATATATATTCGCAGATAATCATGAAACACAATGACGTAATGCTTCATAAATTTATTAACTATAACATAGCGTTAGAGCTCCTAAGCGTAACTCATAATAATTCATCTTGTCAAACTGCAACGTCGTGAACTTTCTTAATCCAGAAGATGTGAACTGGGAGGAGAACTCGTCTTCCCTTTACTGGCTTCTCTGCCTGTACCCTCTACTTTTTGGTCTCAGTGGTTGCCTGCTGAGGCCTCTGTTTCTGGTTCCTTGAGAATCCTGAAAGAGAGGTACAATTAAGTATAACCAGGGCACTAACCAGGCAGAAAAAGTTCTTTTTTTTTTTTTTTTTTTTTTTGGGATGGGAGGGTGGGCGCTGTTGCTGGGTGGCTGTCCTATTCCCTAGAACAAATGCAGTTTGCAGATCATAGATTCCTGCAAACTGTGTTTTGTTCCTACGGGAGGCAGCCACCCAGCACCAGCTAATGGGTAGATCAGCACACACCTGGTAGTAGCCCTTATGAACTCTACTCTTCCTTTGTCTGAAGGACGCCAGTAATGTTTAACAAAGGTCCTTTCTGACTTCCATCTTGCTGACTTAAGAATAACAATTAAAGGAACCCCTTTTGCCGCTGCTTTAGATGTGGCAGCCCCTCTCAAAGAGTGCGCCTTGAATTTATCAGTGTCTATTCCTGCACCTTTCATGGCGAAAAGAATCCAACCTCTAATTGTGTTAGGGGTAGCTTTCCGTATCGGTATCCGTGATGTAATGAACAAATTTGTGATATCACCTCTAATGGGTTCTGTGATGCTGAGGTAATCCCTTAAAGCTTTAACTAGGCATAAGGATTGATCCTCAAGGTCCTCTATTAAATCAATCTCAACTGGGACACTATTTATATTGGTCGTTTTAGTGTTCCCTTTTAGAGTTAAATGAAAACCCCGGGGAGTTGAGTACAACCATGGTTCATGAATGTGAACTAAGGTTAGTTCCATTGCTCTGGCCGCTAATGCTAATGCTAGTAAACATGCCAGCTTGATCCCCGTCATTCTGATAGGTGAATCCTTAACCGGAAAGGCACTGAGATATCTTAAAAGGCAGTCAATGTCCCAAGTAGAATCATATTTTGGAACATAAGGTCTGGCTGCAACAGCTCCCTTAAGCAGTCTAAGATATATATTGTTTTCAGTTAGGTTTGGTACTAGGATGTTTAATGCAGAACCTACCGTTTTCAGTGTAGTAGAAGCAATACCCGTTTTGAATTTCATGGTGAGGAATTCCAGGGCAGACCATAATGTTGGTGGATCAGTAACAATCTCGTTGTTCACTGCTCTCCACCTTTGAAAATCTAGTAGTATAGATTTATATCTGGCACGAGTTTTTGGTCTTAGGGACCAATTTATTAGGTTGTTCACTTCATCCGTGAGCATTGGAAACTGGAATAGCTTGTCGAGGCCGCTATCCACATTAATTGAGGGAGTTGTGATAACAGGTCCTGTGACCCCTGGAAGCACTCTGACGTCATCCCTAATGGCAATTTCTTCTCCAGAACCAGACTGTGGAGCTTGGGAAACCATGGTTTGGATGGCCATACTGGGTACACTAATACTAATTGAGAAATCTCCTCCTCCTCTATTTTCTGTAAGGTCTGGGCTAGTAAGGTTGGAGGGGGAAAGGCATAAAGATTGTTCAGGCCTTTCCATGAAAAGGATAGAGCGTCTATCCTCCATGCTTTCGGGGACCATATTCGTGCCGAAAACTGCTGAGTTTTTGCTGTCGTTTCCGACGCAAACAGATCTATTGTCCTGACGCCGAATCTCTGGTTTATCTCTGAGAATTTCTGAGGCGTCAGGGATGCTGTTGACAAGGTCAATTTCTGTCTGGACAGTGCATCTGCTATCTCGTTCGAGTGTCCTGGAACGTATTGAGCACTCAGGTCTATTTTGCGTTCCAGTGCCCAGTTCCAGAATTCCAGGGCTTCGATGCACAGAGTCCTCGATTTGGTCCCTCCCATCTTGTTCACATAGGCAATAGCTGTTTTGCTGTCCATCCGAATTAAGACGGACTGTCTGTGGGGAAGCTCTTTCAGCATTTTCTGGCAGGCTAACTTGGCTGCCCGAAGCTCCAGTACATTTATATGGAGCTTCTTTTCCTCCTCTGTCCATGTTCCCCTTATGGCGGCGAGCACAGAGAAGGCTCCCCATCCTAACATGGACGCGTCGGTTGTAATAACTACATCTGGCGCAGGAGGTCTTATTGGATAAGGGGGTGGATTTTGCAAAACAGAAATGTGGAGTAGTTCTTCTCTTATTTCTAAGGGAAGCTGAATAGCTCTGTTCCAGCCGTGACCTCGTCTTAGCCAACTTCCTAGGTACATTTGCGTTTTCCTGCATAGAATGGGAGCCGTCCTGAAACCCGGACGTAAGGCTACTATTTTGCCTATGAGGCTTGCTAATTCTCTTAGCGTTACATTGTGAGACCTCAATCTTTCCTTTACCATGTCTAGCAATTGTTTCCACTTTTCTCTGGGAATGGTTAGATGGAACCCTAAGGTGTCTATTTCGAAGCCTAGAAACACTACAGACTGAGTAGGTTCGAGGACTGACTTCTTCCCGTTTATGGTGAATCCTGTTAGCTTCAAGAGAGACAGCAGTATGTCTCTGTGAACTAACAACTGCTCCCTGCTTTGGTGGAAGACCAACAAGTCGTCCAAATACACCAGGCACATGATGCCCTTTGTTCTGAGACTTGTAACTACTCCCTTCAGTATTCTTGTGAAGGTGTAAGGCGCTACCGAGAGGCCGAATACCATGACGTTCCAATGGTATAGATTTCCTCTCCATAAAAACTGTAGCAGCCTCCTGTGTTTGGGCGCCATGTAAATCGTATGGAAGGCATCTTTTAGGTCCACCTTTATGAGAAACATCTCTTTCTCTAGGAGAAACTTTAGGTCTGCTATACCTTCCATTCTGAACCTTTTCCTTTTCAGAAACTTGTTCAGCGGTTTTACGTTTAGTATTGGCCGGACTGACCCGTCCGGTTTTGTGACTGGAAAAACGTGACTTATCCATCCTTTCTGGCCAGGATCTGCTTCGGAGATCCTTCCTGTCTTTAATGCTACCTCCAGTACTTCGTCTAATCTCTCGCTTGTATGATAGTGAGGCTTTTTTCTCTGAAAGGGGAACTTTACTAACGGCAGTGTCAGCCCATTTTTTATTACACTTAAGACCCAGCGGTCTGTAGTTATGGTCTCCCAAGTGCTGAGAAACTCTCGTGATGGAATGGAAGAAACTGTGCTTACCTGAAGAAGGTTTCTTGTTGAAGGCTGAACGTTGTTGACCTCCTTGACCTCCTCTGTTTTGGAAGAAGGAACCTTTGTTGAAGGGTTTTTTGGCTTGTCCCTGACTGTATTCTCGGGTCTGTCCCTGGGACCTAGGCCGACCCTCCGACCGAAAGGGTTTCTTGAAGTGGAAGGGAGGCTTCTTTAAATCGGCAAAAGACTTGCGAGCCCTATATCTACTCCTAACTTCCTGAATGAACTCAGGGCCAAACAAAAACGAAGTCTCCAAGTTTGGATATTCGTGAGACTTGGGGGCCAAATCTGACATTCCTGCAGCCGTTAACCAACGGGCCCTTCTAATGTTTGCTACGTAATTGAATGTTTGCCCAATTATGAGGGTAGCTCTGCTAGCGGCTTTCAGCAAAGCCATCTTGGAAGCGAGTAACACCTTTGGGTCGGTGCGGGGCGTATCACCTTCTTGTTCTGCTTTTTTCAACATAAGCAGGAGGGGACCAGCCGCATCCGCAATTTTATACTGAATATTGCGCATAGTATTGTCTACTGTGTCGTTAGAGAAGGGGTTGCCTGTTATAGATAATAAGGCAGGGTCCACCTCTGGCGCAATAAGCGCTTGAATGTCAGGTATACCGATATGGTTCCTCAATACTAAATCGTCCTCCTTTGTTAGAGATGTTCTAAATGCCAGCTGTGCAAAGTCCCTGACTTCTGAGGTAAGATCAATGGCCCATCTCTGGGAGAATAACTTGTTGGGGGGTTCTTCCCCGCCAGCCCTACTCTGTTCATCTGCATCTCGCTACGTCTGCCCCTCTCGGACGAGGCGGCTGACCGCGTAACAGAGTCACACTCCCAATCTACCTCATGCGAGGCATATTCATCTTGTGAAGCAAACGCTTCAAAATGCGAGTAACTGCTGTGTGTGCTCAAACGAGCTGAAGCTGTGGAGGAAACTCCAGCTTTATTTATGGTCTGGAACACTGTACTGTGCTTATTGTGCACAAGGTCACCATAATCCCTCAAACGAGGGCTCTTGGACCTGCAACTGTCAGCCCTCTCCTCAGGGTCTGACTGATAGGTGATGTGGAGAGGACTTTCCCTCTCAGCCACTTTCTTTCTCTTTGAAGGCTGGCTGCCTTCAGAAGATGCAGTGGAGGAGTCCGACAGAGTTCTCACTCTGCCTCTGCGCTGTGGAGACATTTCCACAGAGGCAGACGCAGCCACTGAGAACGCGTCCTCCTCCATTGCCGCCGGAAAAATTCTGAGGTAAGCGCTCAAGCGCGCGCTTACATCACGTGACCGCTGCGGCTACGGAGCGCCGCAGCGATCATTTTCAGTTTCAACGACGGATATCGGGAGGCGCCGCCGGCACCCATTAGCTGGTGCTGGGTGGCTGCCTCCCGTAGGAACAAAAACAGCACTGAGAGTTGATCTGAAGTAGTGGTTTGGTGGACATCTTTGTATTATATAAATGGCTGTTGTTTTAAATGGCTCCCATGTAAAGCTACATTTTCAATGTAGAAGTGTTCTCAGAGAAAATTCCTGGCTGGATGCTGCTTCCCCCAGCAAAATCAACTACTTGTCATAGTTTCAGCGCAGTACCTAGTGCAATCAGCCAATTGCCCTGACTGCCACATTTTTAAACATGCCTTCTGTGATGAGATTGTATATAGCTGTATTTTAGTAGTATGAGCATACCTCCGTGCCAATTCAAGTATTGTTATTCCAAACTAAACTGGATATGCTATTAGAATCTTATAGATGTGGTTCCCACCTTTAGGACCCACAACTATGTGAAAAACAGAGTCCACCAAACCACATCCCACCTGGTGAGCCAGCTGAGCATCCAGATGGAGAAGGAATGAAGAGGAGGCCGTCCATTCATGTTTTTGGAGAGTTCTGTAAGCACTTTTCCATTCATTCTCCTCTTGGATTTGGTGGTCCCTGTTGTCCACATTGGTCAAACAGGTGAGAGCAACATCTGATAAGACATTTATGGCATATCCTGGTGGAACCTTTTGTTCTAGCCATAATCTTCCGACTGACAGTGTTCTATTGAGCTATCAAATTCAGTAGTTGTATTATCTTCCACTGGAATGGTTCACAGAGTTTATTCACATGACTGTTATCTATGCAGAGTTGCTTTTCCTACGGGAAAGGAAATGACCTCACTATTCCTTCCATGGTACAGATAGACACAGAAATGTAAAGCTTCTCTTCAGTATGGTCCCCACCAAACAACTTATATAACAGATTCCTGGACCCTTGTGCAGCATGGAAACTGAGATATGGTCGTTACTTACAGTCACATATGATTTTTTTGTGCTAAGTGAAGGCTTTAACAGTAAAATGTTACAGTAGGCCTCTCATATAATGATGTAACATGCTATTGGAGTAAAGCCTGTTGCTTGAGGCATACAATATTTTGTATTGTATTGACATTTTTGACAAAAGCTGTAACTGTTTTCCAAGTTGTTTTTACACACTCATATATTTCATAGGGTTTGAATACCTTTAGTTGTGTTTATTAAGAGTTACACCTTGCAAACCTTCAGTAGAGACAGGAGCAGGTGGTGGAAATCATAACTGTAAATTTCAGAAGTGATTAGGTTTAAAGAGGACCTTTCACCACTCCTGACATGCCTGTTTTAATAGCTTCATGTATTTTCCATGTAATAACAATTCTGGAGCATCTATTCTTATGTCTGTATGTTGTGCCATTCCTTTATTATTTCTACTAGAAGTTATGAATGAATTGCTATTTGTCTTCAGTAAAGGAACAGAGGGGAGGTGACCAGTTGGGGGTGTGTACCTGCACAGTCTGAACATGGCAGCACTGATTGGCTAGAGTCAGACTATGCAGGTACACACCCCCAACTGGTTACCTCCCCTCTGTTCCTTTACTGAAGGCAAATAGCAATTCATTCATAACTTCTAGTGCAAATAATAAAGGAATGGCACAACATACAGACATAAGAATAGATGTTCCAGACTTGTTATTACACGGGGAATGCATGAAGCTATTAAAACAGGCATGTCAGGAGTGGTGAAAGGTCCTCTTTAAATGTGATAATATTGATGGTCTCAGGACAACCTCAGAGTGAAAATTACAAACATTTATTCTCCATCCGATCGTAAATGTGTGGAAATGTGATAGTCATTGGTCCTAAAATAAATGTTAAAAATGCACTGTAATCGCATGCTTGATCTATGTACATGATCCATTGTTTTGTTACCACTCAACATAACGTGTAGTGCAATATCTAATGTAACCTGAGGTGCACAAGTCTAGTGACCTCTTCAGCGTCACATGTGAACTTTCCTTTTTTGTGATTCTTGTTTTTTTAACTCTGAATGCAGATGTTGTGAGTTATGGTTGTTACTGTAAGCATTTTTTGTGATTTTTTTTTTACAACTCTTTGGAAAAGTAGTACAATGCTTAATTTCTTATCTGTTTCTCAGATAATTTTTGCAAATTTAAATGGCTCTACCACCGCTAACAATCATGGCACATCAGGACAAAATGTAAAATAGATGGAGGTCCAATTTCTGAAACAGATTGGTAAACCATACTGACTGGCTTGCTTTTCTAAGAGCTGTGACCCTATCAGCTTTAATAAGTTTTTCTCTGAAGACACCAGACTGACTTTCTGTAATGGACTTAGCTGATGGCTCCTGAGAGAGGCTAAGCACTGCAAATGGGAACCAGAGAGGCACCCTTCAGTGCTGCTTTTGTTGCAGTGGCAGGTTTCAGCAGTCAGACCACCACAATTATAAACTTCCCTTAGTCATGTGTCATAACTATTAGCGGTGGTGGGGACCTTTTAAAGTAGTCTGTAAGCATGCACATGTTAAGTGCCTCAAAAATGTTTCCATTTGGGTGGCAATTTTTGACCATGTTTTAACTTCGTTACAGATTTGGAAAATATTTGAATTTGTGTGTTTTTTACCTATTATATTCTTTGACCAATCTCAGTTTTATAACATTCTTGTAAATTGTGCAAGTAGTGGTGAATTTGTGCACACACTGGGGGCAGGGGGTGTTAAGTAAAATACACCATAAATATGGCCAAATAACTGACCTATGTGTCATGTACTATATTTATTACATGTTTGAGCACTTCATTAGACAAGAGCCAAGAGGAGAAAATGGTGGGGCTTAAAATGCAACAACCTGTGCCTAAATCTTGATGCAGATATAGCCAAAAAAACCTGTAAAAGTGTACAACATGTCTGTCAAGATCCACCAAAAGTATCATCTCATGAGCCACTGAGATAAATCTGGCACATATTTAGATTGCCTAGTCTATGTTTGCACTGCCCAAATGTTAGAGAGCATTGGTAAATGCACCAATGTGTTAGGGCTGGACAAATACCAATATTTCGTTTATTGTGGGGACTAGAAAATTGGCAAGATTTTGGTTGCAGATCCTGCCCGCACTAGAAATCATACAGATAATTTGCCATCTGGTCCTTGCGTTATGATTTCTTCAGACTAGTTCATTGCAAACGTCACGCCAGGCTCATGGATTTCAAATATTCCTCGGACTGTAACAACTAACTGAAGCAGTAGCACTGAATGTCTACTTCTAATTGTGCTTTAGAGAAATCTCAGGCTTTTATGAAAAAGTTACCCTAAATGCACTTTCCTTTAAGGACAGAACACATGTGTTGCCTCAAACCGTATCACATCACTCCTTGTAAAACTATATAGGATACATGTGTGTACTTGTAACTTAGCTGTTCCTTTGTAGCACGGGTTAACGCTAGTAATGCAGCGCTGCTTGTATTGGACTGTAGCCACAGGGAACACACTCATACCTGATGGATTTCAAAGCCCTGCATGCCATTGCTGCAGAAAGAAGGGCAGTCCGCAGATCCCCTTCCTGCAGAAACATATCAGTGGATGAAATGCTCTCTGAACACCTTCAATCTGGGTTTCATAAACTGTACTTAAAGAGAAAGACCCATAAAATTTATTGCAGAGCTAAAGTATCTGCATAAAAGGCGGTTAATTGAAAAGTGGGTGGAGACGGCTGCCAAATGAAATGTTTACATTAGCACAGCTGTATTGTAGAAACATTCTGCCCCCTGCGCTTTGTAATTACAACAGATTTCTGCACTGACGATCGCTACAAAGTTTAGCTCTATTGCCAAGAGTGTTTTGGCACAGAGCGTCTGTAATTTTGGCAGTCAGACACATCCTCTCGAGCGCGGGCTGGATCTAAAATGGCTGCCAAACAGCTATCCTGAAATGTCGTCGTCCGAGCACCATGTGTTTGTTTGAGGAAGGTACAAGCCAACAGTGTCCTACAGCTATGACTTTATTCAGAGCAATCCCTAGTGTACCTTTGATAAATCAGATAGGGCTTGCTGTACCTAGATAATGCATGAGGAAACATTGAAAAAATAATAGGTCAACATACACCTGTCTGCAGCTGGATACATATCTGTGAAGCAGCACTGAACTCTGATTTACAGTATGATGCTTGAGAGATGTAGATAATTCTAAATTATGCATTTAAAATTCTTTTAAGAAAGTTATATGATGTTTGGATTTACTAGACAGATATAGATGGATAGATAGATTAGATGGATGATAGATAATTAGATAGAAGATAGATAATTAGATATAGATCAGTAGATATAGATAGGTGAATAATAGATAAATAGTTATATAAAGATATATATATATATATATATATATATATATATATATATATATACATGAAGACGCTGCCAGGTAATGTCCTCACATGCTTCCAGTCATGAGCTGCATCTACAGAGTCTGTCATAGGAGTGAGCACAATGTATATTACTGTATGGACTGTCTGCATAGTAACAGTTCTTTCTTAAAGAATCTCAGTCTCCTCTGACCTGTGACCCATGGTGCTTGTATTTGTGTATATATCTGTGCATGTTTTTATAACTGTTGTGTAATATCTGATGAAGGGACCCCCCACTTCATTAAACTACTAGAGATGGTTTAATAAGTAAAAAATATACTTTTCGAAATTTCTGTTGTCTAAACCTGCAGTTTGTCTTATGGTCCAGAAAATACGGTAGATATACGTATATAGATAACTCTGAGATAGATAGATAGATAGATAGATAGATAGATAGATAGATAGATAGATTCAATACTATTTTGTGAATAAGCTCAAGCAAGAAAACCAGAGATGTGCTATCATCTGTGCAATTTTACATGAACCTTTATAGCATTAGTTTATGTTTTGCATATTGCCGGTAAAAATGAAATTTGCATTGAGTTCTTAAACATAAATATTTTAAATCACCATACAGTGCCCCATCCTTTGAAGAACAGGGAGTAGCATGGTGCTGTGTCCTATGTAAGTGATAAGGTTGGAATGTGGAAGCTGTCAAAAATAGCCCTACATGATTTAAAGGATCTGATGTACAGAAGTCTGTCAATAGCTGTAAATAATGCTGAACTTCTGAAACAATATAGATTTTATTTGTGTGAAAGAATAAGGCAGTGGTCAGGTGATCTATTTTTCTTAATGTACTGTATAACGACGCTGGGTGCACATACATCATGTGTCTGGCCATTATTTTTTAATATGTACACATGTCCTGGGACTTTGGACAAGAAAATATATCAAGCAGCAAAAAAAAAAAAAAGTCTAATTCAATAGAGATGTCATTCATTGATGATGGTGGTTGAATCATCATGTAGCGCTGGACAGAGGATGCCACTAATGCTGATTCTCCAACAGTGTCCATAGTGTAGTTTTAGTGACACGCAGAACATTTTTTTTTTGTAGTGGTGTTTTCACGACCTTGCGATTCTGGGGTAGCGGTCGTGGCAACTTGTGAGTTGTGTTCTGACCAAATTCATTATGACCATTATGTTTTGAGTCAGCACTGCCACACAGCAGTCTTTGGTTGTACGGTCATGGCCAAAGACAACATGTAGACCCAACCATATAATTCATTAGATCAAAGAGTTAATATCCTGTATGCAGGGGCGTAGCTATAGGGGGTGCAGAGGTAGCAGTCGCTACCGGGCTCAGGAGCCTGAGGGGGCCCAAAGACCCTTGTGCCGCATAAGAAGACACACAGAGCACTGAGGAAAGGGGGGCCCAAGATGAACTCTTGCACCAGGGCCCATGAGCCGTTAGCTACGCTCCTGCCTGTATGATTTTAATACATAGATCAGTGGACGGTATAAAATCCGGTTTTAAAAAAAAATTACATTGGAATTCAAAACAAGAAGGTTTTGGCTGTCCTGTTGCTAGCAGGCATTCCAAGACCCACACGCCTTAAATCTGTAATTACTCTGGCTGTGTGGATTCCCGCACATGACATTGTGAGAAACTGATATGCCTAATGTAGCTGAGCATAAATAAAGCAAATGTAGATTAACTCTTGTGGTTCACGAAGGACTTAGTTCTGCGGAGCAACACACAGAAGTGACACTCTTACAGTGGCATACTGCTTTAATTTTATTAGGGTTCCCACACACATGAATTTTGCTCTGGCATTTTTTTTAACCAATAAGCACTTTTTTGCAGTTTTTTTTTTTGTGGCAGGTTCTCTGGAGTTTTTTTTTTCACACAGTGTTTTACCACTAGCATTTTCTTCATGACATGACATTTTTGTGAAAATGCCTGAAAAAAAGAGTTGCAGCATGCCGAATGTTTGAAAAGATGTCAAAAAGACAAAACAATGCCATCTAATTAAGAACAACACCAGCATCAAGAAATTGCTTGTGTGGCCTGCTTTTCATATTTGCCGTAGACCTACAGTAGAAACACTAGCAAAGCACCTGTGTGGCCTTAATTTCATATTTCCCATAGACCTTTAGCTAATATCTTGAGCTGAAGCTGTGTTTGTTTAGCTCATAAAATGTGTCAAAAAGCAATGGTGAAAAAAATGCAACAAAAACCAGAAAGGATAAGAAAAACATCACTTAAGACCTATGCATGAAGGCACTCTTACGACATCATTTCTCCTAAAATCAAAAGCACACGTCTGAGTTGTCAGACTATTAAAATGGTTTCATTTGGCTGTTTGTAATGGGAAAGCTGTGTGTTATTCCAGCTCCAATGGGTTGTCTCTCCCAGACATGAAAACTGCAAATACACCTACCGTATTTTTCGCTTTATAAGACGCACCTGATTATAAGACGCACCCCAGATTTTAGAGTAGAAAAATAAGAAAAAAATATTTTTCATCACACCTCATATCAGACCCCCCATAAATTTCAGGACATCACATCAGATCCCCATATCATGCCCACTGTGCCCCCGTCAGACCTCAGATAAGCCCACTGTGCCCCCATATCAGCCCACTCTGCCCCCATTTCAGCCCACTCTGCCCCCATCAGACCTCAGATCAGCCCACTATGCCCCCATATCAGCCCACTCTGCCCCATCAGACCTCAGATCAGCCCACTATGCCCCCATATCAGCCCACTCTGCCCCATCAGACCTCAGATCAGCCCACTATGCCCCCATATCAGCCCACTCTGCCCCATCAGACCTCAGATCAGCCCACTATGCCCCCATATCAGCCCCCATATCACCCCACTGTGCCCCCATATCAGCCCACTATGCCCCCCCATCAGACCTCAGATCAGCCCACTATGCCCCCATATCAGCCCCCATATCACCCCACTGTGCCCCCATATCAGCCCACTATGCCCCCATCAGACCTCAGATCAGCCCACTATGCCCCCATATCATCCCACTGTGCCCCATCAGACCTCAGATTAGCCCATCAGCCCCCAATCAGCAGACTGTGCCCCCAATAACAGCCCACTCTGCCCCATCAGACCTCAGATCAGCCCACTGTGCCCCATCCGCCCCATTCGCTTTATAAGACGCACGGCAATTTTCCCCCTACTTTTGGGGGGAAAAAGTGCGTCTTATAAAGCGAAAAATACGGTAACTTTAGAGCAGGGTATGTATAGGTACATAAGTAAACTGTTTTGTCATGGGTCTAGAAAATGTTGATGACAAACACTGAAATCCTTTGAAAAGCCCTGTGTGGCTTTCATTGTGACACATTTTTTGTCACCCAGCTTTATCAGAAACAGAACTAAAGTTGCCTAAACACATAAAGTGTCTTTATAGGGAGGTCAGCTGAGAATGCACTTTCAATGTTCTGGCCCTGAGGCCAGGTAGACTGAAGGTTGGAGTTTATGTTCTTTTTTTTATCCCTTAACAGTGAGATGCTACCAATACATTTTTTTCACAGTGGAGAACATGGCACTTGGAGGCCAGTGTCATGGTATTTTAGTACGTCTTTATAAGTGAATGATGTGAATGATTAACCTACAAATAAAACTCTATGAGGCTAATCCATGCAATGAAATGGTAGACTTTGCTTTCAAATTGGGACATCACATTCTTTAGGAGATAGATAACCAGGACGCACATGAACTAGCTGATATCCTTGTGTAACCTCTTCACCCTTTCCCCTCTCTGCACTCCCCTTTCTTGGGTAATAAACATCGGATAGCGCGTGTTTTGTCCTTATTTGACTGAATTATCTCCAGTTACACTATATTATTTAGTCTTTCAGCTTAAGTGCTCCAAACCAGCCTCTGAGTTGAGGCTCCCCATGAGCATGACCCGTTTGTTTTGTGCATATCAGCATTTTAGCACTTTTTTGCTGTAAAATTAGGCGTTAATATTTTCATAACCACAGTATGATGTATATTAGTTGACTCATTACTTACCACCAAACAAATATTGTAGGTCGTGGCTTGAGAGTTCAACTAATAGGATGTAGGGTGGTAATTGTCTTGTGTCCAGAGAACTTTGGATTTCTACATTTCCTCCTGTAAGGGTAAAGTAACTGTGAAATTTGTTAAGGAGTAATACTTTTTTTTAATTGCATGAATGTATTTTTGTGATGTTTAGCTACAGATAGGAACTTGTCCTGAACACTGTGTCCTATAAATGTCTTTGTCCGTCTAGCATCCAGAACTCAGACTAGTAATGTGTGTGAGTAGCTGGCAGCACAAACAACAGTAGAGTGCTTTGGCCTTGGCATTTTTCTTGATTGGGAATCCTGAGATCAGGGTGTTAAACAGTCATTTATTGCTTGCCAGCGAGCTGGGTTTCCCTACTGATTTAGGTTTGGCAGTGATATGGCTCTTCACCCTGTTGCCATTCTAGCTGCCAAGGAGACTGGACCAGTTCTGCACTTCCTGTCTTCCTCATTGTCCTGGCTGAGGATGGAACAGAGTGTGCCAAGTGCATGATGCCAAGAACATATTCCAGCGCTGGTCAGCTCAGTCCAACTTCACCTGTGCTGTTGACAATCAAAATGCTTCAGACCTTTTAGGATTTTAAAGCACCAGCACAAAAAAATACAGCAATGTTGCACATATAAATAATGCAGAGTTTATAGCGTACATAGCTTATTTCACCTGTGGATATTAATAGTGAGCCACATTTCACACTGTCTTCCTGTAGAAATGTTGCTTATTTTTCATATGTTCAGTCAAAACTGTAGTTGTCTTTCCTTTTCCCTCAAATTTCAGGGATAAGGCTAAACTCATAAATAATGTTATGCAACTTGCATCATTTTCATTATCATTTTTCACAGTTTTTTCTACAGTCGAAAATGCTGAGGCCAAGTGCTACTTTAAAGCCTGTGGTGACTAGTAAAAAACCTGCCACACAAACCGTTTTGGGTTTTGCCATTTTTATGGCATTTTTTGTAGTCATTTTTTGTAGCATTTGTTGAAGTCCTCATAGGCTTCTCTATAGGATTTCAAAAAATCTTAAAAATAGACATGCACATATCTAATGTAAGTTTTTTTAAGCATTCAAAGACGTTGAAAAAAAACCTGTGTGAAGGTGCTAAGTAAGGTTTGAACTTGGCACCTTGATGAAAATTTAGTGCCATGGAAAATATATTTAGGGGTAATTATCTTTAAAGTGCATCAATGTCATACTTATGCCATATGGATTAGCTTCTCAATGAAAATCTAAGAAATGTGCGCAATTTTTTTTTTATCTAGACCTTATTCTCATGATGCAAGTTTTTATGTTTTATTCAGGAGCAAACTGGTTCACTAGAGTACTAGAGTTTCCTGTGGTGGACATAGGTTGTGGCATTAAAATGATCCCCAGTGGTACAACAGCAGAAAACCGCATATGAGGCTGACTTTGGAGCCTGCCACTTGCCAATATGGTGTATATCATATGAACAAATAAACTATTATACCTTATTGATTCAGTCCAGTGTGCAGTAATAACAGCAAACAATATCATGCAATTAGCAGTGGAGGTTCCCATGTTCAGTATAGATCGACTGTGCTGTCTATTTTTTTTGGGACCCATAGAAATGAAAGAATCCGTGTGCAATCTGCAGTAAAAAATACAGACACGGACACGGATACAAAATACGGTCATGTGCATGAGGCCTAAGAGTTTATACACAAGGATGTTTAAGGTCATCATAATCTAAACTGATAGCACAGCAAAGCCTAGCAATTGTGCTATGTTAACTAACCTGATATGTCAATAGTTTCAGAGGAAGAACTGATACAAAACACTTTACTTATACTCTCAAAATGCTTGTGTTCTGGCCCAGCTGATAATAATCTTCAGCCTGTGCTCCATGAATTTCGACGGCTTCCTGCTTGTTCACACTCTCAGGTTTGTTAAGGGTATTGGCTCCATCTTATCCACAAGGCAACAAGCAGAAAGCCGGTGATGTTCATGGAGCACAGATTCTAGATCGTTATTAGCAGGGCTGATGATATTCGAGTTAACACAAGTATAACTAAAGTGTTTTGTACAGTATATGAATTTCCTCACAGTACATTACCATTTAGAAATATCTATTTTGTGGAGAGAAATCTGGTTTACCAGGAAGGTGATGCAGTGTAGGTTTCTGTGAGATGTACGCCTGCAATTGGTTCTGTCAATATGGAGGAGAATCTTTCTGTGCAATGTGGAAATATAGAGAGGAGCACTGCTGATCATATGAAAAAAATTTTAATTTGGGGGGAATAGGCTGACCTTTTGAGGATCCAACCAGGGCTGTGGAGTCGGAGTCAGAGTTCCGTGGGTATAAAATGGACCGACTCCGACTCCTAAAATATATAATGAATTAGTACATTTAGTTCAGTGCAATAAGTGTTGAATATATTTTTATAAGAATTTGTGAAAATGATGAAATGTCCTATAAATGTCTGTTCCTGATCTAAGGATTTAGGCTTTTAGTTGAGATGACTGTGTGCTGCCCTTTATGTCCAGTGCATGTTCTCTCTGTATGCTTTATGTTTCCTCTGAGCTCATGTTTGGAGAGGTTAGCTGCTCTCATGGCTTCTATCTGCTGATGTAAAACACCTAGGGCCCTTATGTATGAAAACTGTCTAGGTGTAGAAGTTTCTTTGTTGCCCATAGCAACCAATCAGAGCTTCCCTTTCATTTCATATAGTGCTCTGGAGAAATGAAAGGGGAGCTCTGATTGGTTGCTATGGGCAACAAAAAAAGTCTTAGACCTAGACAGTTTTCATACATCAGGCCCAGAGGCGTAGCTACTGGGGGATGGGGGGCAGGGGAGGCGATGCTCCGGGCCCAATACCTCTGGGGGGCCCAGCAGGGATGGCATTAGTACAATCAGGCGAATACAAGTGAGCGCTTACATTATGGAGTCTGATGGGGGCACATTCTGCTGATCTGAGGTCTGATGGGGGCACATTCTGCTGATCTGAGGTCTGATGGGGGAACATTCTGCTGATCTGAGGTCTGATGGGGGCACATTAAGCCGATCTGAGGTCTGATGGGGGCACATTAAGCCGATCTGAGGTCTGATGGGGGCACAATATGCTGATCTGAGGTCTGATGGGGGCACATTCAGTTGATCTGAGGTCTGATGGGGGCACATTCAGTTGATATGAGGTCTAATGGGGGCACATTAAGCCTATCTGAGGTCTGATGGGGGCAGATTAAGCCGATCTGAGGTCTGATGGGGGCACATTCTGCTGATCTGAGGTCTGATGGGGGCACATTCAGTTGATCTGAGGTCTGATGGGGCACATTCAGTTGATCTGAGGTCTGATGGGGGCACATTCTGCTGATCTGAGGTCTGGGGCCATTCTGTGATCTGAGTCTGGGGGCACATTCTGCTGATCTGAGGTCTAATGGGGGCACAATACGCTGATCTGAGGTCTGATGGGGGCACAATACGCTGATCTGAGGTCTGATGGGGGCACAATACGCTGATCTGAGGTCTGATGGGGGCACATTAAGCCGATCTGAGGTCTGATGGGGGCAAGGGACTGTTAGTTTAGTGATGTAATAGCTGGGGACAGGTTTCCTTTAACATAGGAGTCCCCTTTTTTACTCCTATTAATCCTATATTTTACTGCATTATGTGGTAGAGTATTTAGAGTAGGGTATGTAGAAAGTCTATTGTACTGTACTTAACAGCATAGATGATCTAGCAGTTTATATAGTCATCTTGCTAATACAGTATTATAATCACAACTAGTAGTATGTGCCTGTGAAGTTGGAAACGTGCGTTTGGGAAGCCAATAAGTGGGGGGCCCACTCAAGTATGTTTCGCCCCCCCATGTGCTGAACCTCTAGCTACGCCTCTGATTAGGCCCTAAGTGAGCTGTACCCAGAGAAGCCTGATAGATTACAAACTGTTTTTGTCATGACTTATCTGTACTATTGATTTTATGCAAATTTGTTTAAAGTTATCACTTAAACATGCTCCATGTATGAGGGAGTAGGAGTCGGAGTCGGGAGTCGGAGTCGGGGTGAGGGGAAATTGAGGAGTCGGAGTCGGGGCTTTGGCTTACCGACTCCACAGCCCTGGATCCAACAGCACACAGCAACGAAATACAGGACAAATAAGGACAAAAACACTTTTAATATTGATGATAATGAGATGACTGCTGACAAATGATCTCTATAGAGGTGGAAGTGTCAGTCTATTATGAGTGTTATGAGTTGTGAGTTCCGATGCAGTTTTCCTGGGACAGATGAGAACTTATTAGACACACAGTGCTGTGTATAATTAAAATTGACTGCAGAAAAAAGGCTAACTGTACTGCTTGCAAGTTATCATACAGATGCTAAAGGAGTTATATCAATAGATCAGAAGATAACATGTTCTTATGATCAAGGAACTTGGGCGCTTCTTTATTCTCAAGTGCACAGATTTTTGGCCTTAGGAAACCTACCGAATTACATATTGATTGAAAGGGTTAATATTTTATATCTGTGTTTGGTATACTTGGGTTGGTAAAATATTGTGTAAAACTTTCTAGTTACATTAACTTTCTCAAACATACCTACTAGAACTTTTGATTCCAATTAGATTTATTCCATTTAACGTTCCACATTTTTCCTTTTAATTAGCCAGCTTCCTTTCACATAACTAAGAGAAAGGTGAAAGGGTGGCTGGCTAAAACCCTTTAAAAATGGTATACTGTAAACCACACATGGTCAGATCCTGAAGATATACCTTGTCTGGTCACTTTCAGCAGTTCTCCCAGTGTGGATCCCTCACCGATCTATGTGATTAATTATTTTATTTATTTTATTTCTGTATTGTTTGCCTGTCTGTATTTCCCTGTTTGTCATGTTTTTGTAACCTGTTAGCCATGTATATTTTTGTATATTAAATCTTAAATTTAGTAAGCTGTTTCTTGCTGTTCTAAACGTACCCACACCAGCTAAGTACCAGTTTGCTGTGTTACCATTAAAGGCCAGTCTTCAAGAGTTTTACCTGCTGTATGCGGGGATGCAGTTTGGTGAATGTTGTGCATCTGTAACAGGGGTATTCCATTTTCCACACTGATGGTGGCAGCATTGGGTGAGGGGTTTGACATGTTTGAGGGGTTGCGCAACTCCTTGGTAGACTAGTGGGTTAGGTGACTGTGAAAACGAAGGTGGAAGCGGAGTTCCCCTTTTCTGACACATTTAAGGTTAAGGGTGCTGTGAATGCCAGAGTGCTCCTTGTGGCCTGTCGTGTTGTGTTTGAGCGATCGTGACAGTGAGGCTCAGTGTCTAGTAAGAAAATTGCAAGATTTTAAAATTTTTGTTTAATCCCTTAAGGCTGCAGCAATTTTCAGATTTGTTTTTGCTTTCGTTTCCCTCAATCTTGGCATGGGGGAGCCATTCAGTCCCTGGGAGTGCTACACTTTAGAAGACTGCTCAGACGGGGTGGTCACAATTGACCACAACATCTGAAGGGTTAAATGTCTGTGATTGGCATTATCACCAATCACTGATTTTGCCTCCAGGTGTCTGCTGTGTAAAACATCTTTAAAGTCCTTACCGGCATAAGTTGTGATGGGATTAATATACATAGAGACATGGAATTGCAAAATTGCAATTGCAAAAATAGCATCACATACATCATCAAAATTCTTACAAATATGCTTAACAGAAAATATTGATCTAAACAATATATTATTTTCTGATAACTGTTCCCTTTAATACAGTAAATCTATGTTTTCAAGTGGTGCATCTCAGTTTGTAAAGGGCTAGGTTTTCAGCTCAGTGGTTTACAGTGGTGCACCTGTGTATATCCTGTATTTACATGTGTTATGTTAGGCTACTTTCACACTAGTGTTATGGAATTCCGGTATTGAGTTCCGTCATAGGGGCTCAATACCGGAATAAAACGCTTCAGTTTTGTCCCCATTCATTGTCAATGGGGACAAAACTGAACTGAAGACAACGGAATGCTCCTGAAAGCATTCCGTTCAGTCTTCAGACCGGAGAGCAAACCGCAACATGTTGCGGTTTGCTCTCCGTACTAGTTATCCGCACCTAAACGGATCCGGAATGACCCCCAATGCAAGTCAATGGGGACGGATCCGTTTGGTGTGGACACACTTGTAAACGGATCCGTCCTCCATTGACTTTCAATAGAGGTTATTCCGGATCCGTTTAAAAGCTAATACAACCGGATCCGGAATTACGGATCCACAAGGTTGTATTTTACTCAGTACGGATCCGGCGGGTCCCTTCACCCGCCGGATCCGTACTAACGCTAGTGTGAAAGTAGCCTTATACTGGATCAACATTTAATAAAACTATGACATTTATCAGCAAAGGCCCAACATGATATGGGGGTTACAGTCAAAGTACGTAGGCTGCTGACTATTCATTTCCAGCACAGGAGTAGAACTAGTTGTTAACGCAATGAGCAGACACCCTTTCCCTAAGGGCTGTTGTCTTGCAAACATTATTGTAAACTCATCAAAAGGCTGTATTTTGTAGGAGAAGCACTTTTCAAATCCATAACACAGCAACAAATAGACACATGCTCGGCTCCACTAGCCCTTTCCCACACATTAGGGCAATTGTGAGAGACATGAATATCAGTCACACAGAGATCCCGCTGCTCTGTTTACAAAGCTATTTTAGCAAACAATTAATAAATGCTAAAGAAAATGCTGTCAAACTTGTATAAGCAGACGTCTCAAGCACATGTGTTCTGAACAATAGTCTATTAAAAAGGGAACAAAAAGCCGTTTAAGGTCATCATAACCTAAACTGGTAGCACAGCAAAGCCTGGCAATTGTGCTATGTTAGTTCACCTGATACATTAGTCAATGAAATACAGTAGTTTTAGAGGAAGAACTGTGTTTAACCCTTTCGCGCCCGGAGCTTTTTTCGGTTATGCATTTTCGTTTTGCGCTCCCTGCCTTCAAACAGCCATAACTCTTTTATTTTTCTGTTCACATAGCTGTATGAGGGCTTGTTTTTTGCGGGACAAGTTGTACTTTCCAACGCCACCATTTAATATTGCATACGGTGTAGTGGGAAGCGGGAAAAAATTCCAAACCGGGTGAAATTGCAAAGAAAACGCTATTCCGCTACAGTTCTACGGGTTTCTTATTTACAGCGTTCGATGTGCATTAAAACTGATCCGTTACTTTCATTCTACAAGTCAGTACGAATCCGGCAATACCTAATATGTATAGTTTTTCCTGTGTTTTCATAGTGATAAAATAATTAGAAAGTTGCCCTTTTTTTTTTTTCCTTGTCAAATCTTGACCCCTATAACTTTTTGGTATTTATGTGTACAGAGCTGTATGGGGGCTCATTTTTTGCGGGACGATCTGAAGTTTTTATTGATACCATTCTGGGGTGTGTATGACTTTTTGATCACTTTTTATTTAATTTTTTTTAGAAAAAAAAAGCGACAAAAACCAGCAAATCGCCATTTGGACGCTTTTTTCCGCCACACAATTCGCCGTATTGGAATTTTTTTTTTTATATTTTAAAAGTACGGGCGTTTTCGGTCACGGTGATATCCATGATGTCTATATTTATTGTTATTTAGGTATTTATTTTTTACTTATACGGAAAGGGGGGTGATTTGAACTTTTACATCTTTTTTATTTTTTATATATTTTTTAACATTTTTTTT
Organism: Rhinella marina; assembly: GCA_900303285.1. Lineage (NCBI taxonomy): Eukaryota > Metazoa > Chordata > Amphibia > Anura > Bufonidae > Rhinella > Rhinella marina. The sequence continues at coordinate 203,039 of ONZH01001904.1, read as the reverse complement.
TAATTTTTTTTTACTATTGGAAAGCTCAAATATGGGCTTATATATTGTGGCTTTTTTTTTCTTTATGAGCAATTATGAATTTTATAGACTCAGAAATCCATGAATTGCTCATTTCTTATCCTGGCCTATCTAGTGGCCAGAATAAGAATTGCACTTTGAAAACTGTAATCCTCACCAGCGAGGATTACAGTTTTCATATGGTGTACAGACACCCCGATTGGCCACATGGGGTGTCTGTACACCACCCGGAAGCGAATGCTTCCGGGTTGAGACGCAACTAGATGCCGTGATCACGTGTGATCACGGCATCTAATCTCCGAGGAAGACGCCGCCGATGGCGGTAAGTAGCGGCAAGTCTCTTCTGTTAGAAACAGCAGAGACTTGCCGGCCATGACGCCCGCCGCACCCGCGAGCGGGCGCCATGTGCCCGCATCGCCCCAGCGCCGTACATGTACGGCGCTGGGCGTGAAGGGGTTAAAGGGACACTATCGTGAAGAAAAAAATGTTGATATGTTTTACAACATAACAAAAGCAGGTTTTAACATAATGTATTTTTCAAATGTTTATTTTTTATTCAGTTTTCTTGCCTTACATGGGGGCTGCCATGTTGGAAGTAAAGTGTGACAGTCTGGGTTTACAACACAATGGCACCTCACTTACGGCAGGCATGTACATAGGTTTCCTCAGTCGCTGCCGACCCTATAGAGACTGAATGGAAGACGTGAGCCTGCCCCTGTGATGACACCAGTAACACACAGCCAGGTCCTCCCTCCTTGCTGCTGGGGGAAGCCCACTGTGCCTGCTCCTCACTCCTGCAGCAGCGTCCTTGTCTTCATTAGGCTGCCTGTTCTAAATTCTATGGCAGCTCACCCCAGTAGTGCAGACAATTTTTGCTGAGTGTACTGCTGGGGTGAGCGGCCCAGGACTCAGAAACAGAGTAGATGGAGGTTCTTGGGGCTGTAGGACCTTAGTGATGTAATCGGCCATGTGACCAGTGGAGGAGGAGCCTGAGGAGCAGAGATCTGTTTTTTTGTAACAAAGCCATTGTCTCATCTTATCTTGCTGAAGCAGTGATGTCACCGCTGAAGGTGTGAATTGGTGATGTCATTGGTACCACCCACTTTTTTGCAGCATGCCTACTTATAGGTTGCTCAAAGCCTCATTTGGCCAGCAGAGCTCCCCCTGGTGACCAAAGATGGTAAATATGGTAAAATCTAATATTTATTTATAATATTTCACACATTGGAATTTTTATTTATTTATTTATTTATTATTTCTTACAAATATATAATAGATTTTTTTTTAGCATAAATAAAATATAGAACAGGTTTTTGTGATAGATTCCCTTTAAAAGAATCAGATGGACCAGGATTGCAGTATGCATGTATTTGAGGTATTCTATTTAGGTGGGTCTAGTGGTACTAAATGAATCTGTTTTTAGACTGGGGTTACACAGGGTGATTGTGATGAGCTTCATAGCACACCATTATGAATAAAAAAAAATATTGTACACACCTTTGTTTTTCATGTAAAAAACAGACTTTATGCACAAGCAAGACCAATATGTTTGTGAAGCCTATATTAGGCTTGTTTTACATTTGCCGATCTGGCAGGCTGTTCAAGCATTGCCAGACACTACCGGAATGACTCCCGGCCCCATTAGCTATAATGGGGTCTGGTAGTGATCCGGGTCCGATCTGGCAAATATGTCAGGAATCGGCCGGACATATACCACTGCAAGCACTGACAGTGTGAAACTAGCCTTGCAAATATATGCAAGTAGGGGAAAAGTCCAAAGGAGAGAATAGAAATGGATCGCACATCCACATACTATGCTTTGATCTAATAACGGCTTCTCAGCATAATTTAAATTGCTTCTCAGCACCATGTATAGTATACTGCCCCTATGCTACATGCTATACATGAGGCATTAGTATACAATTTGATAAAAAAAGCATAAGCCCCTGCACTGTGCCAAGGTTGCCTCTTCGAGTGGGTACCTACTCTAAATTTGGCACGGCACTGCGTGGCTACCACCGACACCGCAGCACTTCCCCGGCAGGTGGCGGGACCCAGCACCCCTGCAGCTTGACAATGCCAAACCCAGCACTGGGCCCTACCAGCACAGCACCAAAGCAACAATGGCCACCATGCAGCACCGCACTATGTGAACAGTTGTCAAAGCTCACCTTATCCTATGCTCTCAGAAACTCCATCTGAGAGCTGGTAGGAATTTGTGAACTCTTTTGCAGACTTCTGCTTATTAAAATCACGTGGACCGAATGGGAGGAGTGCTGATACCAAAATATACAGAAAAAAGACTACTCAAATATCCAAAATGGACAATAGAAATGGATCGCAGGGGAAAAGATCTCTGTAGTACATTGTTAGATGGAACATCCATATGGATCCTGATAGCAATAGAAAGCAATATCCACAGAATATCTTGGTATGAAATGGCATATGGAGTTACTGCAAAGTCTCATAATATTCTGTGTGTTTCTGCATTACACCTTCATATAATTTGGAGGTTGTATGTAGCCATAATACCATTATTTGCATGAGGCCGTATTCTGTGCTTGCTCCTATTGTGGTTCCTCTACATAACATTAGAGATAGAAACAATACAATAAAATTAAGGGGTATAGGGCATGGTACACCACAACACCTCACAACTGTAAAGTGCTTTATAGAATTCAGCGATAAAGTGTAAGCATTTTGTGGTAGCTTCAACGTGATCTTTACACAGTGAGAAATGGATCTCTCATATACTTTTTTTGGGATCATTTAATTCCTCTCATAGTCATCTAAACTGAAAACTGTCCCATGACAGCATTTCTTCTCAGAATTTTGCTCTGAAATGGTTAATAAGGCCTGGCACCCTTATCCTCTCCTAATTTACCTCTCGGAAATCTTACTGCATTCTTTCTTTTTGTGCCACCCAGACATCTGGAGAGAGCCTTTATTCCCTGGGAAAAATGGTAGGCAGTGCCAAATCTTATACCCATGGTCTCTCTGTCTCTCCCAGACTGCACATTTCTGTCCTTCTGGGCACTCCTACTTCACAGCTGTTAAATCCAGCAATGAATGGATGCCTTACAAAGGCAGATGGTTTCCTCCCTCTGTGCCCTTCCCTCAGCACGTACACGGACACACATGCAGGCTCACTTCCACAGCTGACAGTTCTGTCATTCCATAAACTGGCAGGTGGAGATACACAGACCACAATGCGGCTTAGACTGTACATTTATGCCACACATTAAGTAGGGCCATCCATGCCCAACCTCTGCTTTACAGAAGACAAATCAGCAAATGCCATTTCATTAATTTTCCATTTAGATGTTTGATATAAATGAATAATGAATAGAGATGAGCGAACGTGCTCGAAACGAACACTGTACCGCTCGGCTCCCCTGCGCTCGCATGGGCGCTGGCAGCCGCTTCCGTCCTCCTCAGGAGCAGAAGCAGCTGCCTGCGCCCATGCGAGCGCAGGGGAGCCGAGCGGTACAGTGCTCGTTTCGAGCATGTTCGCTCATCTCTAGTAATGAAGCCAAATACTTAGAATACCGATTTAATGATTTGGCGATATAAACATTTTGCACATTAATTATGCTTATATTTTAATTTAGTTTCAAAATTTTAATACATAACATCCGTGAACCAAGAAGAGAGAAAAATGTTGAATGGGAAATGATTTCATAACCAGTTAGCCAGTCTCATTCTCAGGTTAACCATTAGTTTACTCTTTGGTCCACATTTGTATTCTTTAAAGCCCGATTATAAAGCAAGCAAAACTTTGGGTTTAGATCACATAAAAAGATCTTTACTTTTTAAATCTCACTTAAGGTCCTTTTACACGGACTAATAATCAGGTCAATTTTCAGAGATGAGCGTTTGTAGAAATGCTTGTTCCTGATAACTGGTCTGTGTAAAAGGAGTCAACGATCTCCCTCATCAGGTGGTGATGTCTTTCAGCTGAAATTTAAAATCATCATTTCTGTGCAGCAGAACAGTGATTTTCTATAGGGGCAAGGACCTTAAAGGGTTTCTGTCACCAGAAATGACCCTATTAAACCAAGTGTCATTTGCAATGAGCAAATGACACTTGATGCCAGTAATGTTACTATTATAGTCCTCAGTAACGCCGTTTTGCTAAAAATTACGATTTTATAATATGCTAATGACCTCCCCTAGGTGCAGTAGGCGTGAACCTGCACCTAGGAGAGGCCGTAATTATGCCTCTTACCACGCCCCCGGTCGCGCTGATTGACAGGGCCAGGCAGCCAGCTCTTTCGGCTCCCGGCCCTGTACGATCCGAAATCCCGCGCCTGCGCAGTAATGAAGCCGGGACCCGGGCGGGCGCCGGCTCTCAACGCACGCTGATCCCGCGCCTGCGCATTGCGATCAGCGCGCGTTGAGAGCCGGCGCCCGCCTGGGTCCCGGCTTCATTACTGCGCAGGCGCGGGATTTCGGATCGTACAGGGCCGGGAGCCGAAAGAGCTGGCTGCCCGGCCCTGTCAATCAGCGCGACCGGGGGCGTGGTAAGAGGCATAATTACGGCCTCTCCTAGGTGCAGGTTCACGCCTACTGCACCTAGGGGAGGTCATTAGCATATTATAAAATCGTAATTTTTAGCAAAACGGCGTTACTGAGGACTATAATAGTAACATTACTGGCATCAAGTGTCATTTGCTCATTGCAAATGACACTTGGTTTAATAGGGTCATTTCTGGTGACAGAAACCCTTTAAAGATCTCTTCACATGTCAGTGGAGATTCTGTGATGATTATTGAAGGCTGCATTTACGGGCAGCAATCACTTCCGCTATAGCAATCGCTTGTTTCCATAAAGAATCAATGTTTCTGGGCAGCAGATCGCTGTTTACACAGCACAATCTGCTGTACAGAAATTATGATTTTATGAGTTGGCTAAAAGACACAATCATACGACAAACGAGTGTTTGCTTGTTCATCAAGTGATCGATGGAACCTTTTACATAAGCCATTATCAAGCAAGTTTTTCTATAAACGCTCATCCCTGATAATTGGCCTGAATATTGGTCGATGCAAAAGGACCTTAAAGGGAGTCTTTCACCTCATTTTCACTTATATAACTAACAGCAGTGCCCCACAGAAGATTGCAGACACATCCCAGACATACCTGTGTGCACTGTGTGTCTGTATTACATGTCCAGAAAAAGCACTTGGAAAACAGCTCCTAAGTGCCCGGCTGAAAGTGGAACTAAAAACAGCTTTCTCTCCTGACTCGATTTCTAACAGCTATATCTTCTGATATACTGGATATAATGCTGTGATTTGGTACCATTTGAAAGCTTGAAATGTTTTTCTATCTGCTACCAATCCCAAGATATGAGCAGCTAAAGCAGTCCTACACTCTTCAGTCTGGTTTGCTCTGGGCACTTGCTGCAGCAGAGCTGGACACTTGGGAGCTGTTTTCCTGCAGAATAAAAGTGCTTTTCCTGGACATGTAATACAGACACACAGTGCACACAGGTAAGTCTGGGATGTGTATGCAAACTTATGTGGGGCAGAGCTATTAGTTATATAGGTGAAAAACAGGTGAAAGACTCCCTTTAACTCACACTTTATTGATTTCGGAGGACCTTTGATGTACTCAGCTGAAGCTATCAAATACAAGATCCTCCACTTTTTCATAGAAATAAACGTGTCAGGTCTTTTCAATCTTTTTACTTCTGGGGCCTAACCATCTGTGGTCAAAGTCCATGCCATAATTTAAAAAATATAGCTTAAAGGGGTTGTCTCATCTTGACTAATGGGGGCATATCGCTAGGATATGCCCCCATTGTCTTATAGGTGCGGGTCCCACCGTTGGGACCCGCACCTATATCGAGAACGGGGCCCCGCAAGGTGGTGGCTGGAGGACTCCGGTCCGGCCACCACCAAGCCGGCTCCCCATAGAAATGAATGGGAGCGCACCGCGCTTGCGCGGCCACCGCTCCTATTCATTTCTATGGAGCCGACGGAAATAGCCGAGCCAGCGCTCGGCTATCTTCGCCGGCCACATTGAAAATGAATGGAGGCGGCTGCGCATGCGCAGTGCGCCCCCGTTCGCTTTCGGGGCCCCGTTCTCGATATAGGTGCGGGTCCCAGCGGTGGGACCCGCACCTATAAGACAATGGGGGCATATCCTAGCGATATGCCCCCATTAGGCAAGATGAGACAACCCCTTTAATTTACCTTTCATTTCTCCTCTGAACCACTTATAATATCATTAAAATAAACACAAATCAACACAATTATGTTGCTAAACCAAAGAATTGGATAAAAAACTGCAGAATATGATCACTGTGAAAATTGCCTCACCAACTACTCAACTAGAGGGTGCCTTACAGTTGAGAGGCAACTAAGAAAACCCTGAACTTCAAACACATATAAAGGTGGAAGTGTCTGCTATGTGAGTCCTGCATGTTATTTTTCTATTTTCACATGAACTAATTCATTATTCTCTTTTTACAACTCAAGGAACTTATATGCTCTATATGGGTGCCTCCATAGCTAGTAGACTTTTATGGGTACCACAGTATAAATATTTTCTACTAAAAGTTCTAGCACTTTATCTACAAAGTCCACTAACACATTTCTGGCAGAATATTTTGGGGTCTCGCTGAAATAAATATCTAAATAGAGCGTCATTAAGCTGCAGAAGTATTCAGCAATTTGCCATTGTTGCTTTTGTCTCTTTTTTGTTATTTTGAACTGAATTAAAGGTTTCTATTCTGCCATGTGAAAGAGTAATTAATGTGAAAGTCTAATTATGCAAAGCTTCTTATACAATGTAATCAACTCATCGGTACCTAGAAATCTACTCCACATGTTTGTCTAGCAAAAAAAAGGAAATTACGTCTGTTCATCCACTTTCGACTGCTCCACATTCTGAAGGGGGAAAAACGTAATACTTGTAAAACACAAAACACTTACCTCTTTTTTTTTATTTCTTTATAGATCCTGGACAATCAGGAAGCCCAAGCCACAATGATCCTGCCAAGAATCCACCAGGTAAATATAACCCCTGGAAAATTTACATTCTAACAATGTCAGAGAACAAAAGTCGTACTGTGATAGCTGAAAAGTGTATAATTGGTCAATCTGCTTTGCATAGGCAATGGGAAGAATCAGGACAAGCAGTGATTATGTTACCACTTTCATTATAACTGATGCTTAGCTCCAACATCATTAACATTCACTGTATTTTGGAGAGTTTGTAATCTTGACTAGTAGACACTTATTATAAAACATATTAAAGTTCACATCCCACTTCTTTCATCCATGTTATCCCAAGCTATTAATACAGATAAATTATTCATTGTATAACTACAGTAATCGCTTAACCAATAGCTTTCCTCTAAAGCTAACACATCACCTTTATTCTTTCAGTTTCATTTGTTTCATCCCATCTCAGTTGCATCTATACATTTTAAAATGATTTCATTATGTGCAGCTGTGTTATGTGATCCCAAGTCTGACCACCAGTACAAAGCTTACTTTCCAGTGTAGATAAGTGGACAATGGTCAATCTCTCCTGTGTAGCTGACTTCCTGTGAACTACAGGATTACAACAGTTTCTTCTCAAATCCCTCCTGGCAGTTCACAGACACATTTTCATCTACCAAACTGCCCTTATCCCCCATGCATAGAGTGCTGCTAAAGATTCCATTTTGCCCCATATAAGAGACAAGGAGTACACTACTATGTAAGGTATATTAGGCAAGTCCATACAATAAGTAGTAGAGTATAAAACTCTGCTGACTCACACTATCAGTCTACAGTATTATCACTGTGTGTTTTGTGAAGAATCTCCAGTGTATTCTTTTTGCAACTTCACATAGCTCAACCCTGCATTCTTGAATGAACTGAGGGGGATAAACCTTTAAGAGCAGGGAGCAGGGGTGACAGGCTGAAGCTGAATTAAATAGAATGCATGGATGTACTATATCATATATCTATCACTTGCTGCTCTTGGATAGGACTTAGCGGACCATATGTAATATAATGGGACTGATACCTCTACTTCTGGCAAGCTGGAGGCATGCTGGGAAATGTAGACTGCATTCGGTAAAATATATCAGAGAGGAAGCAGGAATCAAGATTGCAAACAACCCATAAATGGTGATCTACTGAAGTCATCCCAAAATGCCCAAACTATCAAAATATAAATGTATTTTTTCCGTATGGTGAACAACGTAATGGAAGTAGAAACAAAAGGGCCGATTCTCCCTTTTTAGTCACTTCACGTCCCCAAAAATTGAATAGAAAGTGATAAAAAAGTCATGCACACCCCCAAAATTGTATCACTGAAAACAAATAATCGGCCACAAAAAATGAGCCCTCACACAGTTTCAGAAATGTAAATATAAAAAAGGGGTAGAATAGGGCGATGAAAAATTCCTTAATCCAAAGTTTTTTTTGTTTTTTTTTTTAAATATAAAAGCACAAGAAAAGCTATACAAATGTATCACTGTAATTGTACTGGTGGAATTGTGGTTTTTTTTGCCCAATTCCACTCCGATTGGAATTTTTTCAAGCTTCCCACCACTGTCATACTACATGCAACAATAAATGGTACAATTAGAAAGTGCAACTTGTCCCGCAAAAATGAAGTCCCCATATGTTATGTGAATGAAAGAATAAAAAAGTTATGGCTTCAGGAAGGCAGGGAGTAGAAAACAAAAATGGAAAATCGCTGTGTCATAAAGGGATTTAAAAATAGTAAATGCACACAAATTCAATGTAGATGTTTGCTGAATTTGGACCACAAAGCTAACTACTTACAGATGCACTAACTGAAAGGAGTTGTTTGTTGGTAAAATTGATATATATATATATATATATATTTCAATTATTTCTGTATAATGCTCTTGAACTGCTCGGACTGCCCAACCATCTAATGTGTATGAGGGTGTTTACACTTTTCCCTGTTGGTAAATGTTGGGGTTGGGAAGAACCGGCCAATTAGTTTTCAGCACGCTTGATCCCTTTGCTCTTAGGAGAGAAAAGCTCCCACCAAGGGGGTATGCCAGCGTCCTATTCTCCCCTATCCATTCAGAACATGTGCAAGCATGGCCTCGGCAAGCAGATATGTGTAGAGGGGAATCGGAAGGAATAGCTGTTGGTGGAGTGAGCATTCAGCCGACAAGTGTCTAGAGTGTACGGTCAACCTAACAGAAGTTGAGCTAAATAGTACGTCCTGGAACACACAGATGAACTCCTGTTGTGTTTTACATTTTTCTGCTTATGTTGTAGATAAAAGGCGCAGTGTGTTTATTACACATAAAATCACTTATCTCATTTCTTATTTATTTATCCCCCTATTCCAAACAACACTATGAAGTTTGAGCAGGCCGTCAGAAGCAGTAGGCCTAAATGGCTTACTGTTTAAAAACTGTCTGGATATATGTTTACATAGTAGATGAAGAAGTCCGGGTGTGAGTGAAAGAGACATTGGGAACATGGGCTGTCTACTAATCTGGCCAGAATGTGGTGTTCAGTAATAAAAGAGCTCACCACTTCAAATAGGGGAGGAGGAAGTGGAGGAAAGGATTTACACAGCCATACATTCAAAACCACATTGCTCCTTTTCCTTTCTCCATTACTCTTGCTTGTCTGTGAAACCTTCATGCACATTCTGTGGTTTTACAGTCATTTTCTTTGTGATTATTTTGTACTCTTCTACATTTTTTATCATTAAACTTTCGTGTTGCTTTAAATAAACAGATGGATTGTTTTACCTTTGCCAGTTCTAATTTTATTTCTGACCCCTTCCTGCCCAGCAACATTATATTTCCTTATGCTTGCATATATGTTTCCTTAAGCGGGCGTACTATTACAGCTTAGTGATGGCTGGGCTCAGGAATTGTGCCCCTGCCATCACTTGTAATACTTGATATTTTATACAACCTCCACCCTACTCCCAGTTAAAGGGAGCCTGTCATCAACTTTATGTTGACCTCACTGAGGGCAGCATAAAATGGTGACAGAAATGCTGATTTCAGCGGTGTGTCACTCATGAGCTAATAGTCAGTGGTTGCCGAGAACCAGCATCATAATCATTGCAGCCCAGGCCTTGAAAAGAGTCAAATCTACCTGAGAAGAGTCATGGTTATTCATAATCTCCTGCTCTCCCGCCCACCTGCTGATGATTGGCAGTTCTCTTCTAGAGAGAAAGGGAGAAAACTCGGTAGAAGACTGTCAATCAGCAGGTGGGCAGGAGGAGCAGGAATTCATGAATAACCATGACTCTTCTCAGGTGGCCAGGACTCTTTTCTAGGCCCAGTCTGTAATGATTGTCATGATGGTTCTCAGCAACCACTTACATTTAACTTTTAAACGACAGACCGCTGAAATCAACTCACCTGTCTCTACTGTATACTGTCGTTAGTATGGGCAGCATAAAGATGATGACAGGTTCCCTTTAACTAAATCCGAGCTGCTTTAAGGGGTCATCCGATCTATGAATTCCCCCCTCCCCATATGCCTGGGCCCCTCACACACAATACCTTGCTGCCTGGTACCCGCGTCGTTCTTGGTCCCCACACGGACACCACTGCTTCTCCTGTGCGGGGATGAAAACATCCGGGAGGGGGGGTTAGGGGATTTCAGCCAATGGCAGGCAGCAACGGGGACAAGCCTCCCTAGTGTCACCCGCGATGCTAGGGAGGCTCGTCCTCATCACCGTCTGCCATTGGCTTGACTGCACCGCCAATGCCCCCCCCCCGGACACCGGATGTTTTCATTCGCGCATGGGGAGAAGCAGCAGCGGCCGTGTGAGGACCAGGAGCAACACGGGTGCCGGGGAGCAAGGTAAGTATATTGTATGTGAAGGGCTAGCAAAAAAAAAAAGCAGTAACTGATTCCCTTAACCCCCTCAGATGCTGTGGTCAATGCTCTTACCCCATTGTACTCCCCTGTAATAGGATTGTCAGGTGCCATGGCAGTCAGGAGTCTAACAATGGCACCCAGGCCTACCATGTTCGGATGCTTATTCAGCCCTACATTTGGCATTCTGATATAGTACAAGTCCTCACATAGCTCCTTAGGTGAAAAAAATGTCATGGATCTTTGAGTGTAGCAACACAAAAGAAATAAAAACTATACTTGGTATCTCTGTAATTGTGCTGACTCACAGAATAAAGGTGTCATGACACTTATACTGCACAGTGAATATGAAAAACATAACCCAAAAAAGCTAGGGTGGAATTTCTCAGTTTTTCATGCTGAAAACACATATAAAAAACACTGCATTCTGAAGTCCAAAATAGGCCACATCCATAAGTGGTTAGTTTTATTTTTTTAAATATTATATACAAGCACAGCAAAACTAGCAGTGTTCCTATGTTTAGTGTCATGCACCATTAAAGTCAGAGCAATGGCATTTACAACACTTAAGTACTTAAAGCGTACCTAATCTTTCAATAAACTTTACATTAATCAATAGTACAGTGTGCGTACTTTAGGAACAACACTATTTCTGGCCACTATATGGCTTGTTTCCTCTGTACACGCTGAATATCTAGCTTGCAGATACCTCAGACGTGGTGGGTGGAGACTAGCTGCCTTCCACTGCACATAGAAAGTAGATGAGAAGCTGCTACCTAAGCTTCTCTTATGCACTCAGAAGTATGCCCCAGGATCATTATGGAGATTACAAATAATTACTGACCTGTATTGGTTGTGAATTTAGCACTCTTGCTGGCATATAACTCTCCTATGTAGCTGTTCAGCCATTTTAGTGTCTCTCTTTGAGTTCTGCCTCACTGATGCTGCTGCTAACTCCTCCCTCTCCTCTCTCCATAAACTTGTATTGACATGTGCAGTATGGTCCTCCTGTGGAGCTGCTCTGTCCCAAGACGGAATTCAGAGCATTTTTCAAAGTGAAAATCAATTAGCAAGGGGAAAAAGGTAGAGATAAACAGCTGATAACTTGAGAACTAGACATTTTTCACTGATAAAACATATTACAAAATTTTTTGTGGTCACTTGTACAGTGCTGGATTGGGCAGTGCTGCAAATGTATTGTTTCTGCTTGACTCTATTATAGTGTATATATATATATATATATATATATATATATATATATATAGACCCCATTTCATACTGAGGGTTACAAAGTTTTTTTCCCTCACATTTCCATGGGAAAGAAAAGCTTTGCATGTTACACATTACATTGGTATTCTCCCTAGTGGCATTTGGAAGCATCATTTGATGGCACACTTCCTACTGTTTCATAAAACCGAACCATAGGGACTCTGTGTGCTGTCATGCAGGCTCCATGCACAGAAGCAGAATTGTTAATGATTGGTTAAGGCCTCATGCACACGACCGTTGTTTGGGTCCCCTTCCGAGCTGAATCTTTTGCGGCTCGGATGCGGCCCTATTCACTTCAATGGGACCGCAAAAGATGTGGACAGCACTCTGTGTTCTGTCCACATCCGTTGCTCTGTTCCGTGGCCCCGCAAAAAAAAAATAGAACATGTCCTATTCTTATTTTTTGAAAGTGTCAGATCCTGCTTTCTGTTACTTGTTCATGATAAAAAGCTCAAACTTTAGTTCTTGAAGCTCACAATCTACCATTAATAACTGAGCTCTCAACTTCTTCATGCTCCTTAAAGTTCTGCATAATTTACATTGAGCCCCAAAATTGAAAATGCAAATCACGGACCCATTGAAGTCAGTGGGTCTGCACCATGATGCAGGGTGGCCGTGACAGTTGTGTGAATGCAGCTTTATTGATATCTGCTATGGAAACTCTGACACAGGAGTATATGCAAATTTTATTGCAAATCGAAACCAGTGATTGGCAGCTTCCACGCATGTACATGTATATATGGTAGCTGTTAGTTACCGGTAAGGAGGCAGGAGGAAGGTTGGGAGAGCACTTCCCTCATTAATACATTGGACTAATAACTTTAAGTCTGCTAAATTCTTTGTAAGGCTCTGTTAGCCACACAGGACAGTGAAAGCAATGGTGGCGTACTTTTTGCCACATTTATCAAATTGCACATTGTTTGTTAAATGTGGTGTATCTTGGACACTTTTGTGTTTGTGTTATTGTTTCCCAAACTGGAGTGAGTGGTAGAATTTGTTTAGTTCTAATGGGCAACAAAGAGAGTTCTTCTTTACACCAATTTGATAAATGTCCAACAGTGTTTGTATATAATGTCCTATTGGCCAACATGTAACATCTGGCTGCAGCAATATTTTGCTAAAAAAAGAAAATTAGCCTTATTACAATTCTATCTGTTTTTCCAGGATACCTTGAAGATAGTTTTGTGAAGTCTGGAGTTTTCAATGTTTCAGAGCTTGTGCGAGTGTCTAGAAGTAAGTTGGAGTGCCATTCATAATTTTAAATACTACATTTTACATAGATATATATATATATATTTTTTTTTTCTTTTTCTAAGAAAAGATTCAGTAAAACTTGTAATTTATATATTTACATCTTCGCCCTTTCTGACTTCATTTGTACATGAACATTCATTTGATGGATAGCATTCCCTGTGTAAGTGTGTATACACAGATGGCTGTAAGTCACTGATAGCTGTACACAGGGGAGGTGTTGTCAGTGATTGTTCCATTCTAATTCTATGTGTAACTGTGTATCAGACATAGCTGTCAGTCACTGATAGTTGTACATGGGGGAGGAGTTATCAGTGATTGATAGTATTCTCTGCGTAATTGAGTATATATAGATAGCTGTCAGTCACTGATAGTTGTACATGAGGGAGGTGTTATCAGTGACTGATAGCATTCTCTGTGTAAGTGTGTATACAGAGATAGCTATCAGTCACTGATAGCTGTACACGGGAGAGGTGTTATCAGTGATGGATAGCATTCTCTGTGTAAGTGTGTGTATACAGAGTTAGCTGTCATCACTGATAGTTGTACACAGGGGAGGTGTTATCAGTGATTGATAGAATTATCTGTGTAAGTGTGTATACAGAAATAGCTGTCAGTCACTGATAGGTGTACATGGTGGAGATGCTATTAGTAATTTATTGTATTCTCTGTTTAAGTGTGTATACATAGATAGCTGTCAGTCACTGATAGCTGTACACGGGAGAGGTGTTATCAGTGATGGATAGCATTCTCTGTGTAAGTGTGTGTATACAGAGATAGCTGTCATCACTGATAGTTGTACACAGGGAGGTGTTATCAGTGATTGATAGCATTCTCTGTGTAAGTGTGTATACATAGATAGCTGTCAGTCCCTAATAGTTGTACATACGAGAGGTGTTATCAGTGATTGATAGCATTTATTGAGGTCACTCCTGCTCTCAACCAATCAGAAAAGTCTTTCTGGTCTGCAGGTTACCATAGAAACCTGTGTACAGTGAGAGACCTGCTGAACTGTCTATAGTTCATGACTAAAGTAAAATCTACTGACCACTGTATTTAGAAAATGTCTTTTTTTAACTGTCCCTTTATGTTGAAAGCTAATCTTTGTAACTAGTGAGAAAACCCCTTTAATCCTGTTTTCTCCAGCAGATCTGAGATGAGTGCAGCCATTCCTTCCCAGTGCCCTTTTCCTCTGATCTGTAGCAGAGTAGTTTCACTTCTGAGCATCTACATGAAGGGCAGCACACAGTCATCTCAACTGAAAGCCTAGATCCTTAGTTCAGGAATAGAACAGACATTTCTAGGACATTTCATCATGTTCCCAAATCCTTATGAAAATATATTCAGCACATACTGCATTGAACTAAATGTACCAATTTATTATATATTTTAGGAGTCGGAGTCGGTCCATTTTATACCGACTCCAACTCCGACTCCACCAAAATGGTCACCGACTCCGACTCCACAGCCCTGTACATAGATACAGTGCCTTGCAAAAGTATTCGGCACCCTGGAACTTTTCAACCTTTTGCCACATTTCAGGCTTCAAACAAAAAGATATAACATTTTAAATTTTTGGTGAAGAATCAACAACAAGTGGGTCACAATTGTGAAGTGGAACGAAATTTATTGGCTCATTTAACCACTTCCAGTCTGCCCATTGACTATAAACGTCCTGATAGTGGATCTCTATCTCTGAATCGACATTTAAACCGTCCATGAGCTTTGCCCCCTGTGTGCAGCACCTGTACATAGAAGCTCCATGACTCAGCTGCCTCCTGACAGCCAAGAACATGGAGCTTTAACCCGAGACCTTTTTTCCTGGTCTCCAGGCTTTTGATCACTCTGACAAGCTGTTAAAGCCATCACAAATGCTTGTACAATCTCCCTCTCATTACTGCCGGTAACAGAGCAGCTTACAACCACATATGGGGTGTTTCTGCAAACTTCAGAATCAGGAAAATAAATATTCAGGTTTGATTTGCGGTTTACCCTTGCTATCTTATAGGAAAAATGAATTAAAAATTGAAAATCTGCAAAAAAAATATATTTATTTTTAAATTTCACCTTCCTTCTGTTTTAATTCTTGTGGGAAATCTAAAGGGTTAACAAACTTTGTAAAAATCAGTTTGGATTACATTGGGGGCTGTAGTTTCTAAAATATGTTCATTTATGGGAGGTTTCTATTATTTAAGCCCCTCAAAGTCACTTTAGAACTGCAAAGGTCCTTTAAAATTAACTATTGTAAATTTTCATGAAAATCTTAAAAATTACATCTAAAATTCAAAGCCTTCTAACGTCCTCAAAAAATAAAATTACATTTCCAAAATTATGCCAACATAAAGTGGACATATGGTGAATGTTCATTAATAACAATTTTATTAGATATCCCTATGCAACTTAAAAGCAGAGAAATTAATATTTAAAAAATTGTGATTTTTTTTCAAAATTTTCAGTAAATTTTTGATTTTTTATAAATAAAGGTAAAATATATTGACTCAAATTTACCATTAACACAAAGTACAATGTGTCACAAGAAAACAATCTATGAATGGCTTGGATAAGTAAAAGCGTTCCAAAGTTATTACCACATGAAGTGACACATGTCAGATTTGCAAAATTAGGCCTGGTCAGGAAGGGTGTAAATGGGCCGGATGGGAAGTGGTTAAACTTTCTTTGTAATAATAAAACTGAAAAGTTGGGCGTGCAAAATTATTCGGTCCATTTACTTTCAGTTCAGAAAACTCACTCCAGAAGTTCATTGAGGATCTCTGAATGATCCAATGTTGTCCTAAATGACTGATGAAGAGAAATAGAATCCACCTGTGTGTAATCAAGTCTCCGTATAAATGCACCTGCTCTGTGATAGTCTCAGGGTTCTGCATCATGAAGACCAAGGAACACACCAGGCAGGTCCGTGATACTGTTGTGGAGAAGTTTAAAGTCGGATTTGGATACCAAAAGATTCCCCAAGCTTTAAACATCCCAAGGAGCACTGTGCAAGCGATCATATTGAAATGGAAGGAGTAGCAGACCACTGCAAATCTACCAAGACCCGGCCGTCCCTCTAAACTTTCATCTCAAACAAGGAGAAGACTGATCAGAGATGCAGCCAAGAGGCCCATGATCACTCTGGATGAACTGCAGAGATCTACAGCTGAGGTGGGAGAGTCTGTCCATAGGACAACAATCAGTTGATCACTTCACAAATCTGGCCTTTATGGAAGAGTGGCAAGAAGAAAGCCATTTCTCAAAGATATCCATAAAAAGTCTCGTTTACAGTTTGCCACAAGCCACCTGGGAGACACACCAAACATGTGGAAGAAGGTGCTCTGGTCAGATGAAACCAAAATCGAACTTTTTGGAAACAATGCAAAATGATATGTTTGGCGTAAAAGTAACACAGCTCATCACCCTGAACACACCATCCCCACTGTCAAACATGCTGGTGGCAGCATCATGGTTTGGGCCTGCTTTTCATCAGCAGGAACAGGGAAGATGGTTAAAATTGATGGGAAGATGGATGGAGCCAAATACAGGACCATTCTGGATGAAAACCTGTTGGAGTCTGCAAAAGACCTGAGACTAGGACGGAGATTTATCTTCCAACAAGACAATGATCCCAAACATAAAGCAAAATCTACAATGGAATGGTTCAAAAATAAACGTATCCAGGTCTTAGAATGGCCAAGTCAAAGTCCAGACCTGAATCCAATTGAGAATATGTGGAAAGAGCTGAAAACTGCTGTTCACAAACGCCATCCATCCAACCTCAAAGAGCTCGAGCTGTTTTGCAAGGAAGAATGGGCAAGAATTTCAGTCTCTAGATGTGCAAAACTGATAGAGACATACCCCAAGCGACTTGTAGCTGTAATCGCAGCAAAAGGTGGCGCAACAAAGTATTAATGCAAGGGGGCCGAATAATTTAGCACACCCCACTTTTCACTTTTATTATTACAAAAAAAGTTTAAATGATCCAATAAATTTTGTTCCACTTCACAATTGTGACCCACTTGTTGATTCTTCACCAAAAATTTAAAATGTTTATATCTTGTTATATCTGCCAAATACTTTCGCAAGGCACTGTAGCTGTCAGTCACTGATAGTTTTACACAGGGAGGTGTTATCAGTGATTGATAGCATTCTCTCTGTAAGTGTGTATACAGATATAGCTGTCAGTCACTGATAGTTGTACATGGGGGAGGTGTTATCAGTGATTGATAGCATTCTCTGTGTAAGTGTGTATACAGAGATAGCTGTTAGTCACCGATAGTTGTACACAGGGGAGGTGTTATCAGTGATAGCATTCTCTGTGTAAGTGTGTATACAGATATAGCTGTCAGTCACTGATAGTTGTACATGGGGGAGGTGTTATCAGTGATTGATAGCATTCTCTGTGTGTGTGTACAGAGATAGCTGTTAGTCACCGATAGTTGTACACAGGGGAGGTGTTATCAGTGATTGATAGCATTCTCTGTGTAAGTGTGTATACAGATATAGCTGTCAGTCACTGATAGTTGTACACAGGGGAGGTGTTATCAGTGATTGATAGCATTCTCTGTGTAAGTGTGTATACAGAGATAGCTGTTAGTCACCGATAGTTGTACACAGGGGAGGTGTTATCAGTGATTGATAGCATTATCTGTGTAAGTGTGTGTACATAGATAGCTGTCAGTCTCTGATAGTTGTACAAAGGGGCTTTTTTAAGCTCAGTTTTACTGAATCTTTTCTCACAAAAAAATATATTAATCTGCTCAGCTCCTCCTGCAGTACAACATGCTGCCTGCAGATTGTATTGCATTTTGTGGTGACAGGTCCTCTTGAACAGTCTTGTGATTTTTATGCCATTTACTTGGTGTGTAACGGTTAATACGTAGTTGTAGCTAGAAATCCAAATCTGGAAGTACATGACTGTTGTCCATTAAAAAACTCCTGTTACATAATGAATTCCCTTCTCATTTACTGACCTTTCCACTGTGTCAGTGTACAGGGATGTGGATGTCATCTTGCTAATAGGAATACAATGCCAAGATATTGAAAGAAAATTCCTGGAGATAAGCTCCACTATTTTATGCAGTTATAAGAAATTCTGCAACCTAAAGTAGGTTTACAATCCTTAAAGCAAATTTATTGGATGATTGTCTGGAATGAACGTTCTTACGATTGTTCATTCCCGGTAATAGGCCATTGTAAATGTGCCACAGAGCACCCGATGAACGCGCAAAATGCTTAGGCAACACATTCAATCATTCTGGGCAGGAGATTATGCTGTGTAAACAGAAACTTGCTGCCCTGAAGCAAATTTGTATGAGGGTGAACAATGGCCATATTCCTCACTCCTCCCCATACAGTGGAGGAGATTGTTGCATGCAAATGCAGGTATTTCCAGTCATGAGAAGAAAACAGTTATTAGGAGGAAACAGTTCCTTCCCGATAATTGCCTGCTTGTCCCACACGTGTAAATGCGCCTTTACGGATTGAAAAATGTTGTCCTATCAGAACAACTCCTCCTGAAAAGACCAGTTGATATTGTCACTGCAGGAGAAAGGAAGCACAAGCTGCAATGAATATGTGATCATGTACTTCAGCAAATGTAGTGGGCGTCCTTTACACCACACATAATGGTCTCTCATATTTGAGGGTACTGCTTCATTACTGGCTCCTATTTATCTAATAATGGCATTTAGATTGTGGTTGTGGCAGGCATCTTTCATCTGGCATATGTTTAACCTCTCATTTACCGCAAACCACAAGAGACTGTGGTATGCTTTACCAGTTGCAAACACTAAATGATCACTCCCACCGCATGCCATGTTTGAGACAAATTCCAACAGATCTGTTAAAAAGTATGCCTACAGAAAGGACATGTTTAATGCTTTGCCTTGTGGTTTTTCTTTATTCATACTACAACTGTATTGTCCATATGTGGTGCGATCCTAACAAAAGCCTTGTTCACACTCGTTATTTCTCTAGGGACCTTGTTTACGCCGGTCCCTGATTTACAGGGGATTAAAATAGTTTGTAGATATTAAGCCATTCGAGCTGGCAGCTGTGTTCTTGTCTCAGGTATAAGGGCAGCTTTGAATAGGCATCTCTCCAAAAGATAGAAGAGAAAAGCACTCTGCTGCTCATCCAAATATGCCAAGAATCCACCTCTGTCATCAGCATCTCTCTCTCCAACAGGGCTAATTGAAAGGACTATCTGCATGCAGTGAGTTTAGAGGGGCCCAGAGATCTGACCCTGCACCACTGATTGATGTCCCACATGCAGTACATACTGTAGCGTGGAAATATTGTTCCCGAGTGAAAGGGAGCCAGCAGTCACATCTAATTAACGATTCATCAAGAAATAATTGCACTATGCATAAATTAGGGACACCATCATCTCTAAAACAAAAGAAGAATTGATTTGGACCTTGTTCCCAAGGTCTCTGATGATACAAAGTGACGCACAGCACACCAGGCCTTTGTATACAATGCAGTGCCTACTTGCTGGCACCAAATAGCATCAGATATGCTTAATGGAAGATTTATATCCAGATAGCATGCTCAATGGATAAAAGCACTACTTTCTTTTTCTTTCAAAAAGATGGAAGTCTTCTGAGTGAATTGCGAATGGAATATTAAATGCTATCTGATTCTCAGCCTGTAAATAGCAAGATGCAAGCTTACTCATTTACTTTGGAGAGGGAACCAGAGGAACTATTTCTAGGTTTATAAACTTTTACTGCAACGATTTTGTATAAGTAACCAGCTGCTGTTTCTTCCTAGCACCCATAACACAGGGATCTGGTGTCAGTTTCCCTATTGGAGAGCCACTAAGCCAGCCATACTATCATGATATGAACTCTGCGGTCAGCTTACAGAGGTCATTGTCCTCTCCACCAAGCAGGTAAGGGATATAAGGAACTGTAAAGCAATTTCAAAAGCACATACCTACTGGAGACACTATTGTGCAACAGTATCTAATTAAATATCATCTCACTGTATTTTTCATTTTAGCTTATTAAAAATCTTCTATAGTATGGAACTGTGACCAACAGTAATTACATGTGCTGTATGATGAGTATGGAAGGCTCTGTTCACATTATTGTCATGGCTTCCCTTTCTAGGTATTACAGTATGTCAGATACTTTTGCCAAACCCTGACAAACATCATTGACATGCAGTATGAGGGCTCAAGCTCCGGAAGTTATTTTTCTTCCGTTTCCGTTCCATTTTTTCTTTTTACAGGTCCTTATGTGGAACCATTCATTTCAAGGGGGCTGGAATAAAATGGAAATTACTTAGTGTACGTTCAGTGTCAATATGTCCACATGTCTGTTTTGCAAAAAAAATAGAACATGTCCTATTCTTGTTCATTTTGCAGACAAGTGAAGGCATTGTTACAATGGAGCTGCAAAAAAAATACAGATGCAACACGGACGTCTCATGGATTTCATCCATTTGTTTTGCAGACCACAAATTACATACGGTTGTGTGCATGAGCCCTGAAGGAGATTTATCAAGACTGGTGTAAAGGAAAACTGGCTTAGTTGCCCATAGCAACCAGTCATATTTCACCTTTTATTTTTCAGATTTCCTTTTGAAAATGAAAGGTAGAATGGTGCTATGGGCAACTAAGACAGTTTTCCTTTACAACACTTTTGATAAATGTCACCCTATATGTGGTAGTTCAAGTTTTAGTAAAGATTCCATTATTCTGAACAGAAAGTGTTTTTCTGCTAGACTGCGCCATTTCTTACCATCAAAATTACTAGAAGCCCTGACAGACCTGAAAAAACACCAACATGAACAGATATGAACCTGTTAAAGGAAAATCTAGAGACTGATGTACTGGACTGGGAATACCTGACTTTATTGAACTTCCTTGAATTAATCTATATAGGATTTTTATCTCTCTGTGCTGACAATTTGTATATAATTTTCAATGTTATTGCACTACCAAAATGAACAAGAGAAACAGACAAAAAATCAAAATATAATTGTATTATATGAATATTGACAGACAGTTATTAAGCCCTTTACACCACTATTGTTGCGTGATAAAGTCGCACATTATGGCGCACGCCATATGTGCACCATCATTTCCGACTTTTTAAGCTTCTCGTCAGTTTTCGAAAGTGACAAGGGAGAATAGGCGGGGCTTAACAGAAGGGTCGGGGCTTCACATGGATTTACTATAACTTACACCAGAAGCAGATGTAATAGCTGGCTGGCATACACTTCTGTTTCTGGAGCATAGCAGGACAGAGATATGCCTAATTTATTATTAAGTATCTGCCTCTTAATAAATTAAGTACATAGCACACCAGTGCAGGGAGAGCAAGACATATGGGTATGCCATTCTTGATAAAACCTACCCCCTGAGTGTAACAAAACTATACCTTTCTGACAGAAATGTCCCTTTAAGACTGGAGTAATTGACCATTATTTGCATTTATGACATTTGAAAAGTGATAATGTCTTTAGTGTGTGTTTTTACATAACTATAGGCTTTAGAAGGTCATGCTTGCAGTGGAAGGATAATTTTCAACAAAGGAAGTTCTTCTTCAAAGAATGGCCTTTTAATATTTTCCTACTGACAGTGATGACCCATGCAATAATACTGAAAGGCAAGGCATACAAGGTTATGTCGATTAAATTAAACATAGAAAGGAAGTTTATCAACATGGAATGTAAAGCTACCACAAGAACATCTAACCTTTCTCTTGTCTCTTTATTTTTGTTATGTGCCACATAAATGTCCACGCGTCATAGTTTCCTGTTACTGTGAAAGGGTTACACTGATCTCCACAAACTTCTAACTATGGAATGTCCTGTTTTCTTCATTAGTTCACACATTAAATGTTTACTTCTTCTAACAGTAAAAGACCCAAGACCATTTCTATAGATGAGAATATGGAACCAAGTCCAACTGGAGACTTCTACCCTTCTCCAAATTCACCAGCAGCTGGGAGTCGCTCATGGCATGATAGAGACCAAGGTACAAAGATACAGTTTTGATCACATTTTTTATCAAGTTCTGTCTGGCTCCTCTAAAACAGACATTTATTTTCAGCTGAGGTATATGATGAAAAAAAAAATCTTGTTTATATTTACAATATGCGCATACAGCAGCACAGACTTATGATGCCAGGCTATGGTGTTAAAGTTCTTATGGGTCCTGTTATTATAACCTGTAATACAGAGCACAGTGACGTGATTTCACTTCATTTTACAATTATTTCATTAAAGGGCATTTGTCAGCAGATTTGTACCTAGGAAACTGGCTGACTTGTTACATGTGCACTTGGCAGCTGAAGGCATCTGTGTTGGTCCCATGTTCATATGTGCCCGCATGGCTTAGAAAAATGATGTTTTAATATATGCAAATGAGCCTCTAGGAGCAACGAGGCGTTACCATTACACCTAGAAGCTGTGCTCTTTCTGCACCTGCTGTGCCCTCTCCACTCTGATTGATAGGTCAAGGTGTGATCACATATACACTGCCTGTCCCTGTCAATCAAAGTGCGGAGGGAAAGCTGAGCCTTTAGGTGTGATGTCAAGGCCCCCGTTGCGCCTACAGGCTCATTTGCATATATTAAAACATCATTTTTTGTTTTAGCAATGTAGGCACATATGAGCATGGGACCAACACAGATGCCTTCAGCTTCAGCTGCCAAGTGCATATGCAACAGGTCAGCCAGTTTCATAGGTACAAATCTGCTGACAGATGCCCTTTAAAACACCAGCCACAATTACAGAAAGAGAAATAAGTAATTTCCTTTATCTTTTAGCCACTTCCCCCCATGATTTTGCAGTTGCTTGACTTTTTTTTTATTCATTGCCTTATAACCAAAGAGAGAAGCACTGAAAAGCTTACTGCATACCACATCATTTACCAAGCTTTAAAATAAACGTGTCACCAGAAAATGACTTACTGTTTTTAGTCAAGTTTTTATATTTTTTTAAAGAATTTTTGATTTGTTTTTAATTTTCTATGTTGCTTTCTGCATTGAAAAATAATCCTGAAATCCTCCAGTTTTTGCTCCCTGACTCTGATCCTCACAATAGACTGAAACTTGCTGTTTAGAAGAGTTCACATTTTAGCAGTCATTTCATTATAATCACAAGCAGGATTACCATGGAAGATAGGACCTACATATAAAACTGGATTAGACCAGTAACAGTGTATGACAGACACAGCTTATTTACTCCCCTTCTTGTACAATGACCTCTGCACAGGTCACAGAGCATGTCTGCATAATTCTCCCATAAAAGCAATGGTGGAGATTTGCTAATAAAAATGCACCAGACACAATGAGATACATTTATCAATACTGATGTACCCACTACCCATACGCCAGTCTTGATCTCCCTGCACTGGCGTGAGATGCACCTAATTTATTAGCAGGCAGATGCCTCTTAATAAATTAGTTGCATCTCTGCCCAGATGTATACTAGAAACTGATGTCTATGCCAGTTAGAGGCTGACCTAGACTTCAGCCATAACTTACTCCAATTTCTGGTGAGAATTATAGTAAATTCGCAAAGCCCAACTCCCTCTTCCCTGCACTTTGAAAAAGTGTTGAGAAACTCAAAAAGTCACAAATTATTAGTAATATGGCATGTGCAGTAATTTCCAACTTTTTTACTACGCAACTGTGGTGCAAACGCTTCAATTTGGGGAAAATTGTATACATGCTTTGCAAAACATTTCTTAAGGCTCTGATTTATCAAACTGACTGTTTTTATTTTGGAGTAAATTGCGACTTTTCTGCAGTTTTGCAACATATATAAAGCTCTTTGTCCTTAAGATCTTCTAGTCTTTATTGAGTCATAATAAAAATAAAATTCTAGAAAAAGGCTTCAATCCAGATAATCAACCCTTAACGGCGATGTGTCCCACTTTCATAAATTTAATGTGTCAGCTGTTAACTTTACACAAATAGACAAATGTGAAGACAAACTTCATTTTGTTGAATCTTTTGATTAAACAGTCAGGTAGTGAAAATCCGTAAACTTCAATATTATTCTGTTACAGCATATGGGACAAGTTATTGGAAGTTCAAATCACCTCCCTTTCCCAATTTTACACAAAAAAAAAAATAAACATGGCAAAAAATAGCCAATTTTTAGTGCACAGCAAACACCATAAACACAAAACCCTCCCCAAAAACTGGCAGATTTGGAAGGTGGGGAGAAAAAAACAAAAACGCAAAAAAAAAAGTTGCCCATGTCCTCAAGGAGTTAAAGGACAGTACACCTCCCTTCACTGAGCATCCACATTGATGTAAAATGTACTATCCTCAGCTTCATCTCTGCATCACGTATGCTCCTGATGCCACTAGAGAGTCCTCAACTTGTCTCCAGTAACTGCTGGGTTTCACAGGTCACAAAGATAAGCCCTAGCCGCATAATAGCAGCCTCAAGGCCAGTACAGGTTTGCTTTAAGGTGCTTTCAACTTTGCATTCCTCTTTTGACCAGTCCATGGATGCTATTCATGGCTTTGAGATCCATCGTCCAATAGAAATGACTCTAAATTTATGTGATCCATTTAGATCTGTTGAAGAATACTGAAAACATATTGTGAAAAAGTAGAAACATAAGTCTGAATCTAATATCACCTTACACCGACTATCAGTCTTGATTTACCATTATTTAATAATACCACTGGTTCTGTTTCATAGTTTAGATCATTTTTGTCTTGCCATTGGAATACTATTAGGAGGGTAGTATTTGAAGTCATTTTTGCAGTAGTCTGCATTGGAGTTCTTTTTACCAAATTTATCAAACATCGCATGGTGTCTGTGAAAAGCGGTGCATCTTTAAACCTAACTCTTTTGTCTATAAATATTACTCCAGTTTTCCTACACCACTTTTGTACTGGAGTGAGTTTGCAACTTGTTTTTTGCGACTTTTTAAAAAGTCTCAGTCATAAATCTGGAGTGAAACTCATTAATTTAGTTAACCAATCCCACTTTGCCACCCACTCAAAAAAGTCACACAATCTGGTGCAAGGGAACAAAAAATTCACACAGCCCCTAATTTGCTACTTTTTGATGCCAGAATTCTGGAGTGCAATCCACCCAATGACTTTTTCTTGTGTTTTTAGGAGTTATTAGCTGGCAGATACTCCCCTCTGATAAATGCTTGTGTCTGCTTCCTCTGTGGGATGCCTCAAGGATACTAATGGGTCATATTTGTTACTTAAGATTTCACAAATTGATATTTGATCAAACATATTGTTTTCTTAAACCAATAAACTTGTTTTAACTTCCTATAGAGCATAGAGAAAGACAGCGTGAGGAACGTGACCATACCTCTTTCAGTAAAGCTCTGTCTTTATGGTGCTAATGACACCATTAACATAATCTGCTTTAATAGGTTCCTTTTATCTAGACGTTATTTAATTGTATTATCCATTTATTATTATCATAGCTGCTTCTTAGAGGTGAGGGCTTGGATAACAAGTGTTTTAAGTGCTTCAGTTTTTTAGCCTTGCCAATGGCATGAACAAAATCTTGAGACTGCATGCAACAGTTAGCAAGTTTAGATAAAATATGTCCAACTTATTGGACGTATTATTGACAACATTATATCTTTTATATGGACATATCCTTTCTTGGCGCTGTCGCAGCTTTAAGTTGCCAACAGCATGAGTGTCAGTGCATCCTCCTATTGAAAAGAGTGAGAGGCTGATTCTGTGCGGCATCCGCACCACAGTTCCTTCATCATAAGATACCTTGTGAACGGAGCCTAAAAATGCAATTGGTAAAATTGAGACCAGAGTTTTTGTTATATTTTTGTAAAAATACATTCTAAGAATTACTTCTCTTACTATGTTTAATGTAACAATTATTTTGAATTAAATTCAGGTATAATTCAGAATTCATTGTTCCATCATTGATAACAAAGATGTGAGAAATACAATGGTGCTTGAAAGTTTGTGAACTATGTTTCTGCATACATTTGACTTAAAACTACATTAGATTTTCACACTAGTCCAAAAATTAGATAAAGATAAGTAAATCAAACAAATGAGGCAAAAATATTAAAGCTGGTAATTTATTTATTGAAGTAAATGATCCAATATCACATGTCTGTGAGGCAAAAGTATTTGAACCTTTGCTTTCAGTATCTGGTGTGACCCCCTTGTACAGCAAGAACTGTAACTAAACGTTTCCGGTAATTGATGAGAAGTCCTGCACATTAGCTGGGAGGAATTTTAACCCATTCAATTCCAAAACTGGAAACTTATTCTTTAACTATTCTTTGGTAGAACAACTTGTGTTCTCGGGGTTGTTGTTTTGCTGCATGACCTATGTTCTCTTGAGATTCAGCTCATGGACAGATGTCCTGACATTTTCCAGATCAAACCATGATACCACCACCAGAATTGTTCACATATGGGATGAGGTTTTTGTGCTAGAATGCTAGAATGTAGCATTTGCCTTTTTCCAAACATAATGCTTCTCGTTTAAACAAAACAATTATATTTTGGTCTTATCCGTCTATAAAACATTGTTCCAATAGCATTCTGGCTTGTCCAGGTGATCTTGAGTAAAATGAGCCATGTTATTTTAGGAAAGCAGTCTTTTTTTCTTTGCTATCCTGCCATGAACACCATTGTTGTCCAGTGTCCTCCTGAAGGTGGAGTCATGAGCAATAATATTAGCTAATGTGCGAAAGACCTTTAGTTGGTCATAGGTTAACTTTGGTTCCTTTGTGACCTCACATATGCCTTGTACATGTGATGGTAATAACAGTCTTCAATTTTCTCCATTTGTTCACAATCTGACTATGGATTGACCCAAAATCTTTAAAGATTGTTTTGTAACCATTCCCAACCTTATGAGCATCAACCATTCTTCTTCTGAGGACCTCAGAAATCTCCTTTTTTAGTTCAATGAAACACTTCTTCAAACTTGTGTTATGAAGACCTGACTTTGATGGACTTTGATTAAAAAAACCTTATTCTAATTTCACCTTTAAATTATCTACTAATCCTAAAGGTTCACAAACGTTTGCTATTTACAGACATGCAATATTGGATCCTTTTCCTCAATAAATAAATGACCAATTCATTTGTTTGATTTGGTTATATTTTTGGTTATATTTTTACGTCAAATTTATGCAGAAGTATAGAAAATTCTGAAGGGTTCACAAGCTTTCAAGCACCAGTATACAACATAGTATAATAGGTCTATAACTTATTACAATTAGATTTCACAATAGAAATTGCATACATTATTAACTAGATTGTTTACAGCTGATCAAACTGATATACTTTGTAAATTCGTGTCAGAATGGCTGTATAATCCTTTCTGAACATTTTCCCACCTGATATTTAAAATAGCACTTTAGTCATAGGCTAAGAGAGAGCTCATAATTACAGTAAAGTCAAAAACTAAATTCATCTCCTGCCTAGCCTAACTGATAAGCTGCATTCAGTGCACCCACTTCCTCTTTTGCTGCTGGACTCTCACATTGCTCAATACAAGCTGCAGGTGCCTTGTTTCTGCAGAAGATTGTGCAGCAGCAGTATCAGTGTGAACTTACATCTTGTAACTCTATCTGCTGCCTTCTTTTACTGCAGAGTCAGGGAATCTGCAGCTTGAACTAGGTAGAGTGAGATTTTGACAGCAGGGGAGGAGGTATCCTGAAAGGAGCTTGTCAGTTAGGCTAGACTGGCAAAGATTTAGTTTAGATTATGAATACAATTGGACTCATGAGCTCTCATTATGACATGGATTTTCAAAGTAAGTACACCAACCACATCAGGTCTAGGAGATCTATTTCAAAAGGTAAGCAGTTTGTACTGTGAAATAGGATGATAGATCCTCATTAAGGATTCATTCACATCCACATTCTTATTTCTATTGTTCTTTTTTATAGGAGCAGAATGATGTAAATAATGGAACCGCCAAATCCACTGCATAACAAACACAAATGTACCAAATGCCCACTTTGACTATTATTGGGTCTATAGAGTTTCTGCCATGGGATTCAGCATTTTACCAAACTAGTGTAACATGCTTGTTAGCATAAAGAAGTTGACAATGTACAAACAACTTGAGGAACAAATTCAATAGAGATTGAGAGAGCACCAAGATTGAGTCATGACTCAATATAAATATAGACAATATTCAAAATTCAAAAGGTTAAAGGCTATTTTGAGCTAAAAATAATTTTTTCAATTGGTCTTTATTAAAAAATATGGAATCATTTTTTTCTGTACATAGCTGACATGCTCTAGAAGCACCCTGTGGATTTTCTGTCTTTTCCGTCATCTGAGGAGCAGACGGACTCCTGATCTCTGCTCTCTGACATTATAAACACTCATTAAAGCTCAATCCTTATCTTACTGATCAAAATGTGGCTTAAAGGGGTATTCCGATCTGAAACAATAGGGGCATATCTCTGGCATATATCTCCATTGTCTGATAGGTGTGGGTCCCACTTCTGGGTCCCGTGCCTACACTGAGAACAGAGCGGGGAAGGTGGTGGCCGGAGGACCCAGGATTTCCACCACCAAGCGCTCTCCCCATAGTAGTGAATGGCAGCCCCCGCTCGCCTTCATTTCTACGGGGCCAATGGAAATAGCTGAGCCAGTTCTGTGCTATTTTTGGCAGCCCCATAGAAATGATTAGAGGGTGGCTGTGCATGTGCAGTGTGCCCTCCACAACTTTCGGGGCTCTGTTCTTGGTGTAGGTGCTAGTCCCAGAGGTGGGACCTGCACCTGTCAGACAATGGCGGCATATCCTAGCGATATGCCCCCATTGTCTGAGATGGGAAAACCCTTTTAAAGGGATTCTGTCACCACCATTTTGCATATTAAGTTATTTATACCACTGGATTTCTCTTATCATAAGGATCCCCAAATGGTTATTGTTATAGGGCCCAGATGAAGATTTGTGGTGTAAAAATCCTTTTTTATCTACTGTCAATCACTTACATTAAGGGGCCCAAGGGGAGGTGACCATGTTTGCTGGAGCCCGGGCTCGGCGATTCCGTTGGAGCCCCGGACCGCCCACCTAATTAATATTCACTTCACTCAGTGAAGCTCCGACGCGGCAATTGATGTACTGCGCCTGCGCAGCCCCGGACCGCACAGCTAATTAATATTCACTTCACTGAGTCAGTGAAGCTCCGACGGCGGCTGTAATCCCGCGCAGGCGCAGTGCCGCGTCGGAGCTTCACTGACTCAGTGAAGTGAATATTAATTAGGTGTGCGGTCCTGGGCTGCGCAGGCGCAGTACATCAATTGCCGCGTCGGAGCTTCACTGAGTGAAGTGAATATTAATTAGGTGGGCGGTCCGGGGCTCCAACGGAATCGCCGAGCCCGGGCTCCAGCAAACATGGTCACCTCCCCTTGGGCCCCTTAATGTAAGTGATTGACAGTAGATAAAAAAGGATTTTTACACCACAAATCTTCATCTGGGCCCTATAACAATAACCATTTGGGGATCCTTATGATGCGATAAATCCAGTGGTATAAATAACTTAATATGCAAAATGGTGGTGACAGAATCCCTTTAAATAAGTGTTTATGACCTCTTAGTAGTTAGAGATAGTAGTAGAGATAGTAGTAGAAATAAGGGTTATTAGATGACTGGCACAAAGTGAAAGTACCAGTCATACAGTTAGAAAAACAGTTAACCCTTTGTGACAGAATGGCTCAATACTTTTAATAAAGGCCAAATGCAAACATAAACAAAAATGAATGCCTTTGAAGCTGCACATAGCCTTTAACCCCTTTCCGACCAACTACATGTACGGCACTGCGGGAAGGGACTTGCCGCCCAGCGACGTAGTACTACGGCGCGCTGATCGGGTGGGTGCAGGAGCTGCGCCCGATCAGCGGCGGGGGTCCGGGTGTAAAAACACAGATGCCGGTGCATTAACCCTCAGTGCTGACCGCGGCACATGAGGTGTGCGGCATGTCAGGATGGCGTGCGGGGTGTCCATCGGGTCCCCACGCTGCTGTGATGGGGACCAGATGGCTTAGATGGAAGGCATCCGGCTGCTATTTACGGAAGCCTGTGAGATCCAGCCCCCTGGATCTCACAGGCAGTAAGCTAGAAGTGTATTACTGTGTGTAATACACTTCCAGCCAATGCATTACAATACAGAAGTATTGTAATGCATTGTAAAGGGGATCAGACCCCCAAAAGTTAAAAAATAAAGTAAAAAAAATAATAATAAAAGTTTCAAGTAAAAAAAAAAACAAACGCCATTTTCCCCCCCAAAAAGTAAAAAAAAAATATTAAAAAAAAGGGAAAAAAAGAAATAGAGATTCAAGCACCAGTATACATGGGCGCAGGCAGCCGCTTCCGTCGGGTGAGGAGGACGGAAGCGGCTGCCTGCGCCCATGCGAGCGCAGGGGAGCCGAGCGTTACAGTGCTCGTTACGAGCATTTTCGTTCATCTCTAAAAGAAAAGTATAAATATTAGGTATTGGCCGCGTCCGTATCAACCGGCTCTATAAAAATATCAAATGATCCACCCCGCCTGGTGAACACAGTAACAAAAAAAAAAAATGTATGTTGTCCGCATCCGTTAATCTGTTCCGTTCCGTTTTGCGCAAACAGTAATCCTCCTGTCCTACTTTTCTCCCGAATTGCGGTTCGTAGCACAATGAAAGTCTATGGATCCGCAAAAAATGCGGAAGACATGCGGAAAGGCATCCGCATGTCATCCGTATTTGCGGATTCCGTTCCAGGAGGGGTAAAAAAAAAAAGATGTTATTCATCCTTCCGTTTTTTGCGGATGACATATGGATACATCCTTTCCGTTTTTTATGGAAAGACGGAACGAATGTCCTGGAAAAACAGAGTTTTTTGCGGAACAACGGATCCGCAAAAAACTGACCGTTTTCCAGGATGTGCACACATACGGACGTGTGAATGTAGCCTAAAGGGTTAACAAAGTTTGTACCGTCAGTTTTTTATAATTTGAGGGGTGTAGTTTCTAAAATGGGGTCATTTATGGGTGGTTTCCATTACGTAAGCCACTCTAAATCACTTTATATCTGAATTGGTGCTTAAAAAAAATGATTTTGTAAATTTTGTTGAAAATTTGAAAAATGGCTTCTAAACTTCTAAGTTTTCTCACGTCCTAAAAAAGTAAAATGACATTTATAAAATGATGCCAATATAAAGAAGACATATGGGGAATGTAAAATAATAACTATTTTTGGAGGTATTACTATATATTTTGAAAGTAGAGAAATTGAAATTTGGAAATTTTTCCAAATTTTTGGTAAATTTGGTATTTTTTTAATAAATAAAAATGAAATATTTTGCCACAAATTTACTACTGTCGTGAAGCACAATATGTGACAAGAAAACAATCTCAGAATGGCTTGGATAAGTAAAAACGTTCCAAAGTTATTACCACATAAAGTGACACATGTCAGATTAGCAAAAAATGGCCTGGGCAGGAATGTGAAAACAGGCCCGGGGTTGAAGGGCTTAAGCTTGCCTATGTTTTTATTATGCTTGGGTACATGGTTTTTGGACTAGGTTTCTTTGTATCGAATTAAGGGATCCCACATTTCCATTAATTTTCTTTGATTTCTTACTTCCGGGCTTGCTATTTGTCCAGGCTATGTAGTCAATTTACTTTTTCCCCCCAAGAGGCTGGATAGAAGTTCAGGGGAGCTTTAAGGTTTTGTGCTTAGTAGTTTAGCAACCATTAATATAGGATGTGCTCTGTTTGAGTTTGGATGGGAGAATGGTGGGGTATCCCAGAGGAGGACTAATTGAGGGGTTAATTTCAGATTAATGGCACAAATTATATTAGTTGTTTAATTTGTATCCTGAAGCTTGTATTTTTTTTTTTTTTTTTTTTTGCTTTTCCACCATATATGATGCAGGCTTCCAAAAGTTTGTTCCCACATCTCCTGCAAAGACCATTACTTATTGGCCTAGAATTGGACTCATGCTGTGAGTGACAGGTGTAGTAGTCTCTTAATTAGTCAATCGAAGCTGTCAGTCAAAACAGAGGAGAGGTGCTAGGAAGTTTTTAGTGCTGATTGTCCGGGGCACTGAACATGAAAGGGCTAACTCCTGAGCACTTGTAGTTGTGGCACCAGGAGATGAAGACATTGATTTCTCCGTCATATAACCTGTATGACTGCGCCAATCTCCCTTTCATCTACACAGTGTCAGCACTTATGAAACTGCTGACAGCTTGATTTACATAAAACTGGTACAGCAAGAACGCAATTGATTTCTATTGAAAGAAGTAATGAACATAGGTTATACAAAGACTTGGCCTCCCTTTGGGCCATAATCCCCTTTTGAACCACTGATTTCTACATGTATCATTTCAAAATGTTTTTTACAATGAAAGTTTTAAATAGCTTCTATAAGTTGGCCTCAGCATTAGCTACCTTCTTAGTTCCGATTTACTGCATTTTCTCTAATTAGATAAAATCAGCTAAGTCTGTAAAGCAAAGAGGTACTTTAACTCCATTGCATTAACAAATCAATTGTAATTGACTTTTTAAGCTATTAGCATGATCATCCTACCTGCTTATAGATTGGAATGCCTGACAAAATCTAGAAAGAAGTTCATTGAATAAATTAGACAGAATGGCTGCTGGCTAGTGCTTGTCTCTTTTGTTAGTGCATTTTCTTATCTGCCAAACTCAGAAAACTTTAATGAGGAGAAACGTTACAGACCAAAAAATTGATGTCACATTGAAAACCTTTTTTTTAAAAAATTTCTAGCTCTACCTCATCCTTACCTCTCGTTTTCCTCTTTTGTACTTTTGCATACATTTGCTTGAATTCTTTTTCAGCCTTATAAACTGTGTATTGTATACATTATTTTGCTGAATCCACAGCATTCTGCATCTGAAGCCCATGCAGTACTAGTCACATGCAGCACATTTACTGCAGAATTTCCATAAATCTGAATTGGGATGTTTCTTCAGCATGTGCATGGATTTCTGCAAATATTTAAATGAATGGGCCAGTCACTATACATTTCTGCAACAAATCTGCTCTAGGTCAGTATAGCCAGTGGGGTTGTACAGGATTGGAAAAACTTGGCTGCTTTCTTCCAGAACAGCAACACACCTATTCATGAGTTGTTCCTGTTATTGCAGCTTAACTCCATTGAGATGAATGGATTTGAACGCATTGACATTTTTGTAATGTCCTAGAAACTTATGGCGATCTAACTACAGGCAGAAACTATGAAAATTTTCTTTATTTGCTACAGATAGTTTAATACAACTGCAATGCACATATATAAGGCTTCATTCACAAGGGTCTATAAATAGGCCATGTGAAAACATCAGCCCTTATGACAGAATGGCTTGATTTGTATAGTTTTACACATGGAATCTGTAAGCTCTAACATGGACAATTCTAAGGGGAGGTTGACACTTCCCTTTAACTGATCCGGCAGGCTGTTCTGGCCATAAACAGCCTGGCAGAGTTCACCAGATCCAGCCTAGCTGGATGCTACCATTCACCGTATTATAATAGGATAATATGGTTGATCAGGGGCCAATCATATCCATAGTACGACAAATGCAGTAGATCATTAGAAGCCATGACATGGATGTGAACATTACCTTTGTCTTTTTTTCTTTGCATCCAACAATAGAACTTGGTGCTTTCATATCAGTGCAGTTTTAAGATAAAAAACAGAAATATGAAGTGTTAGAGAAGGGAGGAATTGTGAGTAGTGTTTGTTACAGTGCCTTGCGAAAGTATTCGGCCCCCTGGAACTTTTCAACCTTTTGCCACATTTTAGGCTTCAAACTAAAAGATATAACATTTTAAATTTTTGGTGAAGAATCAACAACAAGTGGGTCACAATTGTGAAGTGGAACGAAATTTATTGGATCATTTAAACTTTTTCTGTAATAATAAAACTGAAAAGTGGGGCGTGCAAAATTATTCGGCCCCCTTGCATTAATAGTTTGTTGCGCCACCTTTTGCTGCGATTACAGCTGCAAGTCGCTTGGGGTATGTCTCTATCAGTTTTGCACATCTAGAGACTGAAATTCTTGCCCATTCTTCCTTGCAAAACAGCTCAAGCTCTTTGAGGTTGGATGGAGAGCGTTTGTAAACAGCAGTTTTCAGCTCTTTCCACATATTCTCAATTGGATTCAGGTCTGGACTTTGACTTGGCCATTCTAAGACCTGGATACGTTTATTTTTGAACCATTCCATTGTAGATTTTGCTTTATGTTTGGGATCATTGTCTTGTTGGAAGATAAATCTCCGTCCTAGTCTCAAGTCTTTTGGAGACTCCAACAGGTTTTCATCCAGAATGGTCCTGTATTTGGCTCCATCCATCTTCCCATCAATTTTAACCATCTTCCCTGTCCCTGCTGATGAAAAGCAGGCCCAAACCATGATGCTGCCACCACCATGTTTGACAGTGGGGATGGTGTGTTCAGGGTGATGAGCTGTGTTGCTTTTATGCCAAACATATCATTTGCATTGTTTCCAAAAAGTTGGATTTTGGTTTCATCTGACCAGAGCACCTTCTTCCACATGTTTGGTGTGTCTGCCAGGTGGCTTGTGGCAAACTGTAAACAAGGCTTTTTATGGATATCTTTGAGAAATGGCTTTCTTCTTGCCACTCTTCCATAAAGACCAGATTTGTGAAGTGTTGGACTGATTGTTGTCCTATGGACAGACTCTCCCATCTCAGCTGTAGATCTCTGCAGTTCATCCAGAGTGATCATGGGCCTCTTGGCTGCATCTCTGATCAGTCTTCTCCTTGTTTGAGATTACAGTTTAGAGGGACGTCCGGGTCTTGGTAGATTTGCAGTGGTCTGATACTCCTTCCATTTCAATATGATCGCTTGCACAGTGCTCCTTGGGATGTTTAAAGCTGGGGAAATCTTTTGGTATCCAAATCCAGCTTTAAACTTCCCCACAACAGTATCACGGACCTGCCTGGTGTGTTTCTTGGTCTTCATGATGCAGAACCCTGAGACTATCACAGAGCAGGTGCATTTATACGGAGACTTGATTACACACAGGTGGATTCTATTTATCTTCATCAGTCATTTAGGACAACATTGGATCATTCAGAGATCCTCAATGAACTTCTGGAGTGAGTTTTCTGAACTGAAAGTAAATGGACCGAATAATTTTGCACGCCCAACTTTTCAGTTTTATTATTACAAAAAAAGTTTAAAGGATCCAACAAATTTCGTTCCACTTCACAATTGTGACCCACTTGTTGATTCTTCACCAAAAATTGAAAATTTTTTATCTTTTTGTTTGAAGCCTGAAATGTGGTAAAAGGTTGAAAAGTTCCAGGGGGCCGAATACTTTCCCAAGGCACTGTATTTGCTCTATGGACTTCCATTAGCTATACAGTATAATACCATACATGGACAGGAATGTTGTATTCATGAGCTGGAGGGTTCTTAGGTTTTTCATCTTAGGTCATTAAAGGGGTTGTCCGGGTTCAAAGCTGAACCCAGACATATCCCGATCTTCACCCTACCGGCCCCCCTGTTATGAGCATCGTAAGCAAGGGCTTCTTTGTTTACATTGGCACACTGCTAGGTGGAGACTAGGGCAGCGCTAAAGCCTACCCATTAGTTCCAGAGATGTCACCAGGCGCACTGCTAGGTGGAAGCCTCCCCCTAGCAGTCCCCATGGAGAGCCCGGTACAATGCCTTCGCTCTGAACAAGTCAATGCAGGGCAAAGGCATGAAATGCTCTGATACAAATATCGGGGGGGGGGGGGGGGGCGCTAGAATGAAGATGAGATATGGTATTCTATAACTGTGTTTAATGCTTGTCTTCTCCAAGAGACAGAGATAGGTTTGAAAAGAATAGGTTGAGTAGTTTTGTTATTTATTATCCAGAAGAGACTCTTAAACTGTATGCCTATTCTAAAACTCTGGGATTTGAACTTTGTATAGTCTAAAATGTGTTTGGTTTTAATATTCCAATAATTTCTGGTTAGTGTCTTGTAATCCATTTTTAGACTATGTGTATCTCTAGGGATTGCTTGCCTTTGGCCTTGTGGCACTCAATAACTCATCTCTTGGTTAAAGTATTACACTCAGAATAGAAAAACATCCTCTGAGATGCCAAACGACTACAAGTGGAAACTATGTGGGTAGTTCAAAAGATCGGAAAAGCCCTTTCACTGGTCACATTTAGTTAACATCAGATTTAAGCAACCAGTGGTGTTTACCCTTTGTAGAACCACAAATCCCAGCAGATGCAAACCTCCTGCCTGCTTGTGTCTGGAACTCAGTATGAAAAACTCTCATGCATTTGGAGGGTTTTTATAATGGGATTTATACAGAAATAATACATATGCTTTACAGAAAATTGTCAAGTTTATTTCAGCTTGCTCATATCAGAGAAACGCTGAGGATGTTATTGCACCATAGTAAAGCTGTTCATAGATTCAGTGTGCCTAAAGATGGGGAATCTTTACAATCTTACCAATACATAAAACCGTTTTCTTTAAAATGACAATTGGGTTAGGAACCATTAAGTATCAGTGACTGAACAAATAAAGGGGGTCATTTATTAAGACCAGCGGTTTAGATGTCAGTCCACTGTCTGTCCACTTCCTCGCCCATGCCACACCCACTTTTTTAGAGCTGGCGTGAGAGGAGAAAAGTCGTAGTTTTAGGCGTATTTCTGGATAGTAAATGACCCCCAATATGTGCATCTAGCTGCTGCCCCAAGGCTGACACTGCAGAGACAAGAGGTGGGAAACTTTACCCCCAATACTTCGGGGCATTTCCACACCTGTAGTGCAGAGTAGAAGAACACTTTTACATAATTCTATATGTACATTTATATACTGCTGAGAAAATTTTGGCCTTAACATGAACCCATGAGTCATTGGGGAAAATCTAATTATTAACAATAGCTGCATTTCAAGTGCTTTAGTTTTATAACATTTACTTTTACTGACATATGGAAGCCCTTGCTGCCATGTTACTCATATGTTTTCTCTTTTTATATTGTACTTTTTGCAGTCTTAAACATAATTTATATATATATCCCAGATTAGTCTCCAGGGTCAGACATGTTCCTCCTGATTTACACCAACATCAAGTTGTAAGTCTTCAGTTGTGTCAACAGAATATAAAGTGCACAGAAGAACTACAAGTTTGCTGGGAAAGTGTGTAGCATAGCTACTTCTCTCCTTTTCCTTCGCAATTCTTTGTAATCTGCCTACAATAGGATGAGGACTAGACCATGTCGCAATGGACGAAGGTGGCCTGGTCTGAAGAATCATGTTTTCATGTACTTCATGTGGACATCAGGTGCATGTGTGTGGCTTACCATGGAAAGAGATGGCACCCGATATTGTGAAGAAGACAAACATTTGAGATTCAATGTGATGCTCTGGGAAACTTAGGTTTTTAGCATATTAGGATGCTACTTTGACACATACCACCAAGCAGACCAACTGTATCATTTATTGTTAGGCCAGTTAACTATGTCATCAGAAAATAGGTTCGCAAATGGTATGGGAACCCGAAAGATTGTTTTTTTAATTATCTGGTCCATCCTTAATTCTGTCAAAATGACTGACACCTTGACAGAATTAAAGAACCACGTGATTAAGCAATGGATTACATTGACCACTTCTAGTGACCTTCGTGTGACAGTTCCAAAGCTGTGTCATGGTGTTTTACATTTTTAACATAGACCAGGGTGCAGATGTGAACAGAGATCAAAGAAAAAAAAATAATTGCAAAACCTTTGAGAAGTGTAATAGTATTAGTGGAAGCGCCAATGATATTGTATCATATTGATAACATGACTCTTAAAGGGACATAAGATCAAAAAGTGAACTCGGGAATATTATCTGTCATATTGGGTTAAAGTTGTCCACAGAGGCTTCAAGTTAGTTGCCTAGTTCTCCTTAAAGTAAATTGTTAAAGGAAATTTATCATCACCACCAGTGTCAGATAGGTGTGTCCCACTTCTGGAGCCCACACTTATCTCCAGAATGGACCCCCAAAAGTGTAGGAGAGCACACTGCACATGCACAACAAGCTGTCGACCTAGTCGACCGAGTGCGCATGGCTATTTTTGGTACTCCCATACAAGTGACTGGAGAGCACACAGCACAAGCACACCCACTGTTCCGTGCACCTCTATGGAACTGCCGTAAATAGCTGAATCTTCACTCGACTATTTTCAAAATTCCCATAGAAATTAATGGGGGGTGACCACACATGGGAGTCCTGCATCTATCCTAGTGTTATACCACCAATGTCTGAGGTGGGACAGCCCCTTTAACTCAAATACTGGGGTTAGTGCCCTATTAGGCAGCACAATTTTCGGGACAATTATTGGGAACAAGAATTCATAGGACCGCTAATTATTAATAACTATCCTGTGTAATCGAGCAGGTAGTCAGCTGGTGTACAAGCCAACGCTTGTTTGTTAGCTGATGTAACATAGTAACATAGTTTATAAGGCCAAAAAAAGATCCGTCCATCCAGTTCGGCCTGTTATCCTGCAAGTTGATCCAGAGGAAAGCAAAAAACCCCTGTGAGGTACAATCCAATTTTCCTCACTTTAGGGAAAAAAATTAATTCCCGACTCCAATCAGGCAATCAGAATTACTCCCTGGATCAATGACCCCTCTCTAGTATCTTGTGTATCTTTCATTTTATTATCGGCAGCATATCTCAATGTGTAATCAGTGGTGTGCTGCCAATGCAGTAACTATTATTCCTCCCACATTAAAAGGATTGTGTCATCATGGAGAATGGGGGCATATCGCTAGGATATGCCCCCATTGTCTTATAGGTGCGGGTCCCACCACTGGGACCTGCACCAATATCGAGAATGGAGCCCCGAAAGTGAAGGAGGGTGCACTGTGCATATATCCTAGCGATATGCCCCCATTGTCCATGATGAGACAACCCCTTTAGGTTTGCTATGGCCTGTGCAATCAGGCTAGTGCAAATCAGCGCCTAAGGATGTGTTATTATTCATCGACTCTCGCGCTGCTCAAAACTACAGCCCTTACTCCACACCTTGTAACATTAGTTTCAAATGACCATTTGACAGGGGGAACTAAGCAAACTTATCTTAATTTTCATTCTGATGGTTAATTACTTGTGGTTGAAATGACATCATTCAGCAACTGTTACAGGATCAAATCCATATGCCTTGTCATATGGACAAATAAGTATTTTAATCATGTCTTTAGATACAGGAATTCAACCTCATTATCTCTCATACACTCTAAAGTAGATTTGGAAGCTGGGATGAAATGCTTTCTTACATATATTGTACATGTTTTTCCTAGAAAATATTCTAGAGCATGAACTTTTTTTTAATTAAATAAAGGTACAAATCCTGATTTAATTACCATCTGCTTGATTTGCATAAAATTAGTGTTTACCTCCCTTCTTGTATTTCCAGGAATAGTTGATTTAATACAGTATGTACACATTCATTATTATTAGTATATTTTATTTAAAGCCCACAGATGCTGGCAATTTTCACCATTGTCAAATTGCCTCTACAGCATTTGGTACGACAATCTCTAGATCTGGAATATCATGTCTAAATCTGATAAGCCAATAATGACAGTCTGAACTGTAAAACAAACATTCTTATTAATCTGGATGCTGTGGCAGAGCCAAGCGCTCTCACTCCAATTTCATTACATGTTCCTAGATGTGAATGTACTTTTTCTTTCCTTTTAGCTTTTCTAGAATGCTTGTGCTGAAAACCGTTTAAAAACTGCAACCTTAGTAAACAGCAGCAGAGTGAACATATGGCTGTCTGTGTGCAGGAAGCAAAGCAGGTGTCTACAGGAAGCAGGTGTTGAAGTGGATGTTTGAACTTGCCCCCAGATCACCCATGATACCACCCCCTAACAGGTGACTAGAGGCACTTGGCTGACCATGTGATTTTTATCGAGGGAGCTACCAGGGCTGGCTGACTGCTACAGGCAGGGGAAGAGGGGCTTTTCTTTATCACTTTGATGAGGATATTGCCCAAACGCATGTCTTGTTAGTGTTTCCAAAGGTCCTCTTGGAAGAGTACACCAGTTTAATTAGGAGCTCCCGTAAAACACGTTCCCTCACACTTTTCCCCCTGCAGCGTTTTTAGCACATCAGAGTCCATCTGAGTTGCCCCAGGCTGAGTCAAACAGATAGGCATCTGGCATTCCATTTGTGCAAGCTGTCATTACATGGCAGGGACTCACACCAGTTTCCTTTTGCCTTGTCTACAAATACAGCTTTATGGCAGGAGATCAGTTTCATTAATATTAACATGTCTATGGTCTTCAGACATACATGGCCCAGGGATGGTCACGCAATTGTACTGCATACTGGTAATGCTAGCTTAGAAATATATTTCAATAGTATACAACCTGTAGATTTATCTCCAAATTGGCTATATTTGTTTTTCAGCCAATATAAAACAGAAGCAATTTCTTTCATTGCATGAATTTGGAGAGCAAAAGCTCACTTGGTTTACTGAAGCTAATTTGTAAATGATACTTATGATGGTAACATAAAGAGGTCATGTTATCCCAGGGGCGGACTGGCCATAGAGCCTATAGGGAAATTTCCCAGTGGGCCAATGCCCAGGGGACCGCCTGAGACCTCCTCACATCCACTGGTATGGTCCATAACGATCTGATGCTCTCTGATGCTCTCACTGCATAGGCCACTTGCAATAGCATTGCTCTGAAGAAACTTGGGAAATTCAGCACTTGTCTTTACAGTAAAACAATTAACTTTAGTAGGTTAACATCATGAGCACAAAACTGGTAGCAGGAAGATGCATAATCTCATAGGCTATCCCTGAGGACCACTTACTTAAGGACCCTTTACATGAGTGGACAGTTGATTTGATTGAACGATGAACGAGTCGTTATTTTGAGTCGTTAACGTTCAAACGACAACCTTCTAGATGCATGGAGTGTTGTGTAAAAATGTGTGAGTGCAATTATGTAATAGATCATTTAGCAGGTAAACAGTTGCATCTACACTAGAAAGATAATTGACTGTTGGGTGGTGTTGGGAAATATTGAATTATGTTATAGACATGGAGCTTGAGGAAAATCAACAAAAACGAAGGGGGCGAATTTGGTCTAAAAAGTGGCTCCAGAAAAGAGACAGCTTGTCTCATATGATACTGATACAAGAAATCAGAGAAAACAACCAAGAGGGTTTCAGGAATTACTTATGCATGTCCGAAGCCTGTTTTCTAATTAAAAACCAACCTTCAAAGTGTTTCCTCCCACTTCAATTTGACCAATAGTAGAAGACTGGAAGGAGCAAACAAATTTCGAATCCGCAGCCTTATGTGGTTTGCACATATACGTCTGGCTCTCGTAATTAACATAATATGAGTGGCATATCTGTGCTGTAAAGTATGATACCTGTTTTCGTTTGTGGAATTCTGGACGACGAACAAATATACTAAACAATTATCACTTGTCATTTGATCGATCAATGCTTTTACACTACTCAATAACTGATCACTTTTGCTCAATTTTAAGATTTTTTAAAATGATTATCTACTCGTGTCTTTAGACCTTGTTCATACTTTAGTGATTTGGTCAGTGTTTGCATAGTGATTTCCATCAGAAATTTTCAACCAAAACCAGAAGTGGAACCTACACAGAGATAAGGCATGAAGAAAAGATTTTCACTTGTTCTGTTTTTGACCCCCATCTGGTTTTGGCTCACAATAACTGATAAAAATCATTGACAAAAATATGACCAAATCACTGAAGTGTTAACTAGGCCTTAGGGCCCATTCACACGACTGCAAGAAAATATAGAACATGTCCTATTCTTGTCCGCAACAGCGGACAAGAATAGGCATCTTCTATGGGGTGCCGGCGATGTGTGTTCCGCAAATCACGGCCGTCTGAACGGCCCCTAAGTCTGAAATGTGTATGGCTCTGAACAGGTGTCCATGGTATTTAACTATTGAAAGTATGAAATGTAGTAAGGATCTATGAATCTATTGATTGATTACCTGGTATCTGTGTAGCACCAATATCTTCAACAGGGATGTACATAGATTGTAATCACTTCCTCACTGACTCAGTTTCTATAAATATCATGTAAGGCTCTATTCACATTGTGTTTGAGGTTGCCATTTGACATATACATGGAGAAATACACTTGACATATGTATCTCATGTCAGATATTTCAAACGTTCAGTGCAAATGCCACGTTTATAGACCCTTACAATACTGATCAACTTACCATATCTTCAGCTGTGGTGTAATAAGGTTAAATGAATATTATATTTATATATACATTTATGGGTACCAGGCACAACAGTTGTGAAGACATTTGAACATTTTTTACATTAGAGTCTCATATGAAAAAGTCATTAAGCCCCAATTCATTTTTTGTAACGTCACATACAGCGTTTACAGGCCAGTCAACCAGAAACAAGCAGTGGAAAATGGAGGAAGTCGAGGCTTCTGACTGTTGCTGGCTTAAGATGAAAATGGAAGGTGAGAACTTGGCAAGTTAAGTTTATTTTAAAGACGACTCAAGGCTCATCCATTTAAAATAACGTGTGAAAACATGATGCCAGATGCACGTGGAAAAAGGCAGACGACAGTATTCACCGCATAATGGTGTATAAGGGCAATAGTATAAATAAGACTTTGTCCACATCTGCACTATGGCTTGTGCTCATAATGGCAGCTATACAGATTTATTGGAACTGTCGTTCATTGGAGCTCATAATCTTATTATGGGGTTCTGTCAAAGTTTCTTCAGTTTTCATAGCAAGACTAGAACATGTGTGAGGGTAGCCTAACTTGGCATCATCATTGGTTATAATTTGAGTGTAATGAGATTCTATGTCTCTTGTTGTGGTTTCTTCTGCATTATGGTAGTAGAGGTCACCAAGCAAATGCCATAGCACTACATGTACAAGAGTGATCACAAGAATGTGCTTAATCCGATTCCAGCTTTAGATCCCTCTATTTGAAATCACAGAAAGCATCTAAATTTACTATAAAATGTGCAAAATAAGCACAGGTAGCAAAATGACTTATGTTTTCTGTCTAGGGGAGGCAGCATTAGGGTGGTTTTACATGCCCTAAACAAATGGCGATCACCAATTTATCAATTTGATTAGCACTCATTTATAGACATTCCACAATCCCCTGTTTACACTGAAAGATGTGCTGCCGACCAGCAAACATTTATCTGCTCGAAAAAACCATTCCGTCAGCTGACAAAACAAGCATTGCGTGTATGGTGGCTTTCCTGTTTACATGGGCGCTGATCGGGGAAAGGCGTTTGAATGAGGGCTTGTTCTGGCAATCATCGGCTGTGTAAAAGGGCCCTTAGAGAGACATTGTGCAGAAAGTAGAGATAGACTTTAAATACAAATAGGGCATGATTTCTTATTAGTACACTTCTTTACATAAGCTGCACGTACGGTAGCGCTCCTTGAGCATCCACATTGCATCTTTCTTCTTGTTTAAGAATGAAATTCAATCTTTTATATATTCTGTCTTTTGTGATGGCCTGTTAACAGCAGAATGGAGCAATTGTGTCTTGTGAACGTATTCTGTTACTGACAGACTTGTGATTACCCAGGACAAGCACAATATTGCATTCAGAAGCAATGTATATAGGCCATTAGTACACTTGTCCATGTCTACAGATAATAATGGCTGGATGTTTTAACAACAGTAGACAACACACCAAGAGAAGTTTGACAGCACTTAAGGCAAATATTTGCTTAAACTTTCACTGTTTGCCCCAATTGCTTTAAAGCAGTTCACTGTCGACTAAAGGATGTTTTGTCTGCATATTCTTAACCACTTCCAGACCGGGCCATTACCCCCTTCCTGACCAGGCCTAATTTTGCAAATCTGACATGTGTCACTTCATGTGGTAATAACTTTGAAACGCTTTTACTTATCCAAGCCATTCAGAGATTGTTTTCTCATGACACATTGTACTTCATGTTAATGGTAAATTTGTGTCAATATGTTTTACCTTTATTTATAAAAAATCCAAAATCTGCTAAAAATTTTGAAAAAAAAATCACAATTTTTTAAATATGAATTTCTCTGCTTTTAAGTTGCATAGGGATATCTAATAAAATTGTTATTAATGAACATTCACCATATGTCCACTTTATGTTGGCATAATTTTGGAAATGTAATTTTATTTTTTGAGGACGTTAGAAGGCTTCGAATTTTAGATGTAATTTTTAAGATTTTCAAGAAAATTTCCAATAGTTAATTTTAAAGGACCTTTGCAGTTCTAAAGTGAATTTGAGGGACTTAAATAATAGAAACCTCCCATAAATGAACATATTTTAGAAACTACA
This sequence comes from Rhinella marina, assembly GCA_900303285.1. NCBI lineage: Eukaryota > Metazoa > Chordata > Amphibia > Anura > Bufonidae > Rhinella > Rhinella marina. The sequence continues at coordinate 158,358 of ONZH01001904.1, read as the reverse complement.
GACCCCAATGTAATAAAAACTGATTTTACAAAGTTTGTTAACCCTTTCCACAAGAATTAAAACAGGTGAAATTTAAAAATATATTTTTTTTCGCAGATTTTCTATTTTTAATTCATTTTTCCCATAAGATAGCAAGGGTAAACCGCAAATCAAACCTGAATATTTATTTTCCTGATTCTGAAGTTTGCAGAAACACCACATATGTGGTTGTAAACTGCTCTGTGACCGGCAGTAATGAGAGGGAGATAGTCCAAGGATTTGTGATCGCTTTGACAGCTTGTCAGAGTGATCAAAAGCCTGGAGACCAGGCAAAAAAGGTCTCAGGTAGAGATTGTTGTATGCTGATCAAATCTTCATGGGTAATTGCCTTCATCAAAACCTCTAATGGAATATATTTATGCCGTATCTGGGATTTTTTTTTATTTTTGCAAAAAATATCACAAAACAAGTAAAAATCTGTGTGTGGCCAGAGCCTGATTAATTTCTTTGGATAATTTTAAACAGCAGCACTAAACATGATGATTGAAAAGGCTGATGCAAACTAATATCATTTCTTGTGTCAGTTTACCGTCAGTTTATTTCCTATGTACAATATGACAATGAAGATGAAATCGTATACTTCAGATGTTTTGTTACAGAAGATTTAGCTATTAAAGATAGAAGTTTGGCTATTTTATATATTTTTTTATTTACAGGATCTAGTCATTTTTCTGCTCCATTGCAGCAGCCATTTTTGCAAAATTAAAAGCAGAAAGTACAGCCATTTTCATAGTCAATTTTGAATTAGCCCATACTAAGTCCCTATAAATCTAGAAACACCCTGATCTGATGATAAGTCTGGAAACGAGTAATGAGTGCAAGAAGGTTTTAATGCCTTTTTTGTATAGGCACAGTATGTATACTTAGTATATGTAGTCTGACAATTTTTATTTATTAGAGTGGGTGGAAGATATGAGATTCAAAATTAAAAGAAAACACAGTGATGAGTTACAGAACAGTAATGATTTGGCAAGTGGAGAAGTTGTTGTAGTTTGTGTTGGCTGGTCATCTACTCAAGTAAACTCATAGAGAAAGTTATCAAACACAAAGAATTTATGCCAATGTAAACTTCAGAAAATTGGAAGAAACAGAAAACTAACTTATAACTAGTGTATATTTTCCTTTAAGTGTTGGTTAAAGTGCATCAAAATTATGATAATAAATGGTCTAGTCCCTGGAATTTAAGAGCTGGAAAGAATAACCTTAAAAGATACAAGAATGAATGGCATTTTTGGAAGCCACTGTGTTTTTTTGTAGTGTATGTTTTTTTTTTTTGTGTGTGTCTGAAATCACTGCCTCTATTCTATGTTTATCACTATACAAATGTTTTGTTTTCAGGATTATACGCCCAATGTAGTGCTCGTGTATGCTGTGAATAGAACTGTAGATGGACACACTCATCTGAAGACACGCATCAGCACACTTTTTGACAGTTTCTCAACTATTCTAAGCACTGTTACTATCCAACTCAAACGTTTTACTTTCATTAAAATGACTATACATAAGGTGCATTTATGGTATATCTCATTGGTATCTCAGGCTTTTCTGAGCAATGTGCCAGCTGACGAGAACCAAACATTTTGATGGGTAGTTGGCAGAACTCAGAACCTGAAGATAATTCATGCAGTGCTTAATACAAAGACTTTATTATGTTGGGCCTCTCCACTGATCCAGTCCTTGCATGAGGGCTTTGTATGGTTAAGTGCCTTGCAACAAAACCAATTGTTTCTCTGTGTCACTATGCATATCATTACAGTTGTATGTTTGGTTTATCTCTATTTCTTTTTAACCTTCAAATGCTTTGAACAGAATGTGTGCTTATTTTATTTTAGTATTATATCTTGATGAGATAAATTGGGCTACATGCTTCTTATATTCTGTTAATGAAGTGAAAACAGTAAATTCACCTCATTTTTTGTCTAATGTAGCAAGGTGTAGTAAAGGTAGAAAACTTATTAGTAATCACTTAGCTATCATATTATTGTTAAGACAGAGTTCATATTTTTGGCTGAAAAAATGTGAGATATGGAGTGAGATATGGAGTGAGATATGGAGTAAATTTAGTGCAATTCATAGTATCTGGAAAATAATGGATACATGAATTACTCCAACGATTTGCCTGTCTGGTATGAATGAAATGTGATTTTGGTTTAATAGACTGAAGACAAACAAACTGTTATTGAAGTTTTCGTCTAGAGACCAGTCATTTTTGCTTGTTTGTCTGCCTATTGCATTGAAGTCTGATTACTAAACCAAGAAGGACACATAGCTGTGATTAGCACTACATGTCCTTAGTGGCCTCAGGATTGAGTAGAAATAGTGGGGTGTTCTGGGGATAGTGAGGACCTGTAATTGGACTATGGAAAAATGATTTATTCAAGAATATAAGCCACAGCAATATAAACATAATAGGTCTCATTATGATTGATACGCTCCCCTTATCTGCTTGGATCCTGACACCTTGTTGTATTACTTTAAACAGATATGTCCTCCCCAACAATGAAGAAACCTGAAAAGCCATTGTTTAGTCCGACATCTCCACAGGATTCTTCGAGACTCAGCACTTTTCCCCAGCATCATCATCCGGGGATTCCGGGAGTAGGACATAGTGGTAAGGGCAACAATACTGTCATATAGTCTAGTTTCCCTACCCATGTTATGTGAATGGCTAGAAAAGGTCTTAATGAATAATCCTGAATAAATGAAGTTAGCAGTATTGCTTTTATAATTTGTTCTTAATCTATCTTATTGTTTTTTAAAATTTGTACCTGAATCAGGAGAGAATTATGAAGGGCAGTGATGTATGCTGCCATTGTCTTGTTTGGTTGTCTTTTGCAGAGAATAGAGCCCCTGTGAGAATTTTGATCAGTAAAAGACTGAGAGTAATTCCTATTCTCCATATACAAAAGAAACATGTACTTTTGCGACTTGCACCATTTTTTTTATAGTCTAGTAGATATGTCAATTACTACAGTTTAAAGAGGTTCTCTGAGAATTAATAAAATTACAGAAAAGAAAACTTTAAATATTACTTTATTATAAATATATTCCAAAAATACCTTTTATTAGTTATAATGGCTCGCTTTGTCTAGGGAACAATCATCATAGAAAATAAAATGGCCGCCATCCTGTTAGTAAACACAAAAGCTGTCATGATCACACAGCTGGACGAGTTACTTCAGAACACTGAAATAAAGAGCTGCCTTAGCCTCCTGAACACAGCTGATTATTTTATTATGAATATATTCCCAAAATAATTTTCATTAGTTATAATGGTTCATTTTGTCTTGGGAGCAATCTTCAGGGCAAATAAAATGCCCACTGTCCTATTTGTACACACAAAACGTGTCCTAATTAGAGATGAGCGAACGTGCTCGTAACGAGCACTGTACCGCTCGGCTCCCCTGCGCTCGCATGGGCGCAGGCAGCCGCTTCTGTCCTCCTCACCCGACGGAAGCGGCTGCCTGCGCCCATGAGAGCGCAGGGGAGCCGAGCGGTACAGTGCTCGTTATGAGCACGTTCGCTCATCTCTCGTCCTAATCACACAGCAGGACAAGTTACTTCAGAACACTGAGCTTAAAAGCTGCCTCATCCTCCTCTCCTACTTGTCAAGGATTATGATCCTGAATACAGCTGTAACAATGGAGTTGATGATGTAGTTAGTGTGCAGCAGCACTTATATGTAGTCAGCTACATTACCACAGCCCCATATTACCACAGTCTGTCTTGTACTTCCTCTGTACTTTATGTCTCCTCATCAATTCCTTTGCTACAGAGATTCAGCTGAGGATCTTATCAGCTGTATTTAGGATTATAATGCCTGACAAGTAGGAGAGGAGGATGAGGCAGCTCTTTAGCTCAGTGTTCTGAAGTAACTTGTCCTGCTGTGTGATTAGGACAGGTTCTGTGTGTACTAATAGGATGGTGGCCATTTTATTTCGCCTAATGATTGCTCCCAAGACAAAATGAGCCATTATAACTAATGAAAGGTATATGGGAATATATTTATAATGAAGTAATATATAAATAGTTTCATTTTATTTTATTAATTCCCGGAAGACCCCTTTAACGAATTCTTTCTCTTCTTACATAGGAAACTATGGACTATAAATTTGACAAACTTGGAAAAATCATTTTGTTTACTTGAAGCAATTGTTGTTACATTTGGTTTTTATTAGCATAGAAATAATAATGGTTACATGAAAATGCAACTTCATAGTTCGATATTTTAAGGCAGGACACATTTCTTCACGTTGCATACTTACTTGAAGTGAAAGGCTATATTTCACTAAGTCCACTTATTGTAATGCACATGCTGCTTAAAACAAGAAATCTCTGTCATTTCTTGAGGTCAGTGCAGCATGCTGTACATTAACTGGAGTTATTTCAGGTACAGTGGGTGAATGAAGTTACACATATGTTTCTGTTTAATGAGTATGGGAATATCTTTGCTCAGTTTACTTCATTAAGTTAACTTCATTTTCCTTTCAGGGCTCTGTGCCAAATAGAATTTTGGCTAACCTATGGATATCACATACACTTGTTACTTGGGGCATTCACCTGTGTTCAGTGATTATCTCTGGAATCTGCCAAGGGCATTGCTTAGTTCACTACAGTATTCTTTGAAATCTCACATTATTTGTGAGATGATTTTAAAATACAGTAACTGTGATCAAAATATGTATAAACCATAGGTTCTTTACTAATTGAGTTTAATTTATTGATTTAGTTTGCTCTCACAATTGTTAATGCACATGTAGCAGAAGGACAATGCATCTTAACTTTAAGGGGGTTCTCCAAGAGTATAAAATGTCCCCTCATATGCCGGGTCCCCCACATGGAATATACTTACCCTGCTCCCTGCTCCCTTTGCCGCTCCTGGTCCCCACACCGCCGCTGCTGCTTATCCCTGCAGATGGATGAAAACATCCGGTGTCGGGGGGAGCAGGCGTGGACGAGCCTCCCTAGCGTACGTCGGAAACGAACCCAAGTTCACGAAATGGTTTTTTACAGTATAAATAAATCTCTGAAGTTATGGTTTTTTACAGTATAAATAAATCTCTGAAGTTAAAGTCTCGCGTGATTTTGCGAAGTAATAACTTTGGCTCATCGGAGCGAATACATTGAAATGAAGTTTTATGCGAATCGACTTCGGATGTTTCACACGAAGTTGATTTGCTCATCCCTAATTATATTATTTGGGCACTATTTGGTCCATCTTAAAGGAAGGCATGAAGAGAAAGTTCTGCAAAGGGCACTATCCAACCTAAGGCCATCCTTGTTCATAAGCATACAGTTTTTCATATTTAAAGGGAACCTGTCATCTCCGAAACACCCCCTGAACTAGAGTAAGTGTTGTATAGTGTAAGTGATGCTGAATCCGAATATGTAATTTTTATCTTCATACTCACTTCCATCCCACAAACCTGCAGTAAAATGCATTGAGAGGACTCCAGTGCTCACTCACATAATGGAGAGGACTCAAAGATGAGTCCTCTCAATGCATTTTACTGCTGGTTTGTGGGAGCACAGCTTCGGAATGGAAGTGAGTATGACGATAAAAATGACATATTCGGATTCAGCATCACTTACACTATACACCGCTTACTCTAGTTCAGGGGGTGTTTCGGAGATGACAGGTTCCCTTTAAAACCATAAAATACAATGTATATTTTACTAGCATCACGCGAATTCTGCATGATATTGATATCTCAGAAAAGACTATTATTATACAGGTTCACACGTGTGAGGCCAGGAATGACAATTCCAACTACAGAGCACAGGCACAGCTTCATTTTAGTAATCTTACTTTCGGCTGAGTACTACAGATGCCGAGCCTACTGCTGAGTGACAGCTTGACACAGTTATCAAGCCCTTAGATGAAGCCATTAACATAGCACTGTTTTAAAAACCACAGTGAAGCTGAAATATGGACATTATCATTATCAGGCAAAGCAAATCAACTTACATGCTTAGAAAGGATCTGGGAGAAATGTTTGGTTTGATTAGAATACAATTTGTTTCATTCTTCCTCATATTGATTCTCTTTTAATAAAACACAATCTGTCAGCAATTTCTGATCATTTCTCTGAACAAATGAATTAAATAAATCTTGATGTGGTAAAAAAAAAAACAGATGCCCTGTGTGCACTATGAAAATAGACAGAGTTTTTATTTAAAAATGATAATTTACGTCTTTTTGAAAAGCTTTTGCTTCTAAATGTCAGTGATGTGGATACGATGAGGAGGTCTAGGAAAGCATGCATTGTCAAATATATCTTTAGGGTTCAATCTATTTCTACATAGCACAGAGACTGATTCCCATCAGCCTTGCCTGCTCTAGTATCCCATAAGTCTTACAGGTATGTAGTGGTCCATTGCAGCCAAAAGTCATTAGGAGTTGATGATGACTTATTTCCCAGTGTAATGTGAAGGAACTCAAAAATGTGGGTTTTGTTATCTTTAAAGACTCTGGAGAAAATACTTAACCAGTAAAAAATGCTTTCTTTCTGGGAATAATGCTTTTATTTCAAGCAATGCTAAATCAGAGAATGGTGTAATTCTTGAAAGCTAAACAAGACTTTGAGCAGCTTGATCTGGGAAACTTGGGCTGTTAGCTCTCAGGGGATGTCTGGTATTTGGGCTTCATTTGAATTGCTAGTACAGCCGGGAAAATAATCAAGTACATGTTGTAGAAGATGAATTACAAGTGTTTGGGGGAGTGTTTTCACAAGTTCAGGTGGGTCAGGCTCACAGCTCTGTAGAAGCAAAGCAAAATACTAACATACCATCAACTTTTTTTTTCTTTTTCTGTGTTGACAGTCATCTCAACCAGGACTTCACCTTCCCCTCTGCCATTTGCAACACAAGCTATTCTTCCTCCCGCCCCAAGTTCCTACTTTTCTCATCCAACAATTCGATATCCTCCACACCTGAACCCTCAGGATGCCCTGAAGAACTATGTTCCTTCTTATGACCCGTCCAGCCCGCAAACAAGCCAGGTAATGGGAATTTATGATTATACTGATTATGTCTGTGGATAACAGATTGGGAAAGTATGTTATTTTTAATGCAGTCAGTGATCTTTATAGACGAAATTCCATAAAGAAGTCTGATCATGAAGAGGTTTATCATTTACGCTAGATTTCTGGTGTAAATGACTGAAATTTACACAGCTACAAACTGGCATAGATTTCATTCTAGGTACATGGACTGCCGGAGGATGCACTTAGGGAAGGGAATCTGTCTCCTCTTTCCAGTGTGTTACAAATGGCAATGCATTCTAGTTCAGTTTACCATCATCACATCTATACCTTAGTACCACTGTTTGTATCACTTTTTCCGATCGGCAGAAAATTAAGTTTCTATGATATGCTAATTAGCTCTCCAAGTAACAGGCGGGAAGTGAATAACGGTTGCAGGAACCCAACCCTGTCTCCTTGAAAAGCCCAAGCCTACCTCTACTCAAGTTCCCAGTGCCGCCCCTTGCTCCTTCATGTCTGCCCCCTCCTCTGCGATGTCACAGTCTGCACAAAAATGTCATCAACTCACACAATGACCACATGAGCAGTTTTGTGCATATCATGAAATCGCAGAGGAAACGGCAGACATGAAGGCGCAAGGGGTGACACTGGGAACTTGAGTGGAGGTGGGCTTGGGCTCTTCAAGAAAGCAGGCTTGGGAACTTGCAAGAGGGGGGCTTGGGCACCTGCAAAAGTTAAAATTACTTGGGGACTTGGAGTGCTAATTAGCATATCAAGCAAACTTCATTTTCTGCCCATTGGAAACAGTGATTTCCCTAACAAAGGCAAATTTTTTATGAAGGTAAACTGAACTGGAATGCATTGTCACTTGTTACTCATTACACTGAGGCCTGTGCAGGAGAATATCAAGACAGGAGTAGAAAATGCAGGTTTTTCAATTTCTACCCATTTTCAGATCCCCTCCCCCAGGTTTCCAGTACATTGTACAGAATAATAAATGAAGCCATTAGAAAGAACAATTTTGTCCCACACAAAACAATCTCTCCTACAGCTATGTGAACAGAAAAAAAAAAAAAAGTTATGGCGTGAGTACCAGTATGAGTATGAAGGTGGGCATGGGTTCAGTGTAGATTACATTCATGCTACATTTATTATTTGTGACTGTGATCACTGATTGGACCGCCTTTTTGACCTCAAAACTCAGAATGAACTGGAATTTTTAAATGCATAAAATAGAGTTTATGCTGACTCCTTTTCCACAAAACTATATATTAATCTGTTCAGCTCCTATAGCTTTATAACATGCTGCCTTCAGCTCAGACACATGTCACTTTGTCAATTAAGAAAAAGGAGATCACTTTGAATAGCTGCAAAAAAAAAATCATGGAAAGAGTAAAGCTTGTACTTGCCTCTGATAAGACATCTCAGAGGAGATGTACATTGGAAGTTCATTCTCCTTGCTAATATAATATTTATGAATGTACAGTTTGCTTAAAGCGACCCTCCAGTTTAAGAAAAAAATTCACATTACCTAGGGAATGAACAGTACACTTGGTGTCCTCCTTTAAATCTTTTTAGTTTCAGATCCTCCAATTCCCGGGCTCCTCTTCTGCCATGATGGCTGCACTACTTTGCAGAGTAACTGACACCAACACAGTGCACTGGTAGTCCAAGACACTTCTTACTTGTTCAACTGTGCTCTTGGATTGGCCAGTACTGTTCACATGAGCAATTCTGACCCATCCAAGGGCAGCAGGCAGTCTCTTCGGCTACCAAAAGCACAGCATGCATCAGACAGTCTCAGAAGTGGTGGGGCCATCTTAGATGGCAGAAGAGGAGCCTGGAAATTAGCAAATCTGAAGCTAAAAAGATGAAAATGAGGTCACTGTGTAAGTGTTCTGTTTGTTCCCAAGTTAATGTGAAATTTTTTCTTGAACTCGAAGGTTTCTTAAATTAGCCTAAGTATAAATTTACTGACTACAAGAAGTTGTGTAAAAAAAAAAAAGGTTGGATTACACCTCCCCCTTCAGAAGTTGATCCTTAAAGAGGTTGGCTCACAAAAAATATTTTACATTTTTCAAATCAGTAACTGGATCTGAGTACTTTTATAATTGCATGTAATTAAAAATGGTAGTAAAATGTTTCTGCTATTTGTTTTGGTTTCTTATTTCTTTGTCCTGCTCAGTAAGATGGCCGCACATGCTCAATTTCATCCTTCAACTGCCTCCTAAGTTGTGTCAGGTGGCACTGAGACACTCCTCCTGAGCTGTGATAGGTAGAACATGGACACGCCCCCTTAGCTGCAGCAGAAAAGACACTCCCCTTGAGCTGCCAGCTTGATATAAATCTAGCAGAGCAATGAATGTGGAGATCTCTGGATCCATGTGAGGTACAGGGCTGGTTCTAGCTTTGTTAGAAAGACATTTTCATGTACTATATGATGTCTGATTTTCATTTTTTACATTAATTATGATAACCCCTTTAAGTTTTTTGCACTTATTAAACAGCAAATGCGAGCAGAGTCTCAAAGAGTTATGCACAGCTAGTTCCTTCAGAGCCTTAAAGCAAATAATACATGCTTAATGCATTGCCTAATCCTCTCGCTCTCACCTAGAAAACATCTCTGGTATTCATCTCTACCTTACCAGTGACACTTCTTAAGCACTAATCCTAGCCCTGATCATTTGTCATTTTGACTACTGTAACTTTCTACTAATTAACATTCCACCACTGGTTTCAGTTCAGTCCAACATGAACGCAGCAGCCAAGTTGATCTTTTTATCTATACTAAGGCCTGTTTCTGCCGCTTATTACACCAGTCTATCAAGCTCTTCACTGTGCGTCGCCGTCACACTCCAAACTCCTCTCCTTCTACAATCTCCTTCTTGTCTTCTTTTTGTTCTTGAGAACAAAAGGATTGGGCATATTGAAACCTAGCATACCCTACCCTTGCCCAACATCTACTGCCATGGGAGAGTCGAGATACCCCCATGTGCATTAGATGGTTGCCTGTTCCCAACGAAATCCGACATTCATCTATTGTGCATGGCCACATTTATGCTTGCTTCAGACATTCCCAGTTTTAAACATCCCTTGAAAGCTCATTTCATTTCAAGATTTTTTTTATTAGTCCCACATCCATACACCATATGTAACCTAATCTGGCAACAGACATCTGCACCCCATCTTGTCCTGAACTAGCTGCCCCACATAAGTTTGCGCTTTATAACTGTGTTGGATCAGTTGGTTCCCATTGCCAACACAAGGAGTTGACCTCTGGGCGAAAAATACCACTGTTGCACATATTGTGTCACTCCCCCAGTTCCAATAGATTGTATGTGCTCATAGACAGTGACCTCTCTCTAATTGTCTCAATGTTTATATTCTATGTGCTGGCTTCAAATAAGGAACTTATTAAATTTGTACAAATACAATCTTTTATTATTATGGTTATTGACACCTTTATAGCTTGTGTGGGACCTGTTTTTGCCTTTGTGTTAGTGACCTATGTTTGCTCTGAAAGATCTGTTTCAACATCTTTTGGATTTCTTGCAGCAATTCTATGACACTACTATGGATTCCTCTTTGATTTAATGTAGTTACATAGTAGCTGCATTCATTTTTGTTGAAGCAACTTACCTTACAATATTAACTAAATATTATAAATGCATTATTAAAGACAATCGGCATTCAAATTATCGGAAACAAGCATTCATTGGAATGCTTATTCCTGACAATTGGCTTGTCTAATCGAGCAATTGATCAGCTAATAAATAAGCAAATGCTCATTCATCAGCTGATGGGCATCTTTCATCAGGATGAAAGATGTCTGATTATCAGTAGCACATCTCTGTGTAATCAGGGATGTGCTGCAGATAATGAATAGAAGAGAATAAGGAAGGAAGGGACCGTTCCTACCGCACAGATAGTGTTATGATCCATTGGTGCTTACACTGTTCATATGAACCTTAGGACCCTTACCTTAGCAAGGTATTTCGATGTTGTTTTTCTATCGTTTTCTGTGCGGGATCTGCACAAAAAATGCATCAAAAAGCTTTTTTTTCCCCACAAAAAAAAAGGCATGCTCTATCTTGGAATGGAATCTGCACTGATTCTCCCATTGAAATGAAATGAATAGTGTTGGATAACACTAACATAATGCTTTTAGAGTTATCCAATACATTCCAGAACTGTAAGGCCCCTTTTACACCTGCGGCACGGGGCTCCGGTAGGCCGTTCCGGTGGGTGAACAGCCCGCTGGATCCGTGCTGCCGCAGGTGCACGTGTGGGGCCGGAACTACGCTCCGGCCCCATTCACTGCAATGGGGGCGGGCCGCGGATCTGGCAGCAGCACGGCAACCCCTGCCGAGAGGCGGCCGGAACGAAAATACAACATGGAACAGCCTGCCGGAGCCCCGTGCCACAGTTGTGAAAATAGCCTAAGGGTTACATAGCATCATAAATGAGTATAATGCTATGTGACCCCGTCAGTGTGGGGAGTTCAGGCCAGGGGCTGCGATGCGGAAGACGTGCGTGTCACATGCTCATCTGCAAGAGGCCTTACTGTAGCTATCCAGCTGTATAATAACACCTAAAGTCTCATTGTTTGCAGGAAAACTGAAGCTTATGTTGTAGAATGAAAACATATAGAAAGGTGTTTTCAGTATATCATGTGACCAAAAATCTTATTTCCTATTTAAAGTAATACATCAGCAGCAACAGAGCCATTCTTCTTTCTCGCACCCTTAAAGTGTTATTAGGCTACTTTCACACTAGCGGTTTTAAATTCCGGTATTGAGTTCCGTCATAGGGGCTCAATACCGGAAAAAAACGCTTCAGTTTTGTCCCCATTCATTGTCAATGGGGACAAAACTGAACTGAAGACAACAGAATGCTCCTGAAAGCATTCCGTTCCGTCTTCAGACCGGAGAACAAACCGCAGCATGCTGCGGTTTTCTCTCCGGTCCAGGCATCCGCACCAAGATGGATCCGGAATGCTGTGACCAACATGGTAAACGGATCCGCCCTCCATTGACTTTCAATGGAGTTCAGGACGGATCCGTCACCACATACATACAGACAGACATACATACATACACACACATACACATACACACAAACACATACATACTTACATACTCCAGGCAGGCAGGCCGCACGTCTTCACGCCCAGGAGGCGAACAGCTATGACGATTCCCCACAGCGCCCAGCAGAGGGCGCTGTGGGGAATCGTCATAGCTGTTCGCCTCCTGGGCGTGAAGACGTGCGGCCTGCCTGCCTGGAGTATGTAAGTATGTATGTGTTTGTGTGTATGTGTGTGTATGTATGTATGTCTGTATATGGTACTGTGTGACATGTGTGGGGCCGGAACGCGGTTCCGGCCCCACACATGTCCCTGCGGCAGTCCGGATCCGACGGCACCCTTCACCTGCCGGATCCGGACTGCCGCTAGTGTGAAAGAGGCCTTAAAGGGAATGTGTCAGTTAAAACCAAATGGTGACACATATCCTTTTTGTAATCTATTTTCTTAACATGATTATGTTGGTGGCCAACTTGCCAGAGCTGTTGTTAAAAGCATTTAAAGATATACTTTACAGCAGCCACATGGGTTATAGACACAATGGTCAGGAGGGGACCCCTTTGACTTTTATGGTAGAGTTTTCTAGCCAGGCTGTGTGACCTGTGCAGAGGTTAGGAGGAAGTAGATAAGCTATGATAATCACCTATTGTGAAATGGTGTTTTCTATATATAGGTGATATATGACACATACAATATGATACATTAATTGATGTATTACACATTACCAAGTGGAATGTGCAGTTTCAGTCAACTGTGATTGTAGTTCAGTCACATACACTTTCTTAAAATAAGATAACTTTTTAATTACATAGTTTGATTTATGTTTTTTTTTTTGCAAATAAACATTTAAACAACCCCCTGGTCAGATGGCCTTAAGCCATTTACTGTTGAATATCACACAATCTACATATTACTAGACTGGTAGGTATACATAGTTGTGTAGTAATACATCATTTTGTGACTAAAGGTCCTTTTACACGGGCCGATTATCGGCCGAAAAATCGTTCCTAGGAACGCTAGTGCCGATAATCGGCCCGTGTAAAAGTGGCCCTAATCAGCCGACGAACGAGCAAAACGCTTGTTTGTCGGCTGATTTGATCTTTTGGTTTCTACAAAAGATCCAATCTGTCGGGCGCACATCGGCCTGTGTAAACAGGCGATGTGCGCCTGACAGTATGGAGCTTCCCGGCCGCATGAGTGATACAGCGATCACTCGTGCGGCCCGGCGCTCGATTCATCGGGCCGTGTAAAGGCTCCCTGCCCGAGCGCCGATATCGCTGATCGGCGCTCGGGCAGGGAGACACATCGGCCCTTCTAAAAGGGCCTTAAGGTTTAAAACCTACATATTTAACCCTTTAGTAATCAGTTTGGTTTGGGTCTTAATGACCAAGCATTTTTTTCCTCTTTTTTCATCATTGCCTTCTAATAGCTCTAACTTTTTTTTTCTTATCTGAACTTGTCTTATTTACACATAAGTAAACACTGACACACTGGATCATTGTGTATAGTCTGTATCTCCTTCCCTTGTTGATTGTAAGCCCTCGTGGGCAGGGTCTTTAACTGCCTCTTTACTCGTCTATTAGTAAATTCATGCTCATTGTACTTGTCTGGTTCTATATTATGTATGGATATCCTTTTTTAGACATACACCGCCTTGGAATAGCATCAACTATATCTCTTCATTATGTGATGGACTCTTCTCTCTTCTTACCTTTCTCTGCTCTGTACACATAAATCTTAGCCTAGCTTTGTGTCCTTAGGTCTAATTTGTTATATTCACATTCAGAATTGATGTCAAATAAGATATCACTTGGTAAATGAATTACTTTATGTTTGACTACTGTTGTCTACAGCACAAGAGAAAAATGGGTTTATGATCTACTTCTCTGTATCTCTCTCTATACTGCTAATTCTTCCTGCCCACAGCATTCAGCAATAAAAAGGCTGCATTTAGATTACCAGATATAAAAAAGCACTAATATTTTTGGAATGTACCCTCCACATGAACAGTTTTATCAGCTTAATGATCAATACGTCTGGGGGACTGCAGGCAGCAACAGCAGGAATGCAATATGTGCTGGCAGTATGGCAAACCTGGCTTGGTACATGATGTGATACAGAGGACAGTGCTGCAAAAAGGTCAAAAAGCAAAGCATCTGCTGCAAAGTGGGCCAACAGCTGTAAAAAGTCTCACAGGATCTGATGAGACATGCTGTGCAATGTGGTTTATTTGGCTTCAAGGCCCAGAGTAATATGTTCTAGCCTTGTGTCAGCAGAACAGATCAGTGTGCATAGCATGTAACAGACTTCATTAACTACAAGTGTTCACAGATTATTGCTATATATACAAGAAGAAATGAAGGAACAATTCATTTTACACATTTTGCGTCATTTTAAAAATTATATTCTGAGCTATAAGCCAGTATTGTAGTGACTGCAGCTATTTTGTATTTATTGTTGATCAATAGCCCATATCTTTTTATTCTTGGATATTGAAAGCCAGCAAGCTAAATAGATCAATGTAAAACATGCACAACAAATTTTCTATTTTTTATGAAAGACTCTTCCACTAGGGAAACATGGTCTTTTAAGAAAGAAAATAATGTGTGAAATATAATATCATCTGTGTAGAATGTACAGCCTTCCCGTACGGAAATATCTGCATCTGTGAAAGGGTTCCCGTTTAACAGCACTACAGATGGAAATAACAGATACCATGCCAGCTTTTACCTAGAATGAACTGTTCTTCCCCAGCCACGCTTTGTACTGCTCTCATTTAGATTGTTAGGACAAGCAACTGAGCTGTCTTGTAGTCCCCACAGCAATTTTGTGGTGTAATTACATTACCATTGCACTGATTATAGAGAAACAGCTATGCCATTCAAGTGAACATGTAGGGGAAAAATACTTTATAGTTATAGAGCTCATATTGGTTTAAAGCGAGAAACAAAGTGGGCAATATTCTTTCTGTGGGTTAAGTAAAACACATTTTATGATAAAAACAATAAATCAGCTCTGTGCACCGTGGATCATGAACAAGAACTTGAATAGGATTCTGGAGTGACTAAAAATACAGTGGTGCTTTAAAAGTTTCTGAACCCTTCAAATGTTTCTATATTTCTGCATAACTGACCTAAAAGTGCATCAGATTTTCAGTAGATAAAGATAAGCAAATAAAAAAAAAGAGTCAAAATATTAGACTTGGTCATTTATTTTTTTGAGAAATTATCCAATATTACCTGTCTGTGAGTGGAAAAAGTTTGTGAACCCTTATTTTCAGTATCTGGTGTGACCTCTTTGTGCAGCAATAACTGCAACCAAATGTTTGCGTAAATGTTTATCAGTCCTGCACAACGACTTGTAGGAATTTTAGCCCATTCCTCCATACAAAACAGCTTCAACTCTATTATGTTGGTGGGTTCCCTCCCATAAGGTTCTTCCTTAAGATTTCTATTGGATTAAGATCCAATAGAATAGATCCATTGGATTAAGATTTTGACTTGGCCATTCCAAAATTTTAACTTTATTCTTCTTTAACCAATCTTTAGTAGAATGGCTTGTGTGCTTAGGGTCATTGTCTGCATGACCCATGTTCTCTTCAAATGCAGCTTATGGGCAGATTTCCTGACCTTTTTATTTAGAAATTGCTGGTATAATTCAGAATTCCTTGTTCCAGAAATGATGGGAAGCCATCCTGGCCCAGATACAGCAAAACAGGCCCAAACAATGATACTACCACCACTGTGTTTCACAGTGAGTTTTGTATACTGGAATGCAGTGTTTTCCTTTCTCCACACATAATGCTGTGTTAAACCAAAAGATTCTGTTTGGTCTCATCTGTCCAGAAAACATTGTTCCAATAGCCTTCTGTTTTGCACTGGTTTCACAAACTGCAGATGGGCAGCAATGTTCTTTTTTAAAGCAGCATCTTTTTTTCTTGCAATCTTGCTGTGCACCATTGTTGTGTCCTCCTGTTGGTGGACTCATGAACATTAGCTAATGTGAGAAAGGCCTTTAGGTGCTTAGAGGTTACCTTGGTTTCCTTTGTGACTTTGCAGAACACGCCTTGCTCTTGGTGTAACCTTTGTTTGTGGACCACTGCTGGGGAGGGTAATAATGGTCTTGAATTTCCTCCATTTGTACTCAATCTATTTGCCTGTGGATTTGGTGGAGTCCAAACCTTTCAGAGAGGGTTTTGTAACCTTTTCCAGCTTGATGAGCATCAACAACTCTTCTTCTGAAGTCTTCATAAATCTTCTTTATTCGTGCCATGATATACTTCTACAAACATTGATAGATCCCTGTTCTGCTAATAAAACAGGCTGCCTACTTACACCTGATTCTCATCTCATTGACTGAAAACACCTTACTCTAATTTCACCTTCAAATTTTCTGTTAATTCTAAAGGTTCACATACATTTGCCACTCACAGATATGTTATTTTGGATCATTTTCATCAATAATTAAGAGACCAAGTCTATTATTTTGACAGTTGTTTGATGGTTGTTTGACTTGGTTATCTTTATTTACTTCTAGGACTTGTGTAAAAATCTTATGCAGTTTTAGGTCAAATTTATGCAGAAATATAGAAAATCCAAAAGGGTCCACAAGTTTTCAAGCACCACTGTACATGGAACAATTAGGTAGTACATATACTAGTATCATGAAAGTACATCTTTACAGAGGCGGTTTATAGAGGTTAGCATTACATAGTGCTACAAGATCATCTATTTTAAGTTTCAACACTGTATTATTTTAATTTTGAAAACTATCTCTAAAAGCAGTGTCCGTTTCCATGGCCAAGCCATCAAATGTAAGCCTGAGATCATGGCACATTAGTTAGTATTTCTGACTTATGGGTGCATGGATTTAGCTCTCAACAAGTTTACCTCTGCATGATGTTGTTCACATACAGCTCAATATTTTAACCTGAGTCAAAAATAGTTGGACAGGAATAGGCATTTTCTATCATAGTGCCGGCCATGTGCACACGGACCAGTATCTGTGTTTTGAGGATCCTCAGTTTGCAGACCACAAAGCACTATGGTTGTCTGAATGAACCCTTATATTGTGTCTGAATATTGAGAATCCATAGACCCACAGAGGTTAGTTCAGTTGTTTTTGAAAATATTCAAAACTATTACTACTGATTCCAGTATCAACACATCTTAGCGTAACAGAATAATATTGCAATTGCATTTGTGATTGCGTGTATAATAATAGAAACATAGAAGATTGACGGCAGAAAAAGACCACCTGGTCCATCTAGTCTGCCCTTTTATTATCCTTTTGTTTTTATCTTAGGATAGATACATGTTTATCCCAGGCATGTTTAAATTCAGTTACTGTGGATTTATCAACCACCTCTGCTGGAAGTTTGTTCCAAGCTTCTACTACTCTTTCAGTGAAATAATATTTTCTAATGTTGTTCTTGATTTTTCCCCCAACTAACCTCAGATTGTGCCCCCTTGTTCTTGTGTTCTGTTTCTTATTAATAACACTTTCCTCCTGAACTTTATTCAGTCCTTTAACATATTTAAAGGTTTCAATCATGTCCCCCCTTTCTCTTCTTTCCTCCAGACTATACATATTAAGAACTCGGAGTCTTTCTTGATAAGTACTATGCTTTAGACCTTCCTACCATTTTTGTAGCTCTTCTTTGGACCCGTTCTATTTTAGCAATATCCTTTGCAGGTGAGGTCTCCAGAATTGAACACAGTATTCC
The DNA here is from genome assembly GCA_900303285.1 of Rhinella marina. Classification (NCBI taxonomy): domain Eukaryota; kingdom Metazoa; phylum Chordata; class Amphibia; order Anura; family Bufonidae; genus Rhinella; species Rhinella marina. Next base: position 140,531 of record ONZH01001904.1, on the reverse strand, counting down.
AGATGTGGTCTCACTAGAGCTCTATACAGAGGGATCACAATCTCCCTCTTTCTGCTTGTTATACCTCTAGCTATGCAGCCAAGCATACGATTTGCTTTCCCTACTGCCTGGCTGCATTGGTTACTCATTTTGAGGCTGTCAGAGATGACTACCCCCAAATCCTTCTCTTCTGAGGTCTTTGTTAGCACAGAACTGCCAATACGATACTCAGATAGAGGATTTCTTCTCCCCAAGTGCATTATTTTACATTTGGAAACATTGAACTGAAGTTTCCATTGTTTTGACCACTTATCTAATAAAGATAAATCATTCTCCATATTACCGACACCTCCTGGAACATCAACCCTATTACACACTTTTGTGTCATCAGCAAACAAGCAAACCTTCCCTACCAAGCCGTCCCTTATGTCACTTACAAACATGTTAAACAGAACAGGACCCAGAACAGATCCTTGTGGCACCCCACTTGTAACCAGCCTCTCCTCAGAATACACTCCATTAACAACAACCCTCTGGTATCTGTCCTTCAGCCAACTGCAGATCCACTGAACTATCCAGGGGTTAAGTCCAATTTTTGATAACTTCTCTATCAGCTCTTTATGGGGAACCGTATCGAAAGCTTTACTGAAATCCAGGTAGGCGATATCCACAGCACCACCTTCATCCAGCACTTTAGTTACATAGTCAAAGAAATCAATGAGATTAGTCTGACATGATCGGCCCTCAGTAAAGCCATGCTGGTTTGGGTCCATCAAGTTGTTTATTGTTAGATGGTCAATTATCTTCTTTTTTAGTAGAGTCTCCATCATTTTTACCACTACAGATGTCAAGCTGACTGGCCTATAGTTACTAGCTTCTTCTCTACTACCCTTCTTGTGAATGGGTACAACATTAGCCATTCTCCAATCATCAGGAACATCTCCTGTAAGAAGGGACTGATTATATAGATCAGTCAGGGGGCCAACAATCACAGATCGGAGTTCTTTAAGAACTCTGGGGTGGATGCCATCTGGACCCATTGCCTTATTTAACTTTAGCCGGACAAGTTCCTGTAGAACATCGGCCTCTGAAAACACTGGGGCTAAGACTTTACAACTAGAGGCAATGCTATGTCCAGCCATGTTCTGATTATGAAAGTCGCCATCTGAAAAAACTGAGCAGAAGTAGTTATTCAGATGGTCAGCGACCGTCTTATTCCCATCTATATACAGATTTTTTCCATTGCTAAGTTTTGTAATGCCGCAGTTTTTCTTCTTCCTGTCACTAATATATCTGAAGAAGGTTTTATTTCCCTCCTTAACAGATTTGGCCATTTCTTCCTCCTTTGAAGCTTTAGCAGCATTAATAACCTGTTTTGTCTTCTTCTGTATAATTTTATACACTTCTCTGTCCGCTACACTTCCAGACTCTTTATACCTCTTATAGGCAGACTTTTTATCATTCACTATAGCTCTTACCTCTCTAGTAAACCATAGTGGATTTCTCTTTCTTTTCCTTTTGCTAATTTGTCTAACATATAGTCTAGTTGCCTTTAAGAGGACTTCTTTAAATGCCTTCCACTGAGCACTCGCTCTTGCTGTTTTATCCCGCCCTTTTAATTCTTTCTTTACATATTCTCCCATAACCTCAAACTTGGTCTTCGTAAAATCCAATACTTTGGTTGCAGAATGGGATTTCTCACAGTCAGTTTGGACTTCGAACCACAAACATTGGTGGTCACTGGAACCCAGATTTTCTCCCACCTTCACCTCAGATACCAGATCACCATTTGTAAATACTAGATCTAGGATATTTTCACCTCTAGTTGGCGCTTTCACCAACTGTTTTAGGGACATCCCTGTCAGGGCCTCTACTATGTTCCTACTATTGCATGTGGACGCACAAGGGATATTCCAATCAACATCAGGCATGTTGAAGTCTCCCATAAGTACAATATCTCCCTTTACTGCCATTTGGGTAATCTCATCCACCAGCATAATGTCATGCTCTTCAGATTGCCCTGGAGGCCTGTAGATTGCACCTACTCTGGTAACAGATCCCTTTTTATTTTGCAAGCAGACCCAGAGAGTCTCCAACTCCTTACATGAATTTTGGATCACTGTTGATTTTATGGTATCTTTAACATAAATGGCGACCCCACCCCCCCTTTTCTCCACCCTATCTTTCCTATACAAAGTGTATCCCGGAATGGCTGTTTCCCAGTCATTGCAATCTCTGAACCATGTCGTCGTATCTGAACAGTTTGGGGTAAGGTTGGCAAACTTACATCAATATCACCAGAGCATTTTAGAATCTTAGCCTGTCATAGTAATTCCATAGATCATGTTTTTTGTAATGCAAATAATGAAAAATCCAAACAATAATTCAGTTTCATGGTGATGTTTGTAGCATAGGGCAAACCAATAAACCTAGAATATAAACACATATTAATACATGATAAATTAATCATCTAGTAAACTCTTTTATGCTAGATAGAGCATCCAGTAAATAGCATCTAGTAAAGTCTTTTATGCTAGATAGAGAGGTTATATTGATGAGTCTTCTGATAATTTTTGTAAGGCAAGTTAGTTTTTCTCCAGCATTATATGTGAAACAGATGGCAGTGGCTCAAGAATAAGCAAATGGCTGAATTGCTTGACTTGTATATTGGCAATTTTACTATTTCTGCAGACACTTTATACACCGATAACACATGAATTATTTTTAGCATAGAGAAAGAAAAAGGTTGTCATGGCCAAAACAATGATTACAGACTTGATTAGCTTCCAAGACAAATGGCGTACCCCAAGGCAGCCCCAAAGCTGTGATCACAACTGGCTCCAAAGCTTGCCAAACTGCCAGATGCCTTTGTTGGAAAGCTTTTTGCTGCAGTTTAACACCTGAGTCCGAGCAAAAGTCTGACCGCCATTGCCACATGACAGCAGTCCATAGCTGGAGAATGCTGCGTCAGTAACTGATAAAGAATCTGTGCGTATTGATGTTTTACACTTGTAAAAATATATTCTCAGCCTTCCATAGTTCCTCAAACATGGCGCATAGCAAAACACACAAACTTCCTTCTGTTTAAAATAAAATGATGCCTGATCCCAGTGAAAGCGTGTTTGTTTTTCTTTTGACTCATGTTTTATTGAAAAATCCCAGTCCGAATATTAAAGGAATAGTAGTACATAGTAGTAATAATATTTACCATCACATTATATATTTACACAGGCTGAAGATAAGCAAAAAGGCAGCAGTTCCATCTGTACTAACCTTTTTCCTGACCAGGTAATCTGTGTCAGCACATTAGTGGAAAAAGGATCTATCAGGAAGTGCTTTTCCTTAAAGTTGTAGTGTTCTGTGGGATACATACGTCACCCCCAAAAAAAAGCAGAAGCAGTTACTGGCAATATATGGGCCATTATGAATACCCTTGAGCTCTGAGTTGGAGATAAAGCACTATATAAATACAGACGGTAGGCACAAGGAAAGCATCTCTTAGAGCTTGCCTGTTTCACAAACACAATTTCCTTAAAATGCTTGTAGTGATTTTTGTGTTTCAATGACTCTATTGTGATAAAATTCTATGTAGCGCGTTATAGAGTCTTTTCTATTGTCTTGAGTGACAGTTTCAATAGACACATTAGCAACTGCTGCTGGTTTTGGTTGACAGCATGTATAGATACAACTTTCCCCCTGTTGCTTTCAGGTTTACCTCTTTGCCCCTTCAAATCCCACTTCAATTCAATAGTTATATAACTTATTTTATTACAATTTCTATGCCTCAGTTGGAAGACGTGAAAAGCTTAAAGATTGTAAACTATGGCCGTGTTAGTGGGAATGCCATGAAACAAAAATCTTTTTTACCCCAAAAAATTCTAGGTCTTTTTTTTTAAAAAGAAGATTGAGATTGTGCTCACTATAAAGACAAAGGCAGCAATAATTGTACCTTCAGTGTCTCCAAGCCAACCTTAGGAAGTTTTGTCAAAATACATTTAGTGGTAAAACATGTCATGTTCTGATATAAAGTTCATGGTGAAGTCTTTTGATTGTAAGGAAATAAATTACCTAAAAATAACATTAAACAGTTTTCTTTTCCAAAATCAGTCTTGGTCCTGTAGGGTGGAAATGATTGATGGTCATCTGTGCTATATTAATATTTTTGTTATTTCTCCACAGCCTAACAGCAGTGGGCAAGTTGTAGGAAAGGTGCCTGGCCACTTCACTCCTGTGTTGGCGCCATCACCTCATCATGGTGCAGTGAGACCTGTGACGCTAACGATGACGGACACAAAGCCCATCACCACATCCACTGAAGGTGAGCTAAACTTAACCGCTAGTAAGCACTACAGTGTAATGTCGAAGTTGAGTTGCTTCCACTTGGTGTGCGCTTCAGGGTTGAAAGTGAACGTTAAAGTCTTAATTGTCAGAGTGGTTATTTTAGATTAGCAGATTAAGCTATGCTGTAAAATCAAAGATTTCTGCACTGTATATGAGTCTGACCAAATAATGAATTGGTAATAACTGCGCCAAGAGGTTAGCTAATCTCTTCTAATTGAAGATTGCTTGAGGATATAAACTTGGTGAAAAGCATAATAAATTAACGTATGACAAATGCCTGATTTCATGGATTTAATGTGATCTCTATATCATTACTTTTTAATAAGGACCTGTAATTTTGTATGTGTGTGTGCAATAGAGTGATAACTGTGCTTTCTATATGTTTGCAATAGAAGTGAACATTTGTGATAAATTGTTAGAATGTGTTTGTGAAGATGGTGGGCATTTGATTCCATACAAGTATAAATTACTCTATATTCTTAATATTTGAAGGATATTACGAGTTAAATGACACTCTTTGAGATTATTAAGAGTTCAGTTGTATGTTTTTTTGTTTATGCTTTTTCATTATTTCTATATTTTCACTTCTTTGCTATTTTTATAACCCAGAGCTTCATTGCTGTGCTCTTAAAATACAGGGTAAAGATAACACCTCCCAGAGTGCAAATTACCATTGTGAGCTATACTCATCTATCAATAGCTGTCCCATAGTAATTGAATAGAGATGCAGTGCCCATGCTCGACCACTCTCCAGTCATATGTGGGGATACATACCCCTTTTCATATGATTGGTGAGGGTCTCAATTATCACTTCCCCACTCATCTGACATCTTATTCTCAAGAAAGAGAACTCCAGCTCACCCCACCATGCACAGTATCCTGCTAGACCTGAGCAGTGATGTAAATGCAGAAACGAGATAATTCAGCGCATAAAATCACAGCAGTACAAAAGGATAGCAGCAACCCACTACAGGATGTCCTATGAGTTTGAACATCTTGTGTGTTCTTAGTAATGGCAAAACAATCACAATAAAACCTGGCTTTTTGTATCAGACCTCATGTGAGATTAATTTGCAATTACAAAAAGAGACAGGACCGTAAGTAACATACCTCTAGATACTAAAACTATAGATTCGGTACTGCACTAGTTAGCACTTTGTTTTTTATTATGTATTTGTATCACCCCACGGATGTTAATTGTTTGGTAGTGCTGTGCGCCACATTTATAACTAGTTTTGGTATCTAGAGTTATGTTACTCATGGTCCCCTCTCTTTTTATAATTGCTAATTAATCTCATATGCTGCTTTGATACAAATAGCCAGGTTTCAATGTGCTTGTTTTGTAATGACTAAGATTAGAAACATGTAGGTCATTCTATAGCGGGGTGTTGCTCCCCTTTTGTACTGCTATGAATTTATGTTTGGATCAATAAAGAATATTATCGGATCTTAACAAGTGCTTTATCATCTCATTTATTTGACTTATTTCCTCTCCTATGGAAAGGGGATAAAATTAAATGTTGGGACTACCCCTTAAAGGGAACCTGTCATCAACTTTATGCTGCCCATACTAATGGCAGCATAAAGTAGAGACAGATGAGTTGATTTCAGTGGTCTGTCATTTATAGGTTAAAAGTAAGTGGTTGCCTAGAAACAATATCACAATCATTGCAGACTAGGCCTCGAAAAGAGTCATGGCCACCTGAGAAGAGTCATGGTTATTCATGAATTCCTGCTCATCCTGCCCACCTCCTGATTGACAGTCTTCTACCTAGTTTTCTCCATTTCTCTCTAGGAGAGACCTGCCAGTCATCAGCAGATGGGCGGGAGAGCAGGAGATTATGAATAACCATGACTCTTCTCTGGTAGATTTGACTCTTTTCAAGGCCTGTGCTGCACTGATTATGATGCTGGTTCTCGGCAACCACTTACTTTTAGCTCATGAGTGACACACCGCTGAAATCAGCATTTCTGTCACTATTTTATGCCACCCTCAGTGAGGTCATCATAAAGTTGATGACAGGTTCCCTTTAAAGTTATAGGTAACATGGTCTTTTTTTGTTATATAAATTTACAATTTCAGTAACAGTCATGAAATGATGGCATAAAAAAACATTCAACCACAATTCTAATAATATAATGTAGCATAATACAAAATGCTGTTTCTAAATCTATAACACAATTACATGTACGGAGATGTCTGATTGGATTGGTAGCATGTTGCATTTCATATATTTAGTAGAGATCCTCATTGTGCTAAATGAATAATTTGCTTGTGCGTTTTCTGTTTGTCATGGAGGAGTTGAGAAAAGTACAAGCAGCAGATGGCATTGTAGTAGTGCTGCCAGTCTAAGGAATAGTGTTCCAACTAGGATCTATAAAGTCTACAAGTGACTCTCCTAACGAGGATTCTGTCATAAATGGCCATGAAAGAATCAACCAGATTGCTGTTTGTTTTAACGTATACATATGTAAATGTATCACTCCGACTCTGTTATTGATACTTGGCGAATATGAACATAAGTACAGTCAGTAAGGCTTTGAGTATTATACCTAAGATGTTCTATTTTCATCATCTCCATTTTCTCTTCTTCCCAGCCTACACAGCCTCTGGCACATCACAAGCCAACCGGTATGTGGGACTAAGCCCTAGAGATCCAGCCTTTCTACACCAGCAACAGGTGGGCTGCTTTCACATCAGGTGTAATGATTTGGAGATGCTTGGGGATAGTGTCATGAAAGCATGCATGCTACCACTCTTAATAGCTTGTATTCAAACATAAATCCTGCTGTTCTCTGATCATGACCAGGCACGTCAAATATCAACACATTTAATTGAAGGTGTCCATGTCACAAAAAAGTGTCCCTTAACACACATAGTGAGTATACATTATGGGATGCTGAGAGCTCAGCCCATGTCACGGAAAACATACTCCCTTTTCTATTTTTTCCAATTATAAACTCCATTTTATTTACACTACAATACAGTGACAAAACTCGGAGAGGCTCCTGAGATGCACCACATTACAAATTATGATATGTTCTTGAATTGGATATAACATGTAAAATGCACCAGGCACTCCTCTATTAGCTCAGCCAGGATTTATGACAGCTGATTTTTCACTGAAAAGTTTGTCTTTAGTTACCATAATGCAAGAGGTGGTATCTCTTTTTTCTTTAATATATTTCTTATCTAACATTAGCTTTCTCTCGCGTGTGACATTGCTAGCTTTGTATTACACTATAGCTCTCCTATTGCTATTTTCAAATATACCATTATGCCCTAATCTCTCTTCTCTAGCCTCTGAAACACAGAGTTTTATAATTATGCTAATGAGGCAAAAAGTGCCCAAGGGGCTGTACTTATCGGTGCTGGAGCCCAGCTCCACTCCTCCTCTTCTTCTCTTAACTTCCTAGGCTCAGCAACATCATCATGATGCCACTACAAATCTCGTTCCGTTGCATATTTCTGTCATGGGTGCGCTGATGCCATCTGTTACCTTTAGCTTTTTTTTTTTTACATTTAGTTTTCCAGCCACTTTGAAACAAGCGGTGGCTCCAGATCTGATCTTCTCTGGCATCTTTGGCCTTGTCTAGCTCTTGGTTTTCCTGCTGCGAAAATGGAAAGTTCAGCTGAAATGCACTTACTGCTGGTGCATGTGCAGATCAATTAATGAAACCGCTGCCCACAAAAGGTAACAGAGGCAGCCAACGCCCACATGAAGGTGATGTGCGCTTGTGCGAGATTTGTAGCGGCATTATGATGATGTTGCTGACCCAAGCAGGTGGAGAAAAGTGGAGGGAAGGGGTGGGGATCTGTTCTGATGGGTGCAGCTGGGCTCCAGGACCGATAAGTACAGCCCCTTGGGCTCGTTTCACCTCATTAGCATAATTATAAATATCTGTGTTTTTTGGGACTAAAGAGGAGTGAATAGGACAAAAGGTGTATTTCAAAATGACAATAGGACAACTACAGTCTCATCCAAACTGCTACAAGTAGTCCAGGAGACACTATGTGAAATGTGTCGGCACATATATAAAATGTTTTATTTGTGAGTGATATGCGTGTAATTCAAAAAAATATGTCATGGTCGCATCTGAATTCAGATATGGGTTTGGTCTCTGGGATCCACACCCATGTGGAGAACTACGGTCCCCCAATCTGATTGGTGTGGTGGACACATGGCCTCTTCTCTATTCTACGACTGATGTGGTGGCTGGCAGTCATCTCACCAGGCGGAGAAGGGTTTGGGCCGCTTCTGTTCTGGAGATATTTGCGAATCCCAGGGGTCAGTTCCACATCTATCATACATTTATAGCATATCCTGTGGCTATGTGTGTGTGTATATATATATATATATATATATATATATAGAGAGAGAGAGAGAGAGAAAGAGAGAGAGAGATACAAGTGCATCTCAATAAATTAGAATATCATCAAAAAGTTTTTTGTTCAGTAATTCAACTTAAAAAGTGAAACACATCTATTATATAGTCATTACAAACAGAGTGAACTTTTCCAAGTGTTTATTTCTGTTAATGTTGATGATTGTGGCTTACAGCCAAGGAAAACCCAAAATTCCTTATCTCAGAAAATTAGAATAATTAACCCAAAACACCTGCCAAGGCTTCCCAAGCCTTTAAAAAGGTACCTTAGTCTGGTTCAGTAGGTGACACAATAATGGAGAAGACTGCTGACTTGACAGATGTCCAGAAGGCTGTCATTGACACACTCCACAAGGAGGGTAAGCCACAAAAGGTCATAGCTAAAGAAGCTGGCTGTTTATAGAGTGCTGTATCAAAGCATATTAATGGAAGGAAAAAGGGTGGTAGAAAAAGGTGCACAAGCAACAGGGAGAACAACAGCCTTGATAGGATTGTAAAGAAAAGCCCTTTGCTAAATTTGGGGGAGATTCACAAGGAGTGGGCTGCTGCTGGAGTCAGTGCTTCAAGAGCCACCACACATAGACGTATCCAGGACATGGGCTACAAGTGTCGCATACCATGTGTCAAGCCACTCATGACCAATAGACAACGCCAGAAGCGTCTTACCTGGGCCAAGGAGAAAAAGAACTGGACTGTTGCTCAGTGGTCAAAGGTGTTGCTCTCAGATGAAAGTAAATTTTGCATTTAATTTGGAAATCAAGGTCCCAGAGTCTGGAGGAAGAGTGGAGAGGCACTCAATCCAAGCTGCTAGAGGTCTAGTGTGAAGTTTCCACAATCAGTGATGGTTTGGGGAGCCATGTCATCTGCTGGTGTAGGTCCACTGTGTTTTATCAAGACCAAAGTCAGTGCAGCCGTCTATCAATAAATTTTAGAGCACTTCATGCTTCCCTCTGCTGACAAGCTTTTTGGAGATGGAATTTTTATTTTCCAGCAGGACTTGGCACCTGTCCACACTGCCAAAAGTACCAATACCTGGTTCAATAACCACAGTATCACTGTGCTTGATTGGCCTGCAAACTCGCCTGACCTTAACCCCATAGAGAATCTATGGGGTATTGTCAAGAGGAAGATGAGAGACACCAGACCCAATAAAGCAGACGAGCTGAAGGCTGCTATCAAAGCAACCTGGGCTTCCATAACACCTCTGCAGGTCCACAGGCTGATCTCCTCCATGCCACACCGCATTGATGCAGTCATTCATGCAAAAGGAGCCCCAACCAAGTATTGAGTGCATTTACTGTACAAACTTTTCATTTGGCCAACATTTCTGTGTTTAAAAAAAAGAATACAGTTGGTCTAATATAATATTCTAATTTTCTGAAATAATAAATTTTGGGTTTTCCTTGGCTGTAAGCTGTAATCATCAACATTAACAGAAATAAACACTTGAAAAAGTTCACTCTGTTAGTAATGACTCTATATAATATATGTTTCACTTTTTGAGTTGAATTACTGAAAAAACTACTTTTTGATGATATTCAAATTTATTGAGATGCACTTGTGTATGTGTATATATATATATATATATATATATATATATATATATATTCATACTGCTCTTTAAAGTTTCAATGTATATATTCATACTTTAAAGGGAACCTGTCAGCGGCAAAAGCCATCCCACGCTGCCAGCAGTACCTTCAAGTAGCCGACAGTGAGATTCTAATGATGTTTTTCTTAATCCATTCAGATGAGGCAGAAGTATGAAAGACGTTCTTTAATTCTCCGTCCCCGCTACTTTCCAGTCAGGCTTGAAGTCAAGGGGGCAGCGGCCTCCTTGCTTCAAATCAAGGTAACCGCTCCCCTTCCCTGTCTCTTCGCTGTGACTGACAACTCTTATGCCCGACAGCCGGCTGTCAGTTGCAAGCAAAGGGGCAGGGAAGGGGGAGCGGTTACCTTGACTTGAAGCAAGGAGGCCGCTGCCCCCTTGACTACAAGCCTGACTAGAAAGTAGCGAGGACGGAAAATAAAAGAACGTTTTACTTCTGCCTCGTCTGAATGCAGGAAGAAAGTCATCATTAGAAACTCACTGCCGGCTACTTGAAGGTACTGCTAGCGGCGTGGGATGGCTTTTGCCGCTGACAGGTTCCCTTTAAAGAGCCGTATAGATTGCCATATTTCATAGGCACATTTACACTAAACCAAAGGCTGAAAAAGTCAGGCTTTATTTTTATACATGTGTCTTGTTCTATTAAAGACATACAAAGCAGATGGAGTTTAGATCTTTCAATTATACACATTTGGGACTTTTGTTCATACTTAATATTAAGTTAATATATAGTCAATTTTCAAAAAGTTGTATTAAGGAAGAAATGACCAGATAATCTACGTCCTCTGAAAATAATAAACTGGCTTATTTGCATCAATTTACTATACTGGGAAATAACATGTAAATTCATTTTACCACATGGTGAGTAATCTGAGTACAAATACTCGTTGTCTTCTTAGGGCAGTTCAAGTGTCTGGAATGTTTTATTTACTTCATTGCTTATATAGAGCCTACATATTGCGCAGTGCTGTGTAGAGATTGTCAAGTAGTATTTCAGTTTTTCCAGGCACCTAATAATAAACACTTGCAAGAACATTTTACAGTCAGTGGAGGTATATAGAGCAATCGTGTGCTAGTGAAACTACTCAGTAGTTAACTTTATAACAGTCTCCACTGCTGTGGATTATAGACAATGGGGTCCTTCTGTCACCATTGGTAGGATCCATCGCTGCTGTCATTTTCGTTTTCCTGTTGGAACTGATGGATTTATCACAGCAAACAACATAATTTATACATGATTTACTGTAGGACAATCAAAAATATTTTACTGCTCAGAAAACTCTTTCCTATTTAAAGTTACCTATTAAAGGTTATAGTTCAAAGTTGAGAACAAAACAATCAGATAAATTACAGAAATTCAAAGAATATGCCACCAACAAACATTTATAAAGCACTGGGGCCTTAAATTTGGTAAGGGACTCACCTTATTTACCGCATTTTTCTCTTTATAAGACGCACTTGATGATAAGACGCACCCCAGATTTTAGTAGGAAAGATAGTTTAGTAGGAAAATAAAAAAAAATATTTTTCATCACACCTCATATCAGACCCCCCATAAATTTCAGGACATCACATCAGACCCCCATATCAGCCCTCCATGTCAGAACCCCATCAGCCCTCCATGTTAGACCCCCATCAGCCCTCAGATCAGCCCATCAGCCCCCATATCAGCCCACTGTGCTACCATCAGACCTCAGATCAGCTCCCATATCAGCCCACTGTGCCCCCATCAGACCTCAGATCAGCCCACTATGCTCCCATATCAGCCCACTGTGCCCCCATCAGACCTCAGATCAGCCCCCATATCAGCCCACTGTGCTCCCATCAGACCTCAGATCAGCCCCCACCCTGTGCCCCCACTAGATCAGCCCACTGTGCCCCCATTCAGCCCACTGTGCCCCTCAGACCTCAGATCAGCCCACTGTGCCCCCATATCAGCCCACTGTGCCCCCATCAGACCTCAGATCAGCCCCCATATCACCCCACTGTGCCCCCATATCAGCCCACTCTGCCCCCATCAGACCTCAGATCAGCCCACTATGCCCCCATATCAGCCCACTGTGCCCCATCAGACCTCAGATCAGCCCACTATGCCCCCATATCAGCCCACTGTGCCCCATCAGACCTCAGATCAGCCCCCATATCAGCCCACTCTACCCCCATCAGACCTCAGATCAGCCCACTATGCCCCCTTATCAGCCCACTGTGCCCCCATCAGACCTCAGATCAGCCCACTATGCCCCCATATCAGCCCACTGTGCCCCAATATTAGCCCACTCTGCCCCATCAGACCTCAGATCAGCCCCCATATCAGCCCACTCTACCCCCATCAGACCTCAGATTAGCCCACCTAGCCCCATAAGTAACATAGTAACATAGTTTATAAGGCCGAAAAAAAGACATCTGTCCATCCAGTTCGGCCTGTTTTCCTACAAGTTGATCCAGAGGAAGGCAAAAAAACCCTGTGAGGTAGAAGCCAGTTTTCCCCACTTTAGGGAAAAAAAATTCCTTCCCGACTCCAATCAGGCAATCAGAATTACTCCCTGGATCAACAACCCCTCTCTAGTAACTATAACCTGTAATATTATTACCCTCCAAAAATACATCCAGGCCCCTCTTGAACTCTTTTAGTGAACTTACCATCACCACCTCCTGAGGCAGAGAGTTCCATAGTCTCACTGCTCTTACCGTAAAGAATCCTCTTCTATGTTTGTGTACAAACCTTCTTTCCTCCAGACGCAGAGGATGTCCCCTCGTCACAGTCACAGTCCTGGGGATAAATAGATCGTGGGAGAGATCTCTGTACTGACCTCTGATATATTTATACATAGTTATTAGATCTCCCCTCAGTCGTCTTTTTTCTAAAGTGAATAAGCCTAATTTTGATAATCTTTCTGGGTACTGTAGTCCACCCATTCCAGTTATTACTTTAGTTGCCCTCCTCTGAACCCTCTCCAGCTCTGCTATGTCTGCCTTGTTCACAGGAGCCCAGAACTGTACACAGTACTCCATGTGTGGTCTGACTAGTGATTTGTAAAGTGGCAGGACTATGTTCTCATCACGGGCATCTATGCCTCTTTTGATGCAGCCCATTATCTTATTGGCCTTGGCAGCAGCTGTCTGACACTGGTTTCTGCAGCTTAGATTTCTGTTCACTAAAATTCCTAGGTCCTTTTCTATGTCAGAGTTACCCAATATTTTACCATTTAGTATGTACTGGTGACTTGCATTATTCCTTCCCATATGCATAACTTTACATTTGTCAGTGTTAAACCTCATCTGCCACTTCTCTGCCCAAGCCTCCAGTCTATCCAGATCCATCTGTAGCAGTGTACTGTCCTCTTCTGTGTTAATTACTTTACACAGTTTAGTGTCATCTGCAAAAATTGATATTTTACTGTGCAAGCCTTCTACAAGATCATTAATAAATATATTGAAGAGAATAGGGCCCAATACTGACCCCTGTGGTACCCCACTAGTGACAGTGACCCAATCTGAGTATGTACCGTTAATAACCACCCTCTGTTTTCTATCACTGAGCCAGTTACTTACCCACATACAGACATTTTCTCCCAGGCCAAGCATTCTCATCTTATATACTAACCTTTTATGTGGTACAGTGTCAAATGCTTTGGAGAAGTCCAGATATACGACATCCATTGATTCGCTGCGGTCTAGTCTAGAACTTACCTCCTCATAGAAACTGATTAAATTGGTTTGACATGACCGATCCCTCATGAAGCCATGCTGATATGGAGTAATTTGCTTATTTTCATTGAGGTACTCCAAGATAGCATCTCTTAGAAAACCCTCAAACAGTTTACCCACGACAGATGTTAAACTTACCGGCCTATAGTTCCCGGGCTCTGTTTTTGGACCCTTTTTGAATATTGGAACCACATTTGCTATGCGCCAATCCTGTGGAACACTCCCTGTCAGTATAGAGTCCTTAAATATCAGAAATAAGGGTCTGGCGATGACATTACTTAATTCTCTTAGGATACGGGGGTGTATGCCATCCGGTCCTGGCGATTTGTCTATTTTAATCTTTTTAAGACGCAGCTCTACTTCTTCCTGGGTCAGACAGGGCACTTTTAATGGGGAATTTACTTTTATATTCTGCATTTCATCTGACAGTTTATTTTCCTCAGTGAATACAGTGGAGAAAAAGATATTTAGTAGCTTTGCTTTCTCCTCATCGCTCTCTGCAACTCCCCCCTCATTACTCTGTAAGGGGCCGACACCTTCAGGTTTATACTTTTTACCATTTATATAATTAAAGAACATTTTAGGGTTAGTTTTACTTTCTTTGGCGATTAATCTCTCGGTCTCTAGTTTGGCTGTTTTTATTTGTCTTTTACATATTCTATTTTTTTCCTTATAGTTTTTCAATGCTTTCTCGCTCCCCTCCTGTTTTAGTGATTTAAATGCTTTCTGTTTGTCATTTATTGCTTTCTTTACAGTTCTATTTATCCACATTGGTTTTTTCTTGTTTCTTATTATTTTATTCCTATATGGTATGTACCTCTCACAATTAGATATTAGGATGTTTTTAAAAATATCCCATTTTGTGGCTGTATTTTTATTTTTGAAGACTTTGTCCCAGTTAGTTAGGCCTATGGCCTCTCTTAGTTGGCTAAATTTAGCTTTTTTGAAGTTAGGTATTTTTGTTCCTCCCTGAAGAAACGCTCTTTTGAATGACAATTGGAAGGTTATTATGTTATGGTCACTATTTCCCAGGAGTCCCCCGACCTGCACATCTGTTGTTCTGTCAGGTCTATTGGTTAATACTAAGTCCAGTATGGCCGTCCCTCTAGTCGGGTCCTGAACCAGTTGGGAAAGGTAATTGTCTTTGGTTATTTCCAAGAACCTGTTTCCTTTATGAGATGTACAGGTTTCAGTTTCCCAGTCTATATCTGGGTAGTTGAAATCCCCCATAATAACGACCTCATTATGATTTGCCACCTCGTCTATTTCGTTTAGAAGTAGATTTTCTATGGGCTCTGATATAGTAGGGGGTTTATAATAAACTCCTATTAGTATTTTATTATTGTTTTTGGCTCCATTTATTTCTACCCACAGTGACTCCACATCTTCATGTCCCTCACTTATATCTTCCCGCAGTGTGGGCTTTAGACAGGACTTTACATAAAGGCAGACCCCTCCCCCTCTCCGGTTTTGGCGATCCTTTCTAAAAAGACTGTAACCCTGTACGTTAACTGCCCAGTCATAGGTATCATCCAGCCATGTCTCAGTTATTCCCACTATGTCATAGTCCTCCTCACACATCACTAATTCCAGTTCACCAATTTTATTAGTCAGGCTTCTGGCATTAGTGTACATACACTTAAGAGGTCTATGTATATTTTTTACCCCCCTTTTAAAATTACTATTACCTGTGAAGTGAATATCCGGGGTTTTTGGGTTACTTTGGTTGATGTTTTGCCCAATATTCTCCCTACATTCCTCACTAATCCCAACCCCCACTAACCCCCCACTCTCCCCGACTATGACCCACTCTCTATCTACACTATCTACCCCCTTATTAGTATTACCCCCCACCCTCCCCCCAGATCCTAGTTTAAAAGCTCCTCCAGCCGTCTAACCATTTTTTCCCCCAGGGCAGTTGCACCCTCCCCATTAAGGTGCAGCCCGTCCCTACTGTAGAGTCTGTAGCCGACAGAGAAGTCGGCCCAGTTCTCCATGAACCCAAACCCTTCCTTCCTGCACCAGCCTCTGAGCCACTTATTTAACTCCCTAATCTCCCGTTGTCTCTCTAGTGACGCTCGTGGCACTGGTAGTATTTCTGAAAACACTACCTTGGAGGTCCTGGACTTTAGCTTCTCACCTAGTTCCCTAAAATCATTTTTAAGGACCTTCCATCTCCCCCTGACTTTGTCATTGGTGCCAACGTGTACCATGACCGCCGGGTCTTCCCCAGCCCCACCCAGCAATCTGTCAATCCGATCCGCGATATGCCGAACCCGAGCACCCGGGAGACAACACACTGTTCGGCATTCACGGTCTCGGCGACAGATAACCCTGTCTGTCCGCCTAATTATAGAGTCCCCTACCACCAGCATCTGTCTGGCCTTTGCTGCTCTCCTTTTCCCATCCTTCCTGCAGCGGTCATCCTCCTGGTTTCTAGGAGAAACAGCCTGCTGCAGTGTCGCTGGTCCTGGGCTTTCATCCCTAATATCAGCCAAACAGGCATATTTACTAGGGTGTTCCAGCTCAGGACTAGCCTCCCTGGCACTTTTCCCTCTACCCCTCCTTACTACATTAACCCAACTGCTGACCTTATAGTCCTGCTCTTGCCCATCTCCTCCCTCCTCCTCTTCACTGACCCCAGCCAGTGCCTGCACTGTGAGGTCTAAGCCTCTCTCCAGGTGTTCAATGCCCCTAAGTATGCCAAGCTGCTTATTTAGATCCAAGATCTGGGCTTCCAAATATGCAACGTGATTGCATCTAGTGCAAATGTATTCACCCATGAATGGTTCTTCAAGGCATGCATACATTGCACAGGACACACACTTAGTAGCATTGTCCATGGAGCACCTGCTAGATGGGGATATACAGTACAGTACAGAAAAACAGTAAATATATGATTAGGGTTTGCTGTAGCTGGAGGACTACAAATCAAGTTAACACACAAGGAAAATCTCTCCCACCTTACTTTTTCCTCCTTGTCTTAAACTCCGGTTTTTCAACTCCACTTATACACAGCCCACTTACAAAGCAAGCCCAAAGTCAGAGCAAGCTCTATAAGAGTTTAGCTATGTAATTTATAGCACCTGGGATTGCTAACCACTCCCCTTCACCAGGTACACAGCAGAGAAAAAAAAATGGGTTTAAATGTTATAACCAGATGCAACCACTAAACAAACAAAGACCTTTGCAA
The DNA here is from genome assembly GCA_900303285.1 of Rhinella marina. Taxonomy (NCBI): domain Eukaryota; kingdom Metazoa; phylum Chordata; class Amphibia; order Anura; family Bufonidae; genus Rhinella; species Rhinella marina. The sequence continues at coordinate 123,315 of ONZH01001904.1, read as the reverse complement.
TCAACTAGACAGTTATTTGCAGTCACTCCCACAAATTCACACTCAGTACCAGAACTCCGGTTTTTCAACTCCACTTATACACAGCCCACTTACAAAGCAAGCCCAAAGTCAGAGCAAAGCATAAGCATAAAATAAAAAAAGTCACCTCTCCTGCACCGCAGCTCCGCTCCTGGTCCGGCGCTCCTCTGTCTTCTCCAGCCGGCGCTGCACTGTCAACTGACTGCGTGCAGCGTCAGGTCATAGTGCACGAAAAAAAGTGCATCTTATAAAGCGAAAAATACGGTACATATCTAGACTAATCATCCCCTGTTTAGGCTGGGTTACTCAAGATCACTTGATAGTGACTGCTTTCCCCTAAAACTAATGTGAAGATATTTCCACTGGTTGTAATAGACACAGAAGGATCGATTTAATACCATTTCATCTAGATGTAATCCTACTGAGATATGGGGCAATCCCTTCATTCACATTAGATCTGGTTATGGCAGACACTAAAGGTTAAAATTCCATCCCATTCCAGCTAGATGTTTCCATGTGAATCAGTTTGGAATGAATAGCAGTCTTTAACTCTCAACATTCCTTTAGGCAGCAGATACAGTGCCTTGCGAAAGTATTCGGCCTCCTGGAACTTTTCAACCTTTTGCCACATTTCAGGCTTCAAACAAAAAGATATAACATTTTAAATTTTTGGTGAAGAATCAACAACAAGTGGGTCACAATTGTGAAGTGGAACGAAATTTATTGGATCATTTAAACTTTTTTGGAAATAATAAAACTGAAAAGTGGGGCGTGCAAAATTATTCGGCCCCCTTGCATTAATACTTTGTTGCGCCACCTTTTGCTGCGATTACAGCTGCAAGTCGCTTGGGGTATGTCTCTATCAGTTTTGCGCATCTAGAGACTGAAATTCTTGCCCATTCTTCCTTGCAAAACAGCTCGTACTCTGAGGTTGGATGGAGAGCGTTTGTGAACAGCAGTTTTCAGCTCTTTCCACATATTCTCAATTGGATTCAGGTCTGGACTTTGACTTGGCCATTCTAAGATCTGGATACGTTTATTTTTGAACCATTCCATTGTAGATTTTGCTTTATGTTTGGGATCATTGTCTTGTTGGAAGATAAATCTCCGTCCTAGTCTCAGGTCTTTTGCAGACTCCAACAGGTTTTAATCCAGAATGGTCCTGTATTTGGCTCCATCCATCTTCCCATCAATTTTAACCATCTTCCCTGTCCCTGCTGATGAAAAGCAGGCCCAAACCATGATGCTGCCACCACCATGTTTGACAGCGGGGATGGTGTGTTCAGGGTGATGAGCTGTGTTGCTTTTATGCCAAACATATCATTTTGCATTGTTTCCAAAAAGTTGGATTTTGGTTTCATCTGACCAGCGCACCTTCTTCCACATGTTTGGTGTGTCTCCCAGGTGGCTTGTGGCAAACTGTAAACGAGACTTTTTATTGATATCTTTGAGAAATGGCTTTCTTCTTGCCACTCTTCCATAAAGAAGAATTTGTGAAGTGCTGGACTGATTGTTGTCCTATGGACAGACTCTCCCACCTCAGCTGTAGATCTCTGCAGTTCATCCAGAGTGATCATGGGCCTCTTGGCTGCATCTCTGATCAGTCTTCTCCTTGTCTGAGATGAAAGTTTAGAAGGACGGCCAGGTCTTGGTAGATTTGCAGTGGTCTGATACTCCTTCCATTTCATTATGATCGATTGTACAGTGCTCCTTGGGATGTTTAAAGCTTGGGAAATCTTTTGGTATCCAAATCCAGCTTTAAACTTCTCCACAACAGTATCATGGACCTGCCTGGTGTGTTCCTTGGTCTTCATGATGCAGAACCCTGAGACTATCACAGAGCAGGTGCATTTATAAGGAGACTTGATTACACACAGGTGGGTTCTATTTCTCTTCATCAGTCATTTAGGACAACATTGGATCATTCAGAGATCCTCAATGAACTTCTGGAGTGAGTTTTCTGAACTGAAAGTAAATGGGCCGAATAATTTTGCACGCCCAACTTTTCAATTTTATTATTACAAAAAAAGTTTAAATGATCCAATAAATTTCGTTCCACTTCACAATTGTGACCCACTTGTTGTTGATTCTTCACCAAAATTTTGTTTGAAGCCTGAAATGTGGCAAAAGGTTGAAAAGTTCCAGGGGGCCGAATACTTTTGCAAGGCACTGTATATACAGGATTTTTCCATACTTCTGCTGTAGAAAATCTCTGTCTAAAAGCAGAGCAATCACGCTGAAAGGAGCAGTGCCACTTATTGGTGGCTGTCCCTGAAAGGCTGTATACCCCCACCTAACATCCTGATAAGTTTCTCCTATGTGGACAAAACATGTGTTCGTCAGGGGACTAATAAGCAAACATGTCTGATAGCAACATAATGTCAGCATTAGGAGTATTACATCTATATGAAATGTGACCTTCAGCAGAATGATGAAACGCAAACATTGGAAAGCCTTACTTGACTGCATTTCTTCATTTAACTCTGTATATTATATTTTTTGACAGATAACACTTAATGCACTGAATATTTATGATCTGTTAATATTTTCCATTAAAAAAAATATTATATATATATATAATAATCTTAATTACATTACAAAATTATACTATTGCCTTAAAATCCTTAGTATTACTGAACATTGGTTCAGACAGAGATGCAGGGAAGAAATGAGCCATGACCTTCGAGAAGTCTAATTTTCTCCTAGATCAATACAGCTATTGGGACTCAGCATAAATCTTGCAGCACTAATATCAATTGCACTTAAGACGATCATTATTTAACTCGGGACTTTTTCTGCACTCAGTGCTAATAGTCTCTTTAGTAAAGCAGTTGTATCATAGTATACATATGTTCACATTTCCCTGTTTGAGCAGAGCATCTGTATCCCTGGCAAAAACACTGTGAACATAGTTTTTAAAGATTGCCATAGATATGTGCTAGGGGGTTGGTACACAAATGCATGATTTTAAAATTTGTATGGCTGCTTGTCCTATCCAGACACAGACTACAAATAACCAACTAACTAGGCTCAAAATAAGGAATTAGGTTTTAGCATTTAGGATTTATAGTATATTAGTAGATTTTTACTTTTCTTGATATTTAATACATTTAGCTATAAAGTGATGATACACTGTAAGGACAGTAGTATACTGTCTGCAATTAAAACGCCTCATCTGGCCAAACATGTAATATTACATGTGTATACAGTGTGTATACAGATATAGCTGTCAGTCCCTATAAGTTGTACATGCGAGAGGTGTTATCAGAGATTGATAGCATTCTCTGTGTAAGTGTGTATATATAGATAGATGTCAGTCACTGATAGTTGTACACGGTGAGGTGTTATCAGTGATTAGTAGTATTCTTCTGTGTATAGGCGTACTTTCACACTAGCGTTTTTAAAATTCCGGTATTTGAAGTTCCCGTCATAGGGGCCTCAATACCGGAAAAAAACGCTTCAGTTTTTGTCCCCATTCATTGTCAATGGGGACAAAACTGAACTGAAGACAACGGAATGCTCCTGAAAGCATTCCATTCCGTCTTTAGACCAGAGAACAAACCGCAGCATGCTGCGGTTTTCTCTCCGGTCCAGGCATTCGCACCAAGACGGATCCGGAATGACCCCCAATGCAAGTCAATGGGGACGGATCCGTTTGGTATGACACACCAGTAATCCGGGTCTGTCCTCCATTGACTTGCAATGGGGGGTCATTCCGGATCCGGCTACACATATACAAAGATACATACAGACATACACACACATACACACAAACACATACATACTCACATACTCCAGGCAGGGACGCCGGCAGCATGTCTTCACTCGCCTCCTACGCGCAGCTATGACGTTTCCCCACTGCGTCCAGCAGACGGCGCTGTGGGAATCGTCATCACTGCGCGCAGGAGGCGCGTGAAGACGTGCTGCCGGCGTCCCTGGCTGGAGTATGTAAGTATGTATGTGTTTGTGTGTATGTGTGTGTATGTATGTTCTCTGTGTCTTGTCCCAATGTCTGTGTCAACATGTGTGGGGCCGGAGCGCTGCTCCGGCTCCACACATGTATCAGCGGCAGCACGGATCCGTCGGCACCCTTTAGGTGCCGGATCCGTGCTGCCGCTAGTGTGAAAGAGGCCTAAGTCTGTATACATAAATAGCTGTTAATCACTGATAGTTGTACATGGGGGAGGTAGATGAAAGATAGATAGATAGATAGATAGATAGATAGATAGATAGATAGATAGATAGATAGATACAGAAGTAAGTAGATGATTGATACATAGTAAGATAGATACCGTATTTTTCGCTTTATAAGACGCACTTTTCCCCCCCAAAAGTAGGGGGAAAATTGCGGTGCGTCTTATAAAGCGAATACAAGTGAGCACTTCCATTATGGAAGCGCTCACTTGTATGTTTTAGCTGCGGCACCCCCACGCAGCACGCAGTCAGGTGACAGTGCAGCACCGGCCTTAAAAGCCAGAGGAGCGCCGGACCCGGAGCGGAGCCGCGACGCAGGACAGGTAAGAGAGGTTTTTATTTTATTGTTATGGGGCTGGGTGGGCTGATCTGAGGTCTGATGGGGGCACACTGGGCTGATCTGAGGTCTGATGGGGGCACACTGGGCTGTCCTGAGGTCTGATGGGGGCACACTGGGCTGTTCTGAGTTCTGATGGGGGCACACTGGGCTGATCTGAGGTCTGATGGGGGCACACTAAGCTCTTCTGAGGTCTGATGGGGGCACACTGGGCTGATCTGAGGTCTAATGGGGACACACTAGGCTGATCTGAGGTCTGATGGGGGCACACTGGGCTGTTCTGAAGTCTGATGAGGGCACACTGGGCTGATCTGAGGTCTGATGGGGGCACACTGGGCTGTTCTGAGGTCTGATGGGGGCACACTGGGCTGTTCTGAGGTCTGATGAGGGCACACTGGGCTGATCTGAGGTCTGATGGGGGCACACTGGGCTGTTCTGAGGTCTGATGGGGGCACACTGGGCTGTTCTGAGGTCTGATGGGGGCACACTGGGCTGATCTGAGGTCTGATGGGGGCACACTGGGCTGTTCTGAGGTCTGATGAGGGCACACTGGGCTGATCTGAGGTCTGATGGGGGCACACTGGGCTGTTCTGAGGTCTGATGGGGGCACACTGGGCTGTTCTGAGGTCTGATGGGGCACACTGGGCTGATCTGAGGTCTGATGGCACACTGGGCTGTTCTGAGGTCTGATGGGGGCACACTGGGCTGATCTGAGGCCTGATGGGGGCACACTGGGCTGTTCTGAGGTCTGATGGGGGCACACTGGGCTGATCTGAGGTCTGATGGGGGCACACTGGATTGCTCTGAGGTCTGATGGGGACACACTGGGCTGATCTGAGGTCTGATGGGGGCACACTGGATTGCTCTGAGGTCTGATGGGGGCACACTGGATTGCTCTGGGGGGGCACACTGGGCTGTTCTGAGGTCTGATGGGGGCACACTGGGCTGATCTGAGGTCTGATGGGGGTCTGATGTGATGTCCTGAAATTTATGGGGGGTCTGATATGAGGTCTGATGAAAAAAATTTTTTTCTCATTTTCCTACTCTAAAATCTGGGGTGCGTCTTATCTTCGGGTGAGTCTTATAAAGCGAAAAATACGGTAGTTAGATAGATATTATGCTGATGGAGTTTTTGCTGGAGAAATATAAATAGAATAAACAAAAATACTTTAATTACTTTGTCAGTGTAAAGCTTGCCCTGTGCGGCAGGACTAAAGTGAGATTGATTTACTGTGTCCTCGTTCTGCTTTCCAAAGATTTAAGAGATCCCTCTCTGATGGTGGCAGGTTTTAAATGCATTTAATTTAAAACATCCCATGATGAATGAAAGCGAGAAGCAAGAGGTGCATGAAATGCACACAATCAATCATTTTATATTAGCTTAGAGAAATTCTAAATTAAGCAGAGGATGATTTTAGCAGTGGTAAAGCCTTTTAGAAAACCCACAACCCCCTTTTAATACACATTCACCTTTCTGGAAGAAGTACTGTCACAGGTACATTCTAAGCGTCGTGTCAGATGGGGGTTGGAGAGAATAAAAGAGATTTATGCCCCTGGGAAAAGAGAAGTATTGTCAAGCATATTCAGCCAACTCTTTTTATTAGAAAAGAATAAAAATCAACTGCTCCTACATAAATTAAATTACCAAAAACATTAGAAGTGCTAAATAGATTTGGAGCATCCCAGCAACACAATTAGTATTGTGTACTTTCTGAAAGTAATCTGTCATCGATAGTAATAAGTAAAAGAAAAGGCGGACAACAGAAAAGTTGGACATAACATGCTGTATTAGGGAAGGTATACTGCATTTTCATTTAATTTCTTGAATGTCTTTAAAGAAATAATGCTCTTCTTTTTTTAATGTAGACATTTTTATTTTTAGTTTCTTGGGGTGGCCATATTGGAGGTACACATGTTCTGTATTATCTGTATAGGCAGTTCATCTGGGTGTGTATGCTTTAGGGCAGCTGTAACAAATGGGAGTTAATTGACAAAGAAATATAAATAGACTTTGAAAGTGTCCAGGAGGTGATGAAGTATAAAACCCACTTCCAGAAAACCAGAAAAAAATGATAAAACTTCATTTAAAAGAAGTCAGCAGAGAGGGGCTGTGAAGTAACTGAACACACAGCTCAGTTTACCATGAAGCACCACGTTATGGGCACTTGCAGGAGCAGAGTCTGGCAGAACAAACGTTCATATTCACACTGCTCCTGATAAATAAAGTTCCACAAAAGATATGTTTATCCTGCTCTTTCCAGCCCCTATCCTAACGCTGCCCGTCAAAACTGTGGACAGATGACCTTTACATAAAATGTCCTTTAATGATGATAAATCCCCCTTGATGTAAATGATGGCAATTTTATGAACTACTTTAAGTTTTCCTGTGTCTCAGTGACAGTGAAGTATAAATAACTGCACAAATTAAACCGCTGGGGAAACTTTTCACATTCCGGTAGAATAAAAGTTTACATGGTTTTCCACAAGTATACAGTCTGCTTGACATAGCAATAAATTTAACAAATCCTAATTGTTGTTCAGGCAATGGGTTGACATCTGTCCTTCCATTATACTTATAATGTAACCTTACAATGCAATACATAGCTGTATGTTTTATGTAATGCTTGTATCCTACATCTGTCAACTTTACCACTAATTTGTATTTGCCTGATTTTCTAATCCACACTTCCAATTCAATTCCAGAGCACAGCTTTATGGTGATGGGTCTGGTTTTGATATTCTCTAATATTGTATGTTGTAGGGATGCTATACGGTTGTACCAATTAAATAATTAACTATTAGAGTTTTATTTTCTAATAAGGCAGCTGAAACAAACAAAAAAACAGTGGTCACTACTGACTTTCTGATTATATACCTAAACTTTTTATTTTAAACCATGTTTATCATGAGCCATTAAGCCTTTATGTATACTATTCTTTGGTAGGAAGTAGCAGAGGCAGCTTTAGGCTTTTGGGCCTTGGTGCCAAAACATTACTCACCACATATTGTGTACTATAACTTAAAGTGCTCCTCCTATGTTACTGCCATTGCTAGATCTTTAGATGGGGCAATGAGAGATGTGACTGCACATAGATGCAACTGTTAGATGCCCAGTGAGTACTGAAGTAAAACATATCTTTGCAATGTGTAAGCCAGTTAATAAAATATATATAAATGAGTACTTAGTGGTTGATAGCTTTTAATGGCTAACTGAAAAAATGATGGCAAAATTGCAAGCCTTCAAGACTACTCAGGTCTCTTCCTCAGGCATGTTATAACACAGTATCTGAAGAGTCACATATTTAGGCTACATGCATACAACCATATGTATTTTGCAGTCTGCAAACCGCAGATCTGTGAAATACAGATACAGGCCAATGGCTGCACTTACGTGGGCACCTATGTTAAAATGACCAAGAAAAGGACATGTTCTATAATTTGCGGCATGGCCGCACGGATGTGGACAGCGCACGGATGACATCTGTGTTCTTTCTACATGAGGTCTGGGAGTGCAAGCTAATGACAACCTTTGATGCACAGGAATAAATGTGTTGCATGGATTTATGTCCTTCCTCGTCACTTAAGGAATTCAGACCTTCTGGGTGCAGAAAATTCATGAACTCAGGACCTGATCTGTAACTGGTACAATAATTTACTGCTACAACTGTTTGTTTCCCCCTCCAGTCATATTGATCTGCTTTACATCAATTGTCTCATCTATCTCACTATTCTCAAGTATTTGTATGTATATTTTCTATAAATATGTGAATCTTCAGATACTGTTATAACATGCCCAATGAAGAGACCTGAATAGTCTCAAAGCTTGCAATTTTATCATCATCTTTTCAGTTAGCCATCAAACGGTGTCAACCACTAAGGACTTTCATTTTTATATCTTCATTGAGTATTGTGAGCAGATTCTTAGAATTAGAATAGGACCATGCATGATACTTGCTGGGCAACATACAGTTCGCTTAGCAACTGAACTGCCAGTTTGTACATACATCTCTCCATGCCGAATCAGACGATCAGGTGGGAAAGTAGTATGGGATGAGTATCATTGGATTGACAGTGTTTGTATGAAGGTATGTGCCAGCTGATGTCTGCACTGGCAATATCTTCATACACATTTTGACCACATTGAATAAGTCCATATGACACTTTGTCACCTTCATTCATATGGATCCACATGCTATAATCAACAGTGCTGCATAGTAGCATCCAAAGGGTTAGCTGTCCATGAACCAAGTGGCAGAAGTGCCAGTTTAATCAGGATCATATAATGTTTTCATTTTTTTTTTGAGATGCAATATATTTAGATTAAAGCAATATCTACTGAAGTACCTATAATCACACAGTTTAATCAGCATTATACTGTATACCTGCACATTATCTATGGTCGAGATCTTCTTCCTACTATCCATACGGTGCAGCCTGTGGTACTTAAGGTTACATAGCAACCACCAACCACCTAATGCACTATCTGGGTGACCAGAATTTCAGTATATGAAGCCACATGTATGAAGTAGTCATATGAATTTCTGCTAGTAATATTTTCTTACAAGTATACTATTAACACTAATTTTATTAAAATGATGACAGCACATTTAATACAGATGTACTTGTTACATTTTCAAGCAATGGGCAACATGCTTTTGTATATTCTAAAATAAGAGACCTGTTATTCTTTATTTTCATAGTTTTCTCTCTCTCTCTCTCTCTCTCTCTCTCTCTCTATATATATATATATATATATATATATATATAAATATATAATTAAAATAAACTGTAGCATATTTTAGATGTACTTCTCCAAAGTATAGACATTTTTCAAAGTTTTAGTCGTATAATGACACTGATTAGTTATTTTTACTGCAAACCTGTCACACTGACCACGTTGCCCAGTCTGTTGTTGGATTGTTGGATAATTATTGAGTTAAAAGGGTTTTCTTACGTATGGCATCAATAGCATGAGGATATTCCACCATTGTTCAATTGTTGGGGGTCCAACTAATGTGACCCCTGCCAGTGACTAAAATGAAGCCCCTTAAAGGGGTTCTCCAGGAATTAAGAAAATGAAAATACTTAAATATTACTTTATTATAAATATATTCTCAAATACCTTTCATGATTTATAATGGCTCGTTTTGTCTGGGGAGCAATCATCAGGGGAAACAAAATGGCCGCAGTCCCATCAGTTACAACACTGAGGTAAAGAGCTGCCTCATCCTCTTCTCTATTTGTTGGGTTATGATCCTTAATACAGATGATAAGAACTTTAGCTGAATCTCTGGGGAATTTAGTTCATGAAGACATGAAGTACAGAGAGGACGGACAGGACAGACTGTGGTAATGTTGGGCTGTGGTAATGAAGACTGCATACTGCTGCTGCTCATTATCCTCACCCCACAATCCTCTCATGTCTCCTCATCATCTCCATTCCCATAGAGATTCACCTGTATTCAGGATCATGATTCCTGTAAGAAGAGCAGAGAGGAGGATGAGGCAGAACTATGGCTGATTGTGGTGAAGTAACTTGTCTTCCTGTGTGATTAGGACAGGTTTTGTGTGTACTGATAGGACGGCGGCCATTTTATTTCTCCTAATGATTGCTCCTTAGACAAAACAAGCCATTCTAAGTAATGAAAGGTATTTGTGAATATATTTATTATAAAATAACATTTAAGTATTTAAATTTTTTTAATTCCTGGAGAACCCCTTTAGGCTACTTTCACACTAGCGTTTTAAAATTCCGGTATTGAGTTCCGTCATAGGGGCTCAACACCGGAATAAAACGCTTCAGTTTTGTCCCCATTCATTGTCAATGGGGACAAAACTGAACTGAAGACAACGGAATGCTCCTGAAAGCATTCCGTTCCGTCTTCAGACCGGAGAACAAACCGCAGCATGCTGCGGTTTACTCTCCGGTCCAGGCATCTGCACCAAGACGGATCCGGAATGACCCCCAATGCGAGTCAATGGGGGCGGATCCGTCTGGTGTGGACACAATGGTAACCGGATCCGCCCTCCATTGACTTTCAGTGGAGTTCATGACGGATCCGTCACCACATACACACAATACACACATGCAGACATAGACATACACATAAACATACACAGACATATATACATACAAATACACATACATACTTACATGCTCCCCGGCAGGTCTTCAGAGCGCCGGAGGGACAGGACGGCACGCACAGATGACGATTCCACCAGGCGCCCAGGAGAGGGGGCTGTGGGGAATCGTCACCTGTGCGAGCCGTCCTGCTCCTCCGGCGCTCTGAAGACCTGCCGGGAGCATGTAAGTATGTATGTGTGTTTGTCTATATGTGTGTGTGTGTGTATGTATGTACTGTGTGACATGTGTGGGTCCGGAGCGCGGTTCCGGCTCCACACATGTCGCTGCGGCAGTCCTGATCCGGCAGCACCCTTCACCTGCCGGATCAGGCCTGCCGCTAGTGTGAAAGTAGCCTTAAATATTTCAATCAGTTTTTTTCTAAGGCTACATGATAACCTATTTAACCTATTCCCTGTGAGTTAAATATATGTTTATGGAAATGAAGCACATTTTGTGACTTATAGCTGCATGCATTACTTGCATTTCTGAGAACTTTCATTGGGTCTTCTGTATTGTATGAATTTAGCAGCACATGTTCAGAATGTTTTTACACATATAAAAAAGGAAAACAAAACTGTATTGTAAAAATGTATTTCTTTAACTGAGCACTAGACCTCGACTGAAAAAAAATCAAATGAAAAGTTCTTCTCTGATATCTGTTCCTGCACAATACTATAATTAGTGATACACAGAATTCCCATGTGTAAATCATTCATTAGTCTCTCAATCTCCCTATTAACCAGTTGTCCTCGTGTCCTTATACCCCAAGGGTACGGCCAGACAAAGCAGCGGAGGGTGGATAAACGGCCATGATGTGGCCGAAAAACTGTGCAGCCGCGTGAGCCACAATTGCTTGGAATTAGATAGTTAAAAATTGATAGTCATTCCTTTGCTTATTGTTAATGGCCACCACCACGTGTCGGCCACATCTGGCTCTATCCTAAAGTTTAGAGTGCAGGTGACAATGCTGGATCTCTGCTCTGTTGTGGAGATGTTGCTACATTAGTAGGAGACATGGCAATGCATGTTCATATGTACTGTCTAGCTGCGAAGGGCCATGAAAACCTTGAATTTCTTAAGGTGAAAACACAATTACCAAGTGCGTATTAAACCTATTAAACATTTTCTAGCTCAGTCTTTTCTTCCAGGTGCATCCTTTAGTTATTCATGTCTATAACACTAATTAAATTCTTCCATCATCCCCCCTATTTATTTCAGTTGTTTTTTTTTCCGGACAAGTTCTCAGTAGATTGGTCAGCAAAGCACAGTTTTCAGTCTGTTTAAAAGGGAAGCGGAATGCCGCACACTAAAGCCCAAATGGGCTCTGCAGAAAAGCCTCCAACATACTCAGGAAACAAGCCATCAACACTGTGACGACTCTTATTGTGTCTGTTATCATTAATGACAGCTTGACGTAAAACCATGACACGTGACTGCCACAGTGGTATGAAAATGGATAAGAGGTCACCTTACACATATGTAAGATGGAGAGGAAACACATTTAAAGGAAGTTAGAGTCCAGATGACATTATGCAAATGCTTCTTTTGAAGAGATTAGCTGACATCACTGAAATAACAAACTTTACTATCAGCTCTTTCATTTATTCTACTGGTCGGCATAATAATTTAAAACAAATCATGTTTGTGATCATTACAGTCACATCTTTTCATTAGTCAGTGACCTACTTTGATACAACTTCTATGATATTTCAGTCACAAAAGCGATCCAGAGATAAAGCACAAGCATAGAGATTGGAGGGGAAATCTATAATGATTTGCACGCACATGATAGTCTTTGTTCTACTTGTGGTGATGCTGTAAAGATTTTGGCACAATTACATATGCCATGTGTTCAAGGTCCATGTAATAGTGGATGAATGTGTCTAAGGACCAGCAGAATTTGACTGCTAGCCAAAACATGAATTTTGTTGTGACAAAAGCTACACCAAGCTTAACCCTGTAGTTCTAGAACAAATCTCACAGAATATACAGTAAATAACTTGCTTTGCATCTTATAGAGAAACATTGGAAACTAATTCCTCTAGATTATATATATATATATATATATATATATATATATATATATATATATAGTGCTTACCAGTTTGCAGATATTTTTTTTATTTTCATTTGATATGGTCTACTTACTAATTTAATTTATACTTTACCACCTAATATTCATTTTATTGTACAGAAGGGTTCTATATCACCATGAGACATATGTACAGTAGACCTTTTTGGGTGTATTACACTTAGAAAGAAGACTGACTTGGCAAGAGGTGTGTATGCAAACAACCCCCACCCCTGCAGTCTCTAAAATCAGCACTCAGGGACCACATTTAGCTTATTGTATATTAAAATTATAGACTGTCATTTAAGTCTTAACTTTTTATTATCATAATGCGGCCAGGGGTCCCAGTAACAGCCGGCTACATCTGGCTATACAGGTCATCTAAGGGTAACTTGTAAGCTGATCAAGTGACAGACGCATCCTACCATGAGACAAGTTTTCTGGCTAGCTATGCTGAACTGCAGAATTTTCTCAGCAGCATGTCCAAATATACTCTAATGCAGATGTGCGTTGTGATCTCTGGATCCCTTAGAAGTCAAATGATAATTTTTTAGAAGTCTTTTGACTAGTACAAATAACCTGTAGCAATTACATATTGCAAACTATCATCAGGCCTTGAATAGTATTGCCTTTTTTAACCCCTTAGCAACCGTCCATTGTCTTTTAATGGCGGGCTGTGCAGGGCCTCAGTCTGCCTTTTGGCAACGCCTTTTGGTGTCATTGTAGTAGAAGGGTTAACAGCCCTCAGAGCGCTTTTGCACTAAGAACCATCCGTTACAGCTGCGGTTCTTAGCACGGCCTCTTGCTTCACAGCCGGTGTCAGAGGGAGCTCCATTCCTGGCTGTTAACCCTTTAATTGCTATGATCAGTGGCATGATCAAAGGGGACCCCTCCCTATGATGAGGTCTCCGGGTTTCCCAGTGACTCAATTGGAAACCGGGGTATCAATCTTCTGTCAGTCCTGGGGACTTGCATAGGATCCCAGGGCTGTCTGTTCAGGGAGCCTGCAGTAAGGGCACGTTGGTACAGAACTATGCTTATCCATCATAAGTTTGAAATAAAGTTGTAATCCTATCATGAGATTTTTTTTAAAAAAAAGCTATAAATAATGAAAACAAGGAAAAATAATGCTATAAATAATGAAAAAAAGGAAAAACAAAAACAAAATGTGCACACAATAAATTAAAAAAAAACTACACACACTAAGTATACACACAATCTTAAGTTCTTAGACAGCCACATCAATTTAAAAATAAATAAAAGTCATAAAAAAGTAAAAAATTAAAAAGAATTAAAAAAATATTGCTGGTAATTTAGCCTGGCCATTAGGGCTTATTGATTTTAGCCCATAAATTAATTGTTCCTCATTTCTTTCAAGACCTGCATTTTGCAAAGTTGTATACAAGAGTGCAGTACTGTGGCATTCAAAACCCCTATGGATCTGTATTATGGGTTAGGTTTCTGTACATATTAGAAGTACATAATACAGCATCTGAAGTATATATCCAAGTCAGGGATAACAAGGCAAATTGGTATGGTAGATATGTATCATTTCACATGTAATAAGACATAGGTGCTGAGATCTACTCCCATCCAGAAAATATTCAGATGTTTTCATTTCCATAATGTTTCCTTCTCACACAACAGTCTGTCACACATATTTTACTGTGATCAGACTTTTCCATAAGAAAAATGTTCCAATAGTATCAAAAATCAGAAAGATCATATTATGCTGTAATACTAAAATATTATCACACTAGGAACATATTTTCATATGGTTTATTAAGATTGAAAAACATGAAGTTTTCAGTAATATTAAATTTGCTATCACGAGACAGCAGACGCAAAGCAGTGAAAGCCATGTTGATTTCATTTAAACTGGCAAAAATTCAGATGGCAAAGTGAACAATTCGAAGCTTCGATGCTTTTAATTAGCCTCTGCTACCAGACACTCCGCCACTAAACGTTCCACTTATCACCCTACTGCAGTCACCTGTGCTAATTCCAATAATCATATTGAAAAACCTGTTTATGTTTTATTGTGATATGGAATATTACATGCATTTACTATTCCCAATAGCCTTGATACTATTCCCTGTCTTTTCCCACATTTTCCTTCCATTTTCCTCTTCCAAAGTCTTTGGGCCTTTTCACATTTTGAAAGTTAACTAAACATTGTAAGGGAAAATATACTCTGGGATAATTAGCCCTAGAATATAAACCTTTTGAGACTTTTATTAACCCGTTCCCGACCACCTCACATATATCTACGTCGGCAGTTGGGACTTTAAATATGGCACTTCTGCGTGTAGCGGACTACATCGCCCGGTACCTTCTGTTTCAAACAGCAGGCACCCAGCACTTATGTCTGCAACTGGTCCTCATCATGGACCAAAGTAGTGCATGTCTCCATGACCCACAGTCAGTAAAATACTGATGTGTGAACAGACACATTTAAATCAATGGATGTGTGTGCTGTCCGCAGAGAATTCGGACAGCACGCATCAGTTAAAAAACGGAAATGTGGACGAGGCCTAATAGATGTGAGATCAAAAGCAGGAGTGCCACCACCCACCCCTACCTCTCAAGTACAAATTGACACATGCAACTTCAGGTCAGAACCAATAATGTAGACAGAAGGAGTCAATTCTGGGTCACATGTTCAAGTTGGAGGCAGGAATCAGGTATGGATGTCCTATTCAGGTTGTGAGAATCACACTGTGGAAGCTGGGTCAAAAATATACTGGGATTAGCTCTAAAATGATCAATTAACTGGGTAAAACAATTTACCCTATTAAATCCTTGCCCTTCCCCCTCAAAGACCACCAGCCCCAGCATGGGTGACTCATAAACCTATATCCTATAGGACTTTAGTGCAAGCCCGAATAATACCCAGACATGTTTCTACTGGTAAAAGAACCAGTATCATTAGTGGGAAGCAACATTAAGACATCCATAGAACAATAAAAAACAAAAGGTGTGTGGGCAGATCACCCTGCAGCTACATATGGTAGATTGTTGTTAAGCTTGTAACCTCCTGCTATTATAAGTTACTGTATGTTTTAGCAGGATAGATTTTTAGTGACTGCAATTTTTGTATAAACCCTCCTATTTCGAAATAGACATATATACATATAAAATGAAAATGCTCATCATTTTATTAGTGTGATTATGTTATTTTATTATTGATTCATGTAGTTATCTTTCCTTTCTAGATTTGTTTTAACTGTTGTTTTCCTTTATGTCTATGAAATTGCATGTTTTCTATGGTGCTATTTTAATCCATCTGCATGCCACAGGCCAGACGCTGACCAGGTGATCAACCTCCAGAAAATATTTGGCACCCTCTCCCTTTGTGTATATATATATATATTTTTTTTTATTTTTTTTTTGATTGGTCATTAACAGCTTCTTTTTTATTTTTTTATTTTTAACAATGGCTAATCGGAATGTGTTTAAAATACCTCCTTTCATCTTGTATGCTCCCTTTACCAAGTAAATATATTGTGGAAATTAACTTTCATGCACACTGTATTCTGGTCATGTGTATATCTGTAGATTTTCACAATCTGTAGAACTACATTACACTGTGTTCAAGTGGAGGTCATGCACTTTTAATGATCTTTAAAACCTTCATGCATGAGGAGCGCTTGAGTTTACAAAATAATGAAAACTGTATGCCATTAAGTGCAAAGATATACACAGTACCATTATATATATATATATATATATATATATATATATATATATATATATATATATTTTACTCAACATTTTGTAGCTATGCATGTTTAAATACTAAAAACTGCAGTACTGCTGGATCCATATCTGACTGCTAGGTTTCAATTGACAGCTGAGGATTTGTGACTGGACCATGAATCAAAACGGCAGGCATTTATACCCCAGTGCCAGTGAGGATACATTGGGAATAACTTGGCAAAGGTAAAATTTTAATTATTTCCAACCCTACACTCCATCTCTAAATGACATTGAGACATAGCTCTGTTGTAGCTTCCCCCTACTCCCTCCTTCTCTCTCTCGTCGAAACATTTATTTACATATCAATATTAACCAAAACATTTGTGAGAAGAATTTTCTAAACACATTTGTTCCATTGTAGTTTTCACTGTGACGGGTGAACAGCTTGGACAAACCTGTTGGTTTGCTGAGTATCTGCGAAACGAGACACGTTGACAGCAGATGACTTGCCCAGCAGACAATGGGTTAATCCATGTCTGGATCGTCGTATGGTCGCTGTCAAATACAGGCTTTTATACTTCAACATTGCTTTAAGGCACCACAAGCTTCAGATGCTGTAGGGAATTGGAGCTAAAATATGCATATATCATTAAGCAGCAAAAACACAACAAATATAGATGTGTGGAGTACTTATCCCTCAATACCCTAACCATTTGCAGTTATAACCGTATTTCCATACAAATCATCACATAAAGCCTACGCCTGTACACACAATGGGAAAATAACCAAAGAACTAACTAAATAATTAACATACTAACTGGTTGCTGATGGTACATTTGTCATTTGTTATTTTACCATATTCCGAGGTAAGAAAACAAAAGCATGCCTTTCATAAATCATAAATAATCTAGAATGCTCGCCAACTTAATACATTGCTTATCATTTGTCACTCGCATGTTGGAAGTAAAATCTTCTATGATTACAATAAGAAATGCCCTGAACGATTTTGTAGAATGCTGCTGTTTTGTTGGCAGATGGGAACTCTACCTGCGACATGATTTTTAATGTGGGTGATGGTTATTGTTACCTATGCATGCCTTTGATTTGAAACAGTTATTGCAATTTTGATCAAGGATTTTTTGTGTTTCATATAGCACAAAGCATAAATAAGAAAATGTATTTGTGCTTTCCTCTATGTTTTCCTCATGGAGCTAGCCAGGGTTGGACAAATCTTAGAATCCAGGTAGCAACTGCTATGTTTGCACTATATTACTTACTGTAACTTTTTGGGTAGATTTTCATTGATATGAAGTTTCTTATTTCAAGGCCACTAAAGTAAAGTAAACTGACTCTTCGAGGTGTCTAACTAGCTCCTAAAGTCTACTGTATTTTGTCCAGCCTTGACTTAGCCTGTCAAGTCTTACCATTTGAAGCCTCTGAGTTTTGCAATATTTATCTTCTATGTCTTTGGGGCATTTTATTGTTAAAATGTCCCACGAGAGCAATTCTTATAGCAAGACTGAGACAGCCATGAATAGATGGCGTATAACTAAGGTAAGTGTAAGCACAATGGAAAGGGCAGAATCATCATATCTGTATGAGATACTAGATGTATTTTTTATTTTTTAGACAATATAGCAACTTGTTGTATGGACAGTTTAGGCTATACCTATTATTAGTGTTGAGCGAATCGAAGTCCACGTGGTAGCAAATCGATTTTCCCTGAATGGCGGTAAAAAAAAATCATACTTACCTCATCCATCTGATTGCAATGGGCCATCTGCCGCCATCTTGACTGAAGATCTCGATTGAAATCCGTGCACAGTGATGTATGACGTCACCACGCTGGCCGACGTGATGACATAATCACGGGCCAAGTGGGATATCGCACTAGATCTTCAATCAAGATGGCAGCAGCCGGCCCAGATAAGGTAAATGGATAAGGTAAGTATGATTTCATTTTTTTAAAATTTTACAGTGTGTTATTACTGTCGGAGGCTGCAGTCCGCTATTACAGAGGCATCTGAGGGGTACAATGACAAGGAGACAGCACAATCGCAGCTCCCTGCAATTGTACTTACTTACAATGAAATGCTCTTCATGACAAAGTAATTCGTCACGAAGCACATTTTTTTGTAAAATTCGCCAAAGCAGCCAAATCGAATTTTTGAATACTTTGCTCATCTCTACCTATTATGTTTATTTTTTATAGTTTATTTTTATATGTAAAATTATGAAACAGGGATTTAAATTTATTTTTTTTTTAAAAAGCTTAACATTTTTTTTACTGTACTTTTAAGACAGACTTTTCAGGCAGCTTGGTATGGCAGCACTGGGTGCCTTATTGAGGCTCTAGGTTGTCATAGCAACTGATCAGAGCCCCGTCCCTCTGTCTATCCCCACAGCTGCCACAGTCACTATTGATAGCAGCATCTGACTGATTAAATGGCTGGAATTGGAGTCATCTCCAAACCTGGTCACTTCTGGTCAGGGCCTGCTGTATCATACAGCCAATGTCCACCACATATAGAGTATATAGCCCCTGGACCTGAATACTTTTGTAATTGCATGTAATAAAAAATTTAGCATAGTGAGTGAGTTATTCAATAAAATGTATCTGTATAGCACCACCTGCTGTTTGTTTTTTTCTTATTTCATTGTCCTGCTCACTGAGATGGCCGCGCATGCTCAGTTTTATCCTTCAGCTGCCTCCTGAGTTGTGATAGGGAGAGCGTTATAGCAGTACAGATAGTCCCCCTGAGCTCTTATGAGATTTCTTAAAATGTAATCCACTTTGCTAGTGCTATAACATACTGCAGAATTTGCTGGACATTAGTTGTTGGTGGCAAATCCATAGTGTATATGCGTTACATGTAAACATATGCTTAGACTGTATTTCCACGTTAAGTTTTCTTGCAGTTTTTAATACCAAAGCCAGAAAAGGTTCAGAAATTAATTACACGGTTGGAGCTAAGACTAAGTCTTCTCTTTTTTGAATCCACTCCTGGCTTTGGTCTCAAAAGCGTCATAAAAAACCTGAATGTGAAAACTCAGCCTTATAGTTTGCATAACCCTTTTTGTTTACCCACAAGAAGACACATTGTTAAAATGCTGACTAGTATGCCTTTTATAATAGATTTTGAATGTTGCAGAGAAAATAATCACAACACTTTCTAGTGCATACATTCTTTGTATTTACTCTCCACTTGGAATGATGTAACTATTGTACTTGCTAGGGGGTTGCTATAATAGACATCGTCTCATGTGAACACCAGTCATAAGAGCACATTCATGTGGGGGGGAAGTCACATGACAGGATGTCCAGGAAGAGAACAACTACAGAGCAAGCAGTTAAGAAAAGTGTCACAATTTTGTATTTACAAGTATCTGAGTAACATAATCTATTTAGCTACATTCTAAAAAAGTAGAATATCCTTTTAACCCTATTATAAAGCGGTTTTCCCCACAATGCACATTTATCACCTGCATGATCATACTGAGGAAGGGTTTGAATTGAGCTGGGGTTGAGCATTCGTAGTGGTGCTGCATTCAAAGTCTATGGGGCTGACAGAGACAGCTGAATGCATCACTTGACTGTTTCTATCAGTCTCATAGACATTGAACAGAGCAGCGGGAGAAATGCAATCACTGCTCTTTAAGCTCCTCACTGCAGTTGGATAGGTAATAAATGTCCATTGTAGAAAACCCCTTTAAGGAAGAAACCTAGCAGCCGCTATTCATGTTTAAAATGGAACGACACAGTAAAAGAAGTGTTTTTTTCTTCTTTTTTTATGATGTATAAAATAAATAAAAATAGAATATTTATTTGATATAAAAAACACTTAAAAAAATATTTCTTAAATCTTCATGTTTGGTTTAGTCCAAATATGCTGCTACTAGTGAAGATGTAGGACTCACTAATCAGCTATTTCTTTCTGGTCCTGCTCTCAAGGCCTTATAAATAATGATGAATATTCAGTGGACACAGCTCTCCTCCCAAATTTCTCCAGATCTCTTCCAAAGAAATGGATTGTAAACTGGCCAGACCCCCATGCTGCCATTCTCCAGGAAATGGATCAGCAATCCATTAAGATGCCATTAGATAATCTAATTTGGAACCTAATCTCTAAATTAGCCAGGGCCCAGACTTGAAGCATGTTTAAGAGAAATAACATAGAATGGGGGAAATAAGTTTATATTCAAATTGATCAGAGTAGCTGTAGCGTGAAGAAGGATGTTTGTTTTTTCCCTCTTTTTGTGTAGCTGTGATCACGTCTCAGGCTGTCTGGTAACCAGGAGAAACGAGACATGATGTAATTCCAGATTGAACTTGAACTTCAGGGACTTAGAATGTGGGGCAGTGGGAACAATGGGCCATAGGAATCAATAATGTCCATTTAACAGACGACCATGTTGAGAACTCAGTGTTAACATTTATGGGAGAGAAACAGCAGGATCTGCTGTGTGACCAGAATGAGATGGTCCAGATACAAGATGTTGGAAGTAAAGAAAACAACTTTTTTCTTTTTTGTTCTAGCAAATGTTTTCTTCGGTCTCTTTTACTCTGTGAGCGGCCTCTGCAGATTCCTGCAGGATTAAAATGAAAAAAGTAAACTTCTCTCTGCGGTAAACCAGTTGCCTGCTCTAAGCACTCTTTGTTCACTTAGGTATAACAAAGTTAATCTTACTTTTCCTGTCAAGTGATTTTGGAAGGACTAAAAGAAAGAGAATCATATTGTATAGCAACTCCCACATGTGTTAAGTGTGTTTGTAGTGGACAAGGGGCATTCCTTCTTTGTGTTCCTTAATTGAGGTAAAATTACAGCTGCTGTATTGGTGAAAAAAAAGCATAATGCATATCTTACCCAGGCTAAGGCAGCCACGTTTTGCTTTTTCTTTTCAATTGTTTAATCAGTTTTGGTTTTTTGATGGTAGATATCTGTACATCCATACAGGATGGCCCGTCCCCTTCCACCATTCTCATTTAGATGTTTTGACTGTGACATGTAAGGTAATTCTTTCACGTGTCCAAATACAGTTTTTACAGGTTTTAGAATACTGGGTACAAAGGGATAGCAATTTATTCTAACTTGCGCAGGTTTGTTACAAAGTTCTTTGCTCAGTACAAAATATGGAAACTATGGCTTCTGTTGTATAGGGCTTGGAAACAGCCATCACAGAGTAACCTGTAAAGTGTACGTTTTCAATAGTTGTTGGCCAAATGCTTGATTGATTGACAGCTATTCCTCTAACTCCTCCATACACATGTGTGCACGATTCAGCTGAACATTCATGTGTTTCATTGGCAAGAGAGGAGAAAAAAATTCTGCTAGAACAAAAGGATAAGAAATTAAAATTCAACTAGCCCAATCCTAGGCCCCAGACACATTAGATGTCCCCACTGAAATCCACAGGTTTGGCCAACAATAATCTATTCTGTATGGGGGCCTTTGGCATGAGTAAAATGAACACATAGCAAAGTCTTATTAAATTAAATAGTAACTACATTGCGAAGTTCCTTTCAGAGGACCCCTTTGTAAGTGAAGCCCTAATCAATCTGTCAATCAATGCTGAGACCGAAATTAATTTAAAAAAAGGAACTTTAGATATCTAAAGTTATTGCTGTTTGCATATTCACATGTCGCAATGTTGCTTGGACTTCATGATAAACAATAAAAGTTATATGTCGTAACTGACTGCTCATTTTAATTGTTAATTAAGCCTAGCTCACAGTCAACATTTCCAAACAAAAGTTTACCCTATGTTTGTTTACTGGTTTCAACCATACTGAAGTGCCATTAGCTCACCTTAGGGTAGGTTCACATCTACAACAAGTAAATCCAGTAGTCTCTAGCGGCATAACTGGACACTGCCAGGCACCGCCAGGTCCCCCTTCTCTATAATAGGATCCGTCATAAATGATGGGAAAAACACCAATGTGATATTTTTCTGGCAAAATGCTAGCATTTATGCTCAAAACCTATCAGATCCCATTATAGTGAATTGGCATCCGTTGGTGTCCGGCTATGTGGAATACAGTAGTCTGCTCCTTTTCTGGAACAGAGTACCTGTTTTGTCTGCTGCAGATGTGAGTCTACCCTTTATTTTAATAGAAGATTTGTAATTTTCATTGCATTAATATGCCTTCCCCTCTTAGCAAAGCAATCAGTTGATTATTTCATAAAGGACAATGACAGTAAATTTATAGGTGCACAATATTTCACTGTAAATTGTATGTTTCCTGCTTTATTTTTAAATGTATGATGCATAATGTAACATGCATAATTAATTAATATGTCCCATGTAACCTTTATGAATCTTTTTTTTTTTTTTGCTACCAAGTTATAGTATAGATACTGAAATCATATGGTACTGAGAGAAAAAAAGGTTATAATAAAGACATCCGCCAAAAATGAAAAGACCAAATTTACACACTTAATACGGTGTGTCTTGTTGCAGTTTTGGATGCATATTTCCATTTAAAATGAGAAGTGCAAACAAAAAATAGAAGAATAATAATCATTTCCTTTATATACTTTATACCCTTTATACTCCTTTATATATTTACTTTCTTTAGAAACTAAATATATACACCTGACCCAACTTTAAAAAACATCCATCAAAAGTTTTCCCTGTGTGAACCTGGTCTTCAGGGAGTCACAAAGTGCAAAATGCAATGGCAGGTTTAGCAGAACAGAGGTTGTAGAATATTTGTTGCTGGAATGTATGAATTACACTATATGCAGCACATGCCTACAACACCATGAGGCTGAGTTCTGCTGGATGGGACTGATATCATTATAGAAATTTGTGGTGCTCGAAGTTCAGTTCAGTGAAACCCCAGTGGGCCAAGTGTTATGCCTGTAATATTGTTGATGACATCTGTGAATGCCTTTTGCTGTATTGATTGTTCTGTTTATTGATAATTAATCCATGTGAGCAGTAGAGTAATTATGATTGTCTTGTTTGGCTTCTCTTTTGCAGTCCTGGTACCTGGGCTAGTTTGGTCCCTTTCCAAGTATCAAACAGGACATCAATCCTGCCAAGTAATGTCCAAAACTATGGACTAAATATAATTGGAGAACCCTTTCTTCAAGCAGAGACGAGCAATTGAAATAAATGAAACATAAAATAGAAAGAATGGACAAGTGGAAAAGAAAAAAAAAAAACACGAAAGAGAAGATATACTGACCAGCATTTGCAGCACTTACAATCACTGATTCCTTTAACCTTTTTAGTACTTACAGGACCTGCAAAGCAATGCAAGATATTACTTTTCAGGACTTCGGAGCACATAAGGGGTTAAGGCGGAAACAGTCGTGACACTGAAAGGGTGGCTAATATATTTCACGGAGGGTAGAATGCAACTGATGTCCACTGGGAAATAGGCACTCTTTCTCCACGACGATATATTTTATATGACTTTTCTAGATGCCTTAATAATTGCATGATAAGCTAGTCCTGTTTGGTTTTAGTCTTCTTGTTGTTTACGCATGGGAACACTTGTCCCATCTTTCTCATAAAAGAAAGGCTGTGAGGCAGCAAAAGAGCTGCAAAAACGGGCCCCAAGGCCACCCTTACTATGGATCTCCTTACATAGAACAGTTGTCATTCAGCATGTGGAAAGCAAACATTATGTGACCTTCAATCATTAATATCAGGAAGAGACGTAACTACAAGAATCCCTGCTATACACCGTGCTTGTTTTTGGTGTGCTACCCAACTTGTCAGCAGACTTGTGTCCATCAGATTATAGCTGAAATTAATTGCCTTTGTACATTTACAGAGATCCCTCAGTAATCAATGGAACAATGGGATGTAATGCCCAGAAAATTAAATTAGAGGCAAGTGCTATTAAATTCTTTTTTAATGGGGCATAATTATAGTTAGTCCTCTGGCCCTCTGACTCTAAACTGTAGGGCTTGTAAAGCTATTATCTGCACAGTGCCAGATAAAGCCTCTGATTTTTACAAGTGGTCATCACTGGTACTGACAGGAAAAAATAGATTAAGATTATTTAATTCCCTCAATGTATGAGGGGCCTTTTAGTATAAAAGCGGCAAATCCAGACAAATCATGATTCTGAACTATAATATTAATTAATTCCTAGCACTTATATTGGTCAGGCGGCTTCTTCGGAGCCGAATACCTTATTTATTTTATCATATCGGTTGAATTGGGTAAATGGGATGGGTTTCAGCACTAGAAAGACAAAGCAATTAGACAGAAACACATACAGTTCAAGCTGATGATGTTCATCATGTAACGAAAAGACTGCTACCATGTACTTCAGCTGAAATGTGCATGGTGCTGGTATCATGTTGCTCCAAAAATACAGATCTTCAAATTTAAAAGAAATTTTGCATGACCTATAGAATTATGCCTCCTTATATCACAAGGTAAAAAGTAGTAAAGTACAGTTTCCAACAATTCTAATTTGCACGAAAATATAGAGTCCACATTACGTGCCTTGCCTTGAATTAAAAAAAGTGACATCACAAAACTTATTTTGCTGCATTTATTATTTTAAATCTCTACCATTTTTATGACAAAAATATTTTGTACTCCACAGGGAAAAGATCAATTATGTGACATCCTGGATTTTTTAAACAGTTATACATTTATAAAGCATATCATGGCTGTGTATAATTGCCGCTTAAAAATAGTAATCAACCAGCAATATTTTCAGTATTTTGGTGTTTTTCTATTAACCTTTCATGTTTTTCATCTTCCAGTTAATGTGGGGAAGGAGGGAGGGCGGGCAGGAAGGGGGTTAAAATTTTTACAAATTATGCAATACCACGTTTTGCCTATGTAGGTAGTGCTTTTAGCAGTATTTGGTTATTTTAGGTAATTTCGCAGATAAAGAAAAAACATAAAAAAGAAGAAAAAAAAGAATTTAATGTATGCTTTTTTTTTTCAATTGACCAAAGTGGGTACTGCTATTTTTGCAGTGTGATGAGGTCCTTTTGTGTACTGACATGGAGAGGGAATTTTGTTTTATATATATGCGTATAAATATATATATAAATATATATTATGGGTGGGCGCTAGGAAAAATGGAATTTCGAGCTCTTTAGAAGACTGCTGAACAGCAGAATGCCCATATGGAGCGGCCATGACTGCAAAGTGACCGATTTTATCTACTGTAATTAAAAATTATATACATTTGACGTCTCAAAAAGAGCAAATTTTACCTAATTAAACTTGACCTAATATAATGATTATATACCCTTGAAATACTGGAATACGTCATTAGACTTGAAATATTTCACTGTAGCCTCAAATGGCCTGGACCACAGGGTTTCACAATGAAACTATTCTCAATGAATACAGAAGATACACAAATACATAATAGGGCATTGCACTTAAATTGCAGTTATTTCCACTTATTGTTTCCTATTGACTATAAAGCCTTAATATTTATAAGGAGTAACAGTACATATATACATTATGCTATACATGTATGCATTTACATATACACGTGTATACCTTCCTTTCATGACCACTAGAACAGTGTGACACTACGTTGCCTCCTTTGGAAAGCTCTGTTTATACCACCACACTAATATACCCTACATGAGCATTATTCTGCACAATTCTTCCAGAGCGATTTTCCTCCACATTATTTGGTCAAGCATATCCCATTTGTCCCTTTATCAAAGATTCATCAGGGTTCCTTAAGCAGTGACCCGGCACAGACAGCAGTTAATTTTAATTGATGGCAGTCATTGATCACTTTACAAGGCAAAGGACAACTGCCCAGTGAATGTTCTCTATTTAATATGATTTTACTCACCACCCAGTGTGAATGCACTCATCAGTTAAGTACTCATAAGTGAAACATGGCAGCAGAATTGTGGAACCCTGGTGACCACATCCTCATACAATTACATTTATTATTGTTCTCACTGCCAGTCACCTAATGAATAGATATGACTGGGATTATGTGGCGACTCCATTTGATTCACCCACTCAGGCAGATCACTAAAATGCTCAATAGCACAGCAGGAAAACATGAACTTGTGCAAACCACTACAATGATAATTATCCTTATATCAACATGCTCATTAATCTCCTCTTTATTAGGGCTAGTTGTCAAGGACAATCAATATTACAAGGAAAAAGGCTGTATTTGTATATTTGCACTTTTACCAAACGTAAAGGACATTTTAGGTATAATTATTCTCTTCTAATGAGGCCCAGAAAATTGCAGACAGTGTTTGCGGAATATATTAATTTACAATGTTCTTACTGCTCTCTTGTTTGATCCAGTTACCTTTTCAGCAGGGTTTCTCAACACGTGGTTTTATTTGATTGGAAGTTTTTTCATGGAGTAATTCATTGCAATGGCAACAATTAAAATTTTTAGAATTATTTGTTGTATTACTAAACTCTTTAAATTTAAGAGACATTTGTTATGATGCCCTTACACACTTTGTGCTTTTCCACCACAGAAAGCTCAGTGTTCTCTATCTTAAGATGTCTCTGGAGGTATATTACACAACGCCTGTTGAGAAATCTTGCTCTATAAACTAAAGGAAAGTATTATTTCAATTTGGCCTGCAACTTTAAAAAAAAATTCTGCTCCAAAAAGCCAGTGGTCCTTCCTTCCCCATTGTTGAGATGACGTTTTAGCATTACCACACATTTAATCATCCCTTGTGCACTGTTCTGTTTCTTATTTAATTGCTTTGCAGTCTTGGCCTCTTGGTGTTGCCCCTGAAGTGTGTTTCCCCTAGAGTGACATGAACATTTTAAGGCATACTTTCTGAAAGGGAATAAAAACAGTGAAGGAAACTGTACATAGACATGGCAAAAAAGGAAATCCTAAATTATAGCAATATAGTTATGGGGTAAAGTTCAGATGGGCAGCTTGAAAAACAAATATGTGAATGAATCTGTGAAGCTGTAAGTAGCGAGAAGTGAGGGTCTTTGTAATGAACCTTGCCGACAGTTATTTGTACACTGTATAGTTTTGTTATGATTTTTGTTGTATTACACGTGCCCTCATTTGTAAAGCTACCTTTTTAGCATTTGCAATGGGAATATATTTTGTTTCCATTTTTTAAAGTAAACAAGAATATTGCTTGTATAGGAACTGGACTTGGGTTAAAACTCTCCGGATCCTTAATTTATGTATTTGAAAAATAATAAAATAAAAAAAAGTTTAAAAGTGCTGTCCATGTTAGGGTTTGTTTCAGAGTTGCCTATACTTAAAAAGTGTAGGTTGCTAGTCATTTAAGAAAAAAAAATGTAAATGGAGAAAAGTTATATTTTATGAAGGTTATTTTGTTGTATTTAGTATTTGAAAAGTTGGTTTTTGGAGCATTTCAGAATGTTGAAAGCATCACTGTCTTAGTACATATGTGACTGTCCTCTAGCAAAATGCATTATGTGATTGTTAATTCATGTTGGTATTTAAGAACTGAGTGCACCCAGCACTCCCTGAAAAAGCCTAGAATTTAGAGCAGTAAGTTTAAAGTCACACATGACCATGTCCTCAGGGAGCATAAATTTCGGATTTGCAACTTGTAGCTTCACAAGGACTTAATGGAAAGAGATTGCATAGGATGCATTCATCAGTTATACTATCCATTTTTCTTTCTTCTGTATGAAACTATGGTTGGTGAAGACAAAAGCCAAATGGGACACCCTGTTATGTTGATGGATAAGGGAAGAAATATATGGCCTTCCACATTAAGCAAATCAGGAGTCACTTGTTTGAAGTGTTCTCTGAGATTAAAAAACCTGTAGAAATTATCTCATAATTTTTGTACAGTATTTTTGGTTAATGAAAGCTCTATGATGTTGTTGGGAGTTAGGCCCCAAGCATAGTTTACATGTTCCTGTCAAGGTCTTTTGTTGACATTAACCAGCAGCATGCTTCATGGACATTCATCTTTTTTGTTTCACAGAAAAATATTTAAACATGCAGGCTAAGCAATTTCAACAGGTTTGGTTGAACATTAATACTCCATTTGAATTGAAGGATCTACAAACATTGTCCTTCAGAATTGCACTTTCTGCTAGTTTCCCTGTACTTTTCCCTGTACCACAACCTCATTGTGTAGGCATGTGTGAGCAGTTCAGTTGGAACATAAAGTAAACAACTGTCTTTGCCCCTTCACCCTTCACAATGACCCTTGCATGAAATTGCCATGACAATTATTTGTATTGTTTCCACGCCACAACTCTGTCGGTCACATTTTTGATACTTAAAGGGGGCAAAGGAACTAGCTGGAGACGGTCAATTTTTACATATTTTGTTGCAATTGATTTCCTTCAGTGGTTGTAAGTAGTTTTTTCTATGCTATAAAGGGTTCAATAGTTATTACTCTTTAGAAATATCTGTGTGTTGCAGTTCAATTGTATGTTGTGAAATATTGAGCTTTAGTGCTACTTGCTGACCACGCTTTCTTCGTTGTTATCCTACAAAAGTCTGGCACCTTTGAAAGCAGAGTCACCTGGTTACGCTGAAGCTAGTGTTTGTAGTACTTTATTTTTGACAGAATGGTTTTGAACTGTGCTACAGGGACTAATGTGGCAAATGTATCTCTTTATGCAGAAGGATGTTTTCGTGTTTGTTTTTTTTTTAAAGAAGTATGGCTTATTATGCATTTTTCATTGAGGGCATTGAAGTTGCACGGACTGATAAAATGTTGATGCAAAACGAGAAAGAAAAAAAACCAGCAAAATGTTTACCAAAAACTCAAAATAAGTTAGCAGTGCCTGTTCAATTTCACAGTCTCACTGTTGAGTTCAGTTGTAAATATGTTTCAGAATCTCTTCTTCACAGATAAATAATAATAATTAAAAAATACACCATGTAGAATGTGAGGGGGTAACTCAGTCCCAGGCCTGGGCTTCTGAAAAAAACCTGACATCTGATGAGATGTTCTTTATCGAACTTTCTTTGTGCTTGTCTTATAGGACTTATTAGAAGCCTGGGAAAAGGTTACCCCCATATCAATGATATTTCTCTGAGAACAACCTTTTTGTAGGACTGTGTGTTTCTTTAGATACATTTAGTACAACTGTAGGTGACTAGTAGTCAGTTTATTGCTTGCTAGCTACACACCAGGGTTGATCCATTTTAAAACTTTTGGCACATCTTGTACCATTTTACTCCTCTTCATAGAACATATGCATGTTTTCCAAATGGTATTACATTTTCAAATTATTTGTATAGTCAAGATGTATTTGTCTTTATCATTGGTACTCAATGTTTGTCCATAACCAGCCACCATCCTTACATGATCTACTAGACCATAATTTAAATTTCCTCCATTGTTGTATAGATTTTTACCACCACTGCAAATATTTGGGATAGATTTACTGGACAATAGACAAACCATATGTGTATAGCAATCAGATCCTTGGAATGTCTAGTCAGACATTT
The DNA here is from genome assembly GCA_900303285.1 of Rhinella marina. NCBI lineage: Eukaryota > Metazoa > Chordata > Amphibia > Anura > Bufonidae > Rhinella > Rhinella marina. Next base: position 93,470 of record ONZH01001904.1, on the reverse strand, counting down.
TTTGTTTATTTCTCCTAATTGAGGCAAGTTTCAAGTTCATTTGAGAAGCCGATTGTGAAATCTTCATCAACATTGTTTTTGCATGATTTCATTCCATTTTCATGATTTTTCTCTGCTCACAAACTCTTATACTTGCACATTGCTCAATGTTTTAATTTTCTAGCTGCTAAATTTGTACTACTACAATTAATCTTAACCCATTGTTATTAGTAAATCTATCCCAATGTTATATTGGCCTCTAGCGTGACCAGAATGTTAGTACTGAGAAGGACTATTTGAAAAATGTATGTTTCCAACAAAGGTTGAGTATCACTGGGTTAGATGTATCTGAACTTTCGGGTCTCTAGGACAAGGCTGAACCTACAAACAATATGAGTTTAACATGTCATGAGTTTGAATAATTAAGCTTTTTTTTCGGGTGGTAATTTCATTGCAAGCAACAAATGAGCTCCAATTTGCCATAAGTTTTAAACTGGTGTAAATCAAGCTTGACTTAATGTGATTGTTACTGTTATATCCAGCCTATACTGCTAGCAGCTGCTCATACTGCAGTCAATTACTGGAAGCGGATATATTTCCTATGCAAAAAACTGTTTAAACAATAAAATGAGCTATGCTACAGATGCGCTTTTCTGTGTTTTTATTCCATTTCATTTTCTAGGCATTCTTCAAGGTGAAATGACTATAATTATCAATAAGTGTTGATTCTCTGTTATACATACAACTGTTTAGTGATCAGTTCACAAGTATCTGAAGATATGTATCAATGATGATTCTTTTCAGATACTCCTATATTGCTTCCATTTATGCTATGATTTCAGTGACTGCTATAGCATCCAATCTCTTAGGTTACACATCTCAGTACGGAAATGAAGTTTCTTATCTAGAATAAAAAAGTAGTGTTCTATATGGTTTATTAGCTTCATTTACTTGCAGACTGCACACTCCATTTATTAAGAGACTTGAAATGCTGCAGCCCTTTACTTCATCCTTGCTTTTGTCAGCTGCAAGAGCAATAAAGACAGAATGATACATTATAGACACTATCACATATGTGGCATCCCAGCACGTGTTATGGGGTTGACTTCAAGATATTGATCTATCTCCACTCACTCAATCCTTTACACATCTTTCAGTTCAGGCTACAAACAGAACATAAATCACACTCCAAACACAGGCCATGCACCCCAAATACACTTTTATCCACCCATCCTTACCTCTGATGAGGTGCCAATCTGTTAATACACTAACAAGGCTTAAAGGGAATGTGTCACCAAAAATTTTATCTGCCAGTTAAAACCAAGTAGTAACAAATCTCCTTTTTATTCCAATCTGTTTTTTTTTTTTTTTTTTTTACTGATTGTAGATTTTTTTATTCTATTTCCTGAACATTATTATGGGGGCTGCTATCTTGCCTGAGCTGTTCTGAACAGCATTTAGAAAACATTAATATGGGGCATAGACACCATATGGGGCATAGACACGATGGTCAGGAGGGGGCCTCATAGACCTTTATGGGAGAGTTTTCTGGGCATGCGCTGTGACCTGTGCAGACGTCATTGTACAAGGAGGGAGTGGATAAGCTTTGACAAACACCTATTGTGAATGGTGGATCCTATCTATACACAGAGATGATATAATTACAGGCAGGATTAGAATGAGTTAACTGTTGTAAAGTAATCTGTACAAACCAAGAAGTGGCACCAATTATTAGACATATTGGCCAGTGTGAAAACTGCAGGATTTTTGGTTTTAGTTTAAATGTAAAAAGTTACATGGAAAATTAAAAAAAAAATATTTTAAAATATGTTAAACATAAAAAAGTGACTTAAACATCAGCTCATTTCTGATGACACATTGCCTTTCAGTGTCACATCCCCCACTTTACATTGGCCAAAAGACAAGCCCCCTCAACTCTGGCTATTGGTATAGCACATACTTATTACTTTTCTCCACAAATACAGTCATGTCACATTTTAGACATATATTAGAAAAGATGAGGTAGTGAAAATTCAAATGGACTCTTTATTAGCCCATTATTATGGGTAAATAAAGAGCCCACTTGAAATTCTTTCATTTGAATTGGAACACTGCCTCATCTTTTCCCTGTTTACATTAAGAAGACTCTGGGTCAACGGCCTTGGGAGGATTTCTTGCACCATTTACCTCAATGTGGCACTACTTGCTTTTGTTTTTTGGATACAAAGATACTAGTTACTTTTGTTTGTTATATAGATACAATAGATAGATAGTATGTCTTCTCCATGACTAGAATATCATCATATCAAGTTCTTCAAGCAAGAAACCTGTAGTTATGAGTTACATCATATATTATAGGAAGAGGCCACAGGATGCATTAAAACAGACATATTAACATAGGTTACAGGTAAGATGTTTAGAAAGTTGCACAATAAGTGTTCTGACCAATTAGGGGGACTTTTTGTGGTTGTGAACCAACATCTACTAAATGTACAAATAAATGCCAAATAAAGTTGGTAATGCAAATCCCAAATTTTTACATATTGTCACTTGGTTCATTTTCTGTTGTTGACAGGTATGATAGAGTAGCCTCAATTTGTGTGGACTATTTAGTATCCAGTGATTGGTGGTCAATGATTCAGTTATTATTCATTAACAACAGTATTGGTACATACATCTTAATCATTGAATTCAGGTGTTTCATTCAGTCCTATTGCCACAGGTGTAATAAATACAGCACTTGGCCATGCGGCCTGCCTTTCCAACATTTGTTAAAGAATGGTTGTTTTAAACAGCTCACTGAATTCCATCATGTTATTATAATAGGATGTCATCATTGTAACAAGTCAGTTTGTGGAATTTCTTCCTTCCTAGATATTCCACAATCAACTGTGAGTGGTATTATTGCAAAGTTAGATGCGTTTAAGAACCACAGCAGCTCAATTCCTGCACCTACACTATCCTTGCATTGTAAATAAATGGCGCGCAGCTTTAAATGCTTGGTGCCACTGCTGTAAATGTATGGTGAATGGCATCAAGGGCTTAAAGAAAGGGATGCCCCTGAGACCTCAGCAATACCAAAAGGCCTGGAAGAATGTGGTAGACAACTGAAGTGGATGATCGAAGAATTCTTTTTGTTGTAAAAAAAATAATCTAAAGCAGAACAAGAGATGAGTTCATGAATGTATATCTAGAGTGTTTATCTTAATATGTAAACAACTGGTTACTCTAAAAAAGTGAAAGGCCAGATTAGACTTTTCTAACTCATCAAAATTATTTATCATCTATGCAAACGCTGGAACCCCCTGAATTTTTGAGAATAAGGGTTCACTGAGTCCTGTGTGTGAATAAAATAATAGTGTACATAGCAGTCCACTGCTTCATTCACTATTATGGGACCGACAGAGCACTGTCCACATCAACCTCATAAAAGTTAGTAGAGAGGTGTATTGATGCGCAGTCCCGTTCCATTCAGAAAGGGGACTTAGGGACCTCTTTTTCTGGATTGTGCACGCTCTCGGCAGTCAGATCTCCATGGTCCATTAATTGTCCTATCCTATTCCTGGTAATTCATATTTTACGTGGTATATACTCTTTTGTTAGAAGTGGGAAGTTTATTTCCATATAATTCAGCTTTTCTTCTGGAAAAATGGTCTAATATCCCAGTACACAGTGTTCAGGATTTTCATGACCGTATTCCAAAGTGTAATAAAGCAAAAAAGGCTTAGAGTGGTCATAATCCGCATTGTTTCCTCGATATTTATAGAGATATGACAAGAAAAGGCTATGATGTTTACAACACTAGGATTTAGTTTCCTGTGATCCAAAGTAAAGAATGATATTAAAATGAATAACTTTATACAGAAAGGGGTGGTGGGTTCAAATGTGGCAGCAGATCTGCAGCATTTTACAGTGCAAGCAAAGTGGATGAGATTTTAGAAATCTTATCCATGCACTAGAGAGAAAACCTACAGCATAAACTGAATTGCGTTGCTGGTCTTCAGGATGTCAATTTATGCTGCGGGTATTACCCGTGGCTTTCAATCGTTGCAATGCAAAGGTTGAAAGTAGAGGAGGACGCAATGCAATTCCATCAGTGATGTTGCTGTGAAAATCATTTTGGATATTTTTTTTCCTGTGGCAATTTTGCTCTCTATCCACTGCGGAAACTCCAGGATGTACCCTTAGGACTTGTCCTCTCCTCGCAGCAAAACATTCTGCATTAAATCTACACTCTACATAGAATTTACCATCAAATTTACCCCTCTGCATTGAATGGGGTAAAAATCCTGAGTATAGGTCAACTTAAGGCGGTGACAGTCTTCAGCGAAATTTCTGCTAACAAAATTCCATAGCATGTCGATGAGGTTTGTTCAGATTCAAATGCACTCATCCCATCCAGCCTAGTACATATCTTGTTATGGATTTCATATTAAAGCCCCCATACACATTAGTGTGCTGTTGGTCAAACCCACCAAAAATAGGTTCATCCAAGACTCTAATGTATATGGGGAGCTACCGACTCCCACCTGACAGATGATGTCAGGGGAGAGAAGGATTACATAATTCTCTTAGATCATGTGTATAATCTGAGCATTTATCTACATGATTGTTGCATAGGATATACAACACAGTAATATTCTAAGAGAATTAAGTAACATAATAGACCTTTATTTCTGATATGTAAGGACTTTATAATGAAAGAGTCTGTTCCACAGGATTCGCTCTTAGCAAATATGGTGCCAGTGTTCAAAAGGGATCAAAAACTAAGCCCAGAACCTATAGGCCCATCCATAAGTCTAACATCTGTGGTAAACTGTTTAAAGGTTTTTTAAGAGATGCTATCCTAGATTATCTCAAAGAAAATAAGTGTATAAGGCCATGTCAGCGTGGCTTCATGAGAAGGTAAGTTCTAGACTTGACCGGGGTGAGTCAATGGATGTCATATATCTTGACTTCTCCAAAGCATTTGACACTGTACCACATAAAAGGTTAATATATAAAATGAGAATGCTTGGCCTGGGAGAAAATGTCTGTATGTGGGTAAGTAACTGGCTCAGTGATAGAAGACAGAGGGTGGTTATTAATGGTACACACTCAGATTGGGTCACTGTCACTAGTGGGGTACCACAGAGGTCATAATTGGGTCCTGTTCTCTTCAATATATTTATTAATGATCTTGTAGAAGGCTTGCACAGTAAAGTGCCAATTATTTTCTGACAATAGTAAACTGTGTAAAGTAATTAACACAGAAGAGGACAGTACACTGCTATAGATGGATCTGGATAGACTGGAGGCTTGGGCAGAGAAGTGGCAGATGAGTTTTATCACTGACAGGAAGTCACCAGTACATACTAAATGGTAGAACACTGGGTTAGGCTTCTTTCACATCTGTGATATGCCTTTGGCAAACTGTTCCAGGAGAGAACAGCCTGCCGCAGCTCTCTGGATCTGGCATAGCCAAATATTATTGCAATGCCCACTAGCCCCATTCACTATAATAGGATCTGGTGGAGATCTGACCGTTTCCCATAAATATGCCATGATTCAGCCAGACAAAAAAAAATGTTGCATGAAGCATTTTCTTGTCCGGCATATTTGCCGGGTAGCAGCCGAATCTCCGCTGGATCCCATTATAATCAATGGGGCCAGCGGGCATTGCATTAGCATCCAGGTATACTGTATCCACAAAGCTCCAGCAGGCTCTTGTCTGCTGGAGACCTGTAATGCAGATGTGAAACTAGCCTGACACTGACTAACATGCTATACTGTAGCAACCAGTGTCAAGCAGACATAACAGAGCTAGAGAGGGTTCAGAGGAGGGCAACTAAGGCAATAAATGGCACGAATGGGTGGACTACAGTACCCAGAAAGATTATCAAAATTAGAGTTATATCTTTTAGAGAAAAGATGACTGAGGGGAGATCTAATAACTATGTATAAATATATCAGGGGTCAGTACAGAGATCTCTCCCATCATCTATTTATCCCCAGGACTGTGGGACTGTTCCAAGGGGACATCCTCTGAGTCTGGAGGAAAGAAGTCTACACAAAGATACAAGGGGATTCTTTACTATAAGAGCAGTGAGACTCTGGAACTCTCTGCCTGAGGAGGTAATGATGGTGGCCTGGATGTATTTCTGGAGTGTAAAAATATTACAGGTTATAGTTATTAGATTTCTAGAGAAGGGTCATTGATCCAGGGAGTCATTCTGATTGCCTGATTGGAGTCTGAAAGGAGATTTTTGCCCTCCTTAGGACCAACTTTGCAGGATAACAGGCTGAACTAGATTGTCAGATGTCGTTTCAGCCTTACAAACTATGTTGCTATGTTACTGTGTCCCCGCTGTCATTTTGTATTTACCTTCTATTTCTTGTCCTTGATTTTGTCTTCTAGCACTTCACATACAATGAATGGATTTACCGATCACAGAACACTGAAGAGCCTGCTTTCATTTGAGATCAGAGCGATGTAAAATATGTGCATTTGGTTTTGTGTAGATAGTGTGTATCCTGTCAGATAAGAAAGCACCATGATGCATATTAATAAGATAATTTCCCCCACTCTTTATTTCATGCAATTTCTCTTCCAAAAAATCAGCCCCATCCATATTTCTTGCCGAGGCGGTGGTTGGCTTAATTTAAGACGGTTAAAACAGCTGCTCGTCAGCTTTCCAGCCACACGTAAAATTTGAGCGATTTCTGTGTGGCAGCCAAAGAGGAAAATAGATGGTCATGTGTAGTATTTTACCCAAAGAGGGGAAACAGGACATGTAAATGAGCATGATTAAAATGCTACAGATGTGCCAGTGTTCACACCTGCCTTCCCAAATTGCTTGTCTCTTCTCATGCTCTCTTGGGTATATCAGTCTTGCCAAAAAAGAAAAAGTTATTAGAAGAAAGCAAATTATGCATTTTTTGCCAGACAATTGTTAAACTATGTCATTTAAAATACTTTTCATTAGTTGACTTTGGTTATGGTTAGTTGCAACATAAGTCAAGTGCCAGCCGCAGTGACTTGCGTGCCTACATCCAACATATCTAACATTTTGAAGACTATACAATTGTATGTGTATATACTATATATAGAGGGGTTCAGGTGCATGCTACCATGGCTGCAATGCAAAAGCAAACAAGGACTCTCTTGGGTTTTGAGAGGCAGGACTGTTAGTATAGGTCCTGTCTGATAGAAGCCACCTTGTCACTGGTAGATGAGCCCGACATATTCTTGATCAAAAATATGAGCTTCCAATTTTCATCTAATAAGTGCAGTAATGCAGTTCACATTTAATCATGTTTTCAATGTTTGCATGTGCCATGGTGCATAAAGCAGTGTGCTGCTACTTGTAGTTCTTGTTAGTATATATAAATACTCACAAATGTAGTTTTCGAAGCCAAAATCATATATACACTCCTCAACATTGAAATTGCTACACAAAGAAGGACAAGTCATACGGTTATGCGAATCAAGGAAGTAGCAGGTGTTGATAAGTTCTGTAGATTATCAAATTTTCAAGCACCTACCTCTAATTTGTGGCATTTGGAAGTGACATTAAAGCCAGATTGAAAGCAAAATTGTTCAGCCACATGAAAGCTCAAAAATCGGATCAAGTCTGTGGACTGTGGGATGCCTCCTGTTCATCAGCACACCAGTCAGCTCCACTGTCGCAACCTGAGAGGGGCAAAATTCTTGAACTGAGAGATCTCGGTTTATCACTCCAGCAGATCACTACATGCATAGGCCGAGATGTCAGCTCTGTTCAATGTTGTGTGTCCCAGTGATTGGAAGAACAACAAAGAACTGGATTGACAGCAAATGATGCATAGAGGTGAACCTCTGCATGGACAGATCATGATTTAAAGAATGGCATTTAGGTATATATTCTGTACTGCAAGTGAAATTGGACGTCACATCCCAAACCTACGGCATCAAGCAGTATCTACGCAAACCATAGTTTTTATTTATTTTATTTTTATAGCATTCACCTGACAGAGTTTATCATGTAATATTTTTATAGAGCAGGTTGTTACGGATGCGGCAATACCCAATTATTTTTATTTTTGTTAAGTTTTACACAATTAAAGCATTTTTGAATAGCATTAAATCTTGCTTTTGTGTTGCCATTTCATGAGAGTCATATTTTTTAAAATTTTTCTGATGATTGTCTTAGGTAGGGTCTATTTTTTTGCAGGATATGATGACAGTTTGATTGGTACCTTTTTGGGATACATACAACTTTTTGATCCCTTGGTATTACAGTTTTTGTGAGGCAAGGTGACATTTTGGCATAGTTTTTTTTTTTTTTTTACATTTTTTTACAGCATTAACCTGAGGGGGCATATCATGTGATATTTTTATAGAGCAGGTTGTTGTGATTACGGATGCGGTGATACACAATGTATTATTTTTATTTTTGTTAAGTTTTACACATTAGATGCATTTTTGAACAGAATAAAATCTTGTTTTTGTGTTGCCATTTTCTGAGAGACATATTTTTTTTATTTTTCAGGTGATTGTCTTAGGTAGGAGCTCATTTTTTGCGGGATGAGATGACTGTTTGATTGGTACCATTTTGGGGTAAATATGCCTTTTGATCGCTTAGTATTACTTTTTTCCTTATTTTTTTTATAATTTTTTAACTTAATTTTGGGAAAACAATGTTTTTTTTACTTGAAACTTTGATTTTTTTTATTATGTAAAACAATTTTTGTAACTTTTTTTTTACTTTATTTTTTGTCCCACTATGGGACTTCACCTTTTGGGGGTCTGATCCTCTGTACAATGCATTATATCTGTATTGTAATGCATTACCTGTAAGTGTATTACACAGGGGGCTGGGTCTCACAGACTTACATGGAAGACAATACACTGCAGCACGGGGACCCAAAGAGCGCAGGGACTCAACAGGGATAGCACACTTGCTGCAGTCAGCTCTGACCGCGGCATAGCAAGGGTTAATGCATACAGCAGGGGCCTGGCTATAAGTGACTGCCGGACCCCTGCCGCTGATTGGTCGGGCGCAGCTCCTGCACCCGCCCAATGAGTGCTCTGTAGCTGTAAGGCGCTGTGATTTAAGGCACAGTTCCCAGCGCCGTAGAGTTATGATGCTGTATTCTACGGGTTAAAGGGAAACCATCATATTAAACATGCATACCTAGCTATGGGCAGCACATTTTACAGTAGTGCAGATGGGCAGATTAATTGATTTTTCGTTTTGTTGGAAGAGATTCAGTATCACTTGTAGAGCTTGTTCTCTGAGTGTCACAAATGGGAGGTCTTTTTTTGTTCCAGAAGAGGAGTGTGAAGATGAGTGAACTCCTCTGCACCTAATTAGGCCATTTATTGACGCGTTTATTAACCCAGACGTTTACTAGTCCTGATCACGGCACTAAATAAGTTGTACCAAACACACCACAAACACACAAACATTAATAATGTTTACATCTTTCATTGTATCTATCATGTCTATATTGATCTATAAAGTAAAATATACAGACTGCTCCTCTAGTGATTCTGGTAAAATACTGCAATTAGTGTTTAGCGAATCGAAGCATCTGAAGCATTATTTGATCTGAAGTTTATGAAAAATTCGATTTGCCATGAATCCAAATTTCCTGGCCGTTCATTTCAGTTGAGCATAGGGAGGGATGTGACAAGTGCAAATGCGCTAGGGACAGTGTTGCTGCAAACAGTTAAAAAGAATATTGTAGAGGGACAGTGCAGGGAGATCGTAGGGAGAGTTTTTTGAGACTGTAGGGAGAGCATAGGCAGAATGCAAGTTGAGTGTAATCGCTACATTTATCTTGTTCAATTGCTGTCATTTTAGACAAAAACTTACTGTGTATAAGACTCTGCATTAAAGTGGGTCTAATATATTGTCGCATATATTTTGTTCAGCTGCTGCGTCATTCATAGTTAATCTGTCATTTTACACATAGACTTACTGTGCGTCAGACTCAGTATTAAAGGGGTGGTTTAATATATAGTTGTGTTTAACTTAGTCAACTGCTGCTGCATTCACAGATAATCTATCATGTTACACATAGATTTACTTTGCATCAGAATTAAAGGGTGGTCTAATATATCACAGTCTTTATCTTATTCAACTGATGCAACATTCACAGTTAATCTGCCATTTTACACATAGACTTACTGTGCGTCAGACTCTGTATTAAAGGCTGTCTAATATGAGACCACGTTTATCTTGTTCAACTACTGCAACATTTATAGTTAATCTGTTATATTACTGATACAGTTACTGTAAACTATGGCCAGACAGTTGCTTGGGCCCTCCAAAGGAATGGGCAGTGGCAAAAATGTTGCTGTAGCTGGCATAAGTAGTAGCAGAAGAAGGAGTGGTAGCACCCACAGCAACAGGCCAAAGCTGCCACTTGCAAACAGCAGTCCTGTTTTGACCAAAAATCCAGCTGTACTGGAATGGTTGACTCGCTTTTCAACATCATCTTAACTGACAACAGATACACACAACCAGGAATCGGTGGATTACTCTTACACCACACTTAGTTGGCATGGTCCAGGTACTGCCTCTGTGCCCTCACCTGTCCTGAACCTGCCTCTTGCTTTTGCTGCTCCTTCTGCTGGCCAAGTAATGTATGCCACCAACTCTGCTCCACTTTTCATGGACAATGAGCTTTGTGAGGACAGTCAGTAGTTACAGGCTAGCCCAGACTTGGAGGAGAGGTCCGTTGTGGAATCCTCTAGGCATTCAACTACCGATGATGATAGTAGGGTGGGAGCACATGCGAGAGGTCAGGAACGTGTGCAAGAGACAGGTGAGGGTGATACAAGTGATGACTGAACAGATGTAGATGATGTAGCCGATCACACATGGGAGCCTCATCATCATCATCAGGGACTGAGAGTGACAGTGTGCCCATGAGACAGCAGGGTGGAAGTGTGTCCATGAGACAGCAAGGTGGAAGCATGCCAATGAGACAGCAGGGTGAAAGCAGTAGGAGATCTGCAGCCAAATGTGGGAGGGGTACACCATCTGCAACTCGGGAGATTACCTTTGAGGAACACACTAGTAGTGCACAGTTTCTTAAATGCAGCGTCAGGCAGGCATCACGCGGGGTTGAGGGAAAGTGCCTTACTCCCCAGTCACTGGGGGATGTTAGCGTGGTAGTATGCAGGATGTGTGGGCAGAAGATGAGATGCGGCCAGGGTGCTAATGATGGCACAACGGTCATGCATCCACACATGGAGCATCACCATAAAATAGCGTGGGAAATCCGTGCCACTCATTTAGTGTTACAGCCTGATGCAGCAACCATTGCATCTCCCACCGGCCCACAACCCCTCTCCAGCAGTCAGGGCTCATCAATGTCAGCAGAACCAAGCTGTTGTTTATTCCCATCGTCTTCAGTGTCGTCTGTTTCTCTTGATGCTCCTCCTCCTCGACAGCAGTTAATCACCTAGGTGATTGCAAAAAGACAACAGTATGCGTGCACTCAAGCAACAACACAGAAACTGGTAGTACTGTCCCTTTCTTTCCATGTAGTTGACTATGGAAGTAGTATGTAGTAGAATACGGAAATCATTCTTTTTTTATGCACCCCTGAGGGGGGCTAAGTCTCAGTGATGACCATCCTCATATTTTTCTGTCTTTATTTCTTCCAAATCATCCTTTGACGTCTCCGTGTCCAAGAAAAGTCAGTTAGATGCAGAGAGAGGAGGAGCTGGATATTCCTGATTGACATATCATCGGTATTAGATGATGTGAAAAAGCAGATAGCAGAAGAAGGGTTCTAAGACCTATAGAGTAAGAGAGCAGTTGGGGTTGGAGAAGTGGGTTTGCAACTAGGGGCTGAGGGCTTTCTTCTTCTGTCACTCCGGGAATGCCCCATGACCGTTTTTCTCTCCTCTTTTATCAGTTTGTTGTATCCAACTGCCAGTCACCTGCTGCGCCATGAGGTGCTCTTCATATGTAGTTTCAGGATGTAGGGGTTAAAGGTAAGTAAAACTTTAGTTATTAGGTAAAGTGTATATAGTGGTCAACTATTGGCCCCATGTGGCCCCTTTATGAAATTCTCATACAAAAACAGCATTTTCATGAGATAGCAGGCCACAACATATATGGCAGGTACTAGTTTTCAGGCTCCTGTCCCTTATGGCAATAATCCTGATGCCATTTTTGATTCATATACCATGTTTGACCCATCTGGTTTTAACCCTAATTCATTATAAAAACGAAATACCATCCGGTTCATAGTATATATTTGTATAGTTTACGATTTTACACTTGAATTATGGAAATCATTCTTTTTTTTTTAAAGGGATTCATGTCTACAGTGTTAAAAATAATTTCTGTTCTTTCAGTAGTTTTCCATTTGACAGAACAGAGCCACTTACAATTTTAATGTGTATATTTTTATATTTATTTTCAGTCCATTTTTAAAAGTTCTTCATTGTTTGTATTGTTTTCATAGCATATAGTATGGGGCCCATTTTTGGTTTTGCATTTTTATTTTTTCCTCCCAACATTCAAATAGCCATAACGTTTTTAAATTTTCCATTCTTATAGCCATATAAGGGCTTATTTTTTTTGGAGATAAATTGTACTTTTTTAGAGCACCATATCTGTTATTGGAAAATGAGAAAAAAATAAATTGGGGTTAAATTGAAAAACATAAAAAAACTATTATGCCAAGGTTTTTGGGGTTTTACATCATGGCGTTCATTGTGCACTAAAATTGTCATAATATTTTTATCCTGTGTCTCAATATGAATACAACAATACCAAACTCGTATTTTTTTTAGTTTTAATACTTTTAAGAAAATAAAAAACCTTTGGAAAAAAAAAATCTAAATTTTCTTGCATCACCATTTTCTGACAGTCATAACTTTTTTATATACTTTGGTCTACCAAGCTGTATGAGGGCTTGTTTTTTGTGGGACGAAATTTAGATTTTATTGGTACCATTTTTGTGGTACGTATGACTTTTTGATCACTGTTATTATATATATTTTAATAGTCCAGACATTTTGTTTTTTTTTTGGTTGTATATGTAAAATAGGGAAATGGTGGGTGATTTAAACTTTTATTTTTTTTTTAACTTTTATATTTTATATTTCCCGACAGATGGGAAAATCTGCCAGAAATGACATTTTCACTAACTAACGTAAATGGAGCAAAAAAACAAAAACAAAAAAAAAACAATCAGCCACTTTTCAGACAGGTGTAATACAAAGAGGGGGTGGTATGCTGGGTTGTGCCCATACTAATGCAATACCTGGTCCTCCCGCAGTTCTTCAGAACAACTGGTAAGGCGCTTACTTATTTTCTGATGAACTGCAGGAGGTCCAGGTACTATGTCCATAATACTGAAGTAATAAAGCCCCCATATTATAGCCAACTGAAAGCAGTCTTAGTAAATGCATTATAAGAGGTTCAGGTATTAATAATTGTTAATTAGGATTACAGTCTGTATAGCGAGATGGAAAATCATACACTACATAATTCCCAATACTTGCATGATTGGTGCGGTTTTTGCATTTCAGTAACACATATAGCATTGCATGTAGACATGTGTGGTATGCATGAACTTCTCACATTTTACAGTTTTTGGAAGTTTTTGGATATTTTATTCATCATAGGAAATCTGATAGAGTATGCATTTTACTCGCTTGCTTATAAACCCAGTGTTAGGTGGTTGTGTATGTTATATTGTCCTCAGAAAACGTAGATTTTGGTAACATAGTTGTTGATTATTTTAAAACTAATGTAGAGGAAGACCATATATTACATGGCATCTGTTTCAGTGTTTTTAAGTGCACAAGTTCTTGATGTACACACTTGTGGAATGTATGGGATTTGCATACCTCACTATATGGGATTTGAATACCTAAGTTATGGTTAGATTATTTTTATGTGTAAACTTCTGCGTGGATGTGTGTTTCAAGCTGCAAATATTTGTTTTGATGTATCCTAATTGAGGAAGGGTTTAGGAATTGCAGCTCTTTAATATGTAGCTGCCTCTTTTTCAAGGGACCAAAGAAGCAGCTACAATTATCTCAAAAGTGGAAATGTTAGGAGTGGCCAAATCAACAGTTTGATACATTCTGGTAAAAAATAAAAAAAAGACGCACTGTTGAGCTCTGAAACTCAAAACGGTCTGGATGTGCACAGAAGACAACAGTGGTGGGTGATCCCAGAATCTTTTCCATGGTGAAGAAAAACCCTTTCACAACATCCGCCCAAGGAAAGGACCCTCTCCTGGAAGTAGGTGTATCAGTATCTAAGTCTACCATAAGAGAAGAGAAGACTTGAGAGCAAATACAGAGGGTTCACCACAAGCCTCAAAAAAGGAAGGCCATATTAGACTTTGCAAAAAAAAATAAAATAAACATTTAAAGAAGCAAGCCCAGTTCTGGAACAGCATTTTTTGTGCAGGTTGACTAAGATCAACCTGTACCAGAATGATGAGAAGAAGAAAGTGTAAAACATGGTGGAGGCTGTGTGATGGCATGGACATGCATGGCTTCCAACGGTACTGGGTCACTAGTGTTTATTGCAAAAGCAACCCAGGAGTTTTTTAAGGTAAAGAAGTGGAATATTCTGCAATGGTCGAGTCAATCACCAGATCTCAACCTGATCAAGTATGCATTTCACTTGCTTATGACTAAACGTAAGGCTGAAAGACCCACAAACAACCAACAACTGAAGACAACTGTGGTAAAGGCCTAGCAAAGCATCACAAATGAGGAAATCCAGAGTTTGGTGATGTCCACGGGTTCCAGGCTTCAGGCAGTCATTGCCCGCAAAGGTTTCTCTGCATAGTATTAAAATGAAAATTTTATTTATTGTAGCTGTCTTCCATTGTTGCTTGTTTATGGGTCTTTCTGCCTTAGGTTTTGTCTTAAGCAAGTGAAATGCATGCTTGATCAGGTTGAGATCTGGTGATTGACTCCGCTATTGCAGAATATTCCACTTCTTTGCCTTAAAAAAACTCCTGGGTTGCTTTTGCAGTATGTCTTGGATCATTGCCCATCTGTACTATGAAGTGCCATCCAATCAACCTTGCTGCATTTGGTTGAATCAGAGCAGAAAGTATATCCCTGTACACTTCAGAATTTATCCGGCTACCTCTGTCTTCAGTCACATAGTCAATAAACACAGTGACCCAGTGTCAATGGAATCCATGCATTTTTGAGGCTGATTATTGGTTTGAACCTTGTGGTGAACCCTCTGTGTTTGCTCTCATGAAGTCTTCTCTTTATGGTAGACTTAGATATTGATGCACCTACTTCCTGAAGAGGGTTCTTCACTTGGGTGGATGTTGTGAAAGGGTTTTTCTTCACCATAAAAAGGATTCTGTGGACATCCACCACTGTTGTCTTCCATGGACGTCCAGGCCTTTTTGAGTTCCCGAGCTCACCAGTGTGCTCTTTTACCAGAATGTACCAAATTGTTGATTTGGCCATTCCTAACATTTCCGCTATCTCTCTGATGGATTTCTTCTTTTTATCTTTTGCAAATGTCACACCTGGAATCAACTCCAGACCTTTCACCTGCTTAATTAATGATGGATTCATGAGGGAATAGCCCATGCAGGTCATTAAATCGCTTTTGAGATAATTGTCCAATTACCTTTGGTGCTTTGAAAAAGGGCAGCTACATATTAAAAAGCTGTAATTCCTAAACCCCTTCTCCAATTAGGATGTGAATACCCTCAAATTAAAGTTGAGAGTCTACACTTTGAGTCCATATTGATTATATAACTATATCTGGAATATTTTTTGGTAAACAGATAAAATGCCAAAACCTTTGTCACTGTCCATATATTTCTGGACCTAATTGTAGATGGTAAACACTTTATATGTATTAGTATTTTTGGAAATACTTGCCAATGAGCAAAGTATATGCATCATTATACAATTTGTGAAGAAAACATGGGCATCCTAAGAAACAAAAATGCTAGGTACAGCTCTACACCTGAGACTAAAAATAATATTAACGTGGAATGGATCTTGGTAGTCAGCTCGGTCACCTTCCTTACAAATAATGAGTTAGTAACATGTTCAACAATATGTGTTATAATGTTCAGCAATATGTTATTGCTTCTTGTCTGTATGAAATTAAGAACAGTTTTGTCACAAAATGACCTGAAATTAGTCTCCAGACTAATACTATGGCTTTCATTACGTCTAATGACTGAAGAGGATAGACATCCATTCCAGCATTCATTTCTGTCCGTAGTAGCTGGACATCTGGTTTTTAGCCCAATGTTGTGCAAATGTCTTTGTGTAGACACTGTTTGCTGCACTAGGCTTGGAATGCGACATCCAATTTTATCCTCTCATTTCCTACTGGGATTCACGTCCCCAACTATCCCTTGGTTGAACTTGATGGACTTATGTCTTTTTTCAACCGTATTAACTATGTAACTATATGTAACAGAATGGACCACTAGATGCTGTTCTTCTAATCAATCAGTCCATGTAAAGGTTTGCCTCTGTTCACCACATGCTATCATTCCAGTTTATCACTGTTCTCCCACTCCCTGAGACACACAACTTGAACAGTGCTGACATCTCAACTTAGGTGGGTAGTAATCTGCTGAAGTGATAAACCAAGGTCTCTTAGTTCAAGGGTTCTATTCCTCTCAGTTGGTAACAAGTGGTGATAACTGACACATTGATAAACAAGAGGCATTACACAATCATCCTATATGTCTCATGTGGTTAAAAAAAACTTTGCTTTCAATCTAGATTTTATGCCCCTCCCACATAGATTGAAGCTAGGTGCTTAAAATTTTGATCATCTACATATCTTAGCAACACCTGTTTCCTCCTTCATTTGCATAACTTTACATCTTGTCCTTCTTGGTACAATTTTGAAGCTGAGGAGTAGATTTCTATTTTTAGATTATCTGTATTTATCAGTTGTGCAACATCTACTTGTAAGTCATGTTTTTCACAATTTTAAAGAAAGCAGATGTTCAGGTTAAAGCACCTATGGTGCAGATCGTGGAGGAGACTGTCTACAGATGGAGCCTATACTGTCAAACTGAAAAGGCTTAAGTGAGTGTGCAGATTAAAGTTACACCTCATTTCTCCGGATAGAGGTCACCTTTTCAAGGTCAGTGCCCATATGAATGCTCATAACAGCACTTCAGAAATGCTTGACTAATTTGCAGTTCTGCCAACTATCTATTGGAAAGGATCTAATGAGAGGGGCCAAAAAATGCATTTAATTGGTACAATGCTTCTATGTATCTATGTACACTATATGGACACATCACATTAATCATAGAATTCAGGTGTTTCATTCAATTCCATTACCACAGATGTATAAAATCCAACCCCTAGCCATGCAGTCTACCTTTACAGACATTTGTTGAAGAACAGATTGCTCTAAAGAACTCATTGAATTCCTGCTCTGTACTGTAATAGTATGTTATCATTGCAACAAATCCATTCGTGACAGTGTTGGACTGGGATTCCTTGGGCTCAACAGAAGATATTATTCATGAGTCCCAACCACTATGTCACCAATAAAGTCTAATAGGTTTTTAATCAATGCTATAGACCCTAGTGGTAAGTGATTGGCTCCAAAGACAGTCAAATGTTATTTTTTTTCTCATGGACCTTTGGGGCCCACTATGGTATTAGAGGTGGGGTTCACCAGAGGATCATGATAATATGGCTGAGCAGCTGCATACATGCCTTATATTACCAAGCACAATGCCAGATGGAGTGGAAAAAAGCATGCCATCACTGGAACTGTGGAAATGTGTTCTGCTGAGTAACAAATCACACTTCTCTATCTGGCACTCTGATGGATGAATCTGGATTTGACGAATGCCATGAGAACGTTACTGTCACGCTCTGGTGTGGAGGGTATAGCCACACCAAGCGTAAGAGGGAAGGGAAAAGATCAAACAAAGGAAACGGTCACCTCCTGCAGGAAACACTGAAACTAGGCCCTGACTGACTACCAGTATGAATGGGCCTTAGTGGTAGGAGAGTTCATACACAGGAACCTAATAGCAACCTGACCCTATAGAACCCTGCAACTAGTGACAGGGGAAGGAGTCAACCCATTCCTCCAAAAGGACGGACGAACAGGAGACTCCAGAAGGCAAAACCAAAACAGGGAAAAGTAGGATAAACACAATAGGGAAAATGACACTTATCTTAATGCTGATATTGCAGCAACCGGATCTCAGCCGAGAACCACACCACACACAACAATGTCAGCAGAAAGTATAAACCGCAAGGGATACTGGGAGAGGAAGGGATAAATAGGGGAAAGACAATCCCCACACCCACAACAGCTGAGGGGAAGAGGTGTGGTAAACAGCAACCAAACCAAGAGGAAAACATGAAAAATTATGTCACTTTTGAAAGTCTAACCGATCGCCTGCAACCTGATGCAGGCACGTTCGTGACATTACCCCCCCTTTTACAGGTGACCTCCGGGCACCCAGGCCCAACTTTATCAGGATGAGACCTGTGAAAGGCTTTCACCAAACGACTGGCATTCATGTCAGATGCCGGTACCCATGTCCTCTCCTCAGGTCCATAACCCTTCCAGTGAACAAGATATTGAAGAGTCCCACGGAGAACTCGAGAATCAATGATCTTGATGATCTGGAATTCCAAATTACCATCCACCAAGACAGGCGCAGGTGGCAAGGGAGATGGCTCCAGAGGTTCAACATATCTCTTCAACAAAGATCTGTGAAACACATTATGGATTTTCAGAGCCTGAGGAAGTTCAAGACAAAATGCTACAGGATTAATAATGGCCGTGATCTTATATGGGCCAATAAATCTTGGACCCAACTTCCAAGAAGGAACTTTCAACTTAATGTTCCTAGTTGACAGCCACACAGAATCACCCACACTTAGGTCCGGACCATTTATACGTTTCCTGTCAGCCACACGTTTGTACTTGTTACCCATATTTATCAAGTTATTTTGAATTTTCCGCCATATAGATGACAATGATGATGAAAAACGTTCTTCCTCAGGAATACCAGAAGTATCAGAACCATAAAATGTGCCAAACTGCGGGTGAAAGCCATATGCACCAAAAAATGGTGACTTACCAGTGGAGTCCTGTCTGCGATTATTTATGGCAAACTCTGCCAGAGACAAAAACGAGGACCACTCCTTCTGGTTCTCAGAGACAAAACATCTCAAGTAAGTCTCCAGACTCTGATTGGTACGCTCAGTCTGTCCATTCATCTGGGGGTGAAAGGCAGAGGAAAAAGACAGTTGTACCCCAAGCCGAGTACAGAATGCCTTCCAGAATCTGGACACAAACTGAGTCACACGATCAGAGACCAAGTCAGTGGGAATGCCATGAAGTTTCACAATGTTGTGAACAAACACTTGTGCCAGAGTTTTAGCATTGAAGAGTCCGGGTAATGCAATTTAAGTGCGCCATTTTACTAAAACGATCTACAACCACCAGAATAACTGTCTTACCAGACGAATCAGGCAGATCAGTGATGAAGTCCATGGATAAGTGAGTCCATGGTCTGGACGGGATGGGTAATGGAAGTAGGGGTCCAGAAGGTCGAGTATGTGTCACCTTAGCGCGTGCACAGACACTACAGGCCGACACATAGTCCTCAACACACTTACGCAGCCCTGGCCACCAGAATCTACGAGAGATGAGGTCGACAGTGGATTTACTCCCAGGGTGTCCCGCAAGCACCGAAGAATGATGTTCCTCAAACACCTTATGACGCAAATCAGAAGGAACAAACAACTTCACAGGGGGGCAAGACTCTGGTGTATCTCCCTGGGCCTCAAACATCTTAGCCTCAAGATCAGGGTAAAGAGCGGATATCACCACTCCTTCGGACAGTAGAGAACTCGGATCCTCAAAATCACCACCTCCGGGAAAACTACGTGACAAGGCATCCGCCTTCATATTCTTAACCGCAGGACGATATGTGACAATGAAATTGATTCTGGTGAAGAACAAAGACCATCTGGCCTGCCTCGGATTAAGTCATTTAGCCGACTCCAGGTAAGCCAGATTTTTGTGATCAGTGAATACAGTGATAGGGTGAATCGCCCCTTCCAACCAATGACACCATTACTTAAAAGCCAACTTAATGGCCAGTAACTCTCTGTTACCCACATCATAATTTCTCTCCGCAGCAGAGAGCTTTTTTGAAAAAAATGCACATGGGCGCCATTAACAGGTGATGGGCCCTGTGATAAAACTGCTCCTACCCCCACCTCAGGTGCGTCAACCTCCACAATGAAAGGTTGTGACACATCTGGCTGCACCAATATAGCGGCAGAAGAAAAGCACTCCTTCACAGTGGAGAAGGCTTGCAATGCTGCATCAGACCACACTGAGACATCCGTCCCTTTCTTAGTCATGTCAGTTAAGGGTTTAACTATTGTTGAATAGTTCTTAATAAATTTTCGGTAATAGTTGATGAACCCCAAAAATCGCATAAGAGCCTTCAGATTTTCAGGTCGGTCCCAGTCCAGAACAGCACGAACTTTCTCTGGATCCATATGAAAACCTGAAGATGAAAGCAGGTATCCTAAGAATTGCACCTCATGTACAGCAAAAACACATTTCTCAAATTTTGCATACAACTTGTTATCTCTTAGGATTTGCAACACCTGTCTCACGTGATCCTGATGTGTCACCATATCTGGAGAATAGATTAGTATGCTATCCAAATACAGGACTACAAACCTCCCCACAAGGTGATGAAAAATGTAATTAACAAAATGCTGGAAGACAGCAGGAGCATTGGTCAACCCAAAAGGCATGACCAAGTTCTCAAAGTGGCCCTCAGGAGTATTAAAAGCCGTCTTCCATTCATCCACTTCTTTGATCCTGACCAGATTATATGCCCCCCTTAAATCCAACTTGGAGAACACCTTGGCATCAACAATCTGGTTAAACAAGTCAGGAATCAAAGGAAGGGGGTACGGATCACAGACAGTAATCTGATTGAGTTCACGGAAATCCAGACATGGCCTAAGGGTTCCTTTTTCTTTACAAAGAAAAACCCAGCTGCCACAGGAGATTTGGAAGGTCTAATATGTCCTTTAGCCAAACTCTCAGCAATATATTCCTTCATGGCCGTTCTCTCAGGTCTGGAAAGGTTATATAGCCTAGATTTGGGCAATTTAGCTCCAGGGATAAGATTGATAGGACAATCGTATTCACGGTGAGGGGGTAAATCCTGACATCCACCTTCAGAAAATACATCAGAGAAATCCGATATAAAAGAGGGAAGTGTCTTAGTAGTTAAAGTGGAAAAAGAGGTATTAAGGCAATTGTCAACGCAATAATCACCCCAATCCACAATCTCTCTAGTATGCCAGTCAATGGTCGGATCATGTTTGCTTAACCACGGTAAACCCAGAACCACAGGAGCAGGAAGACCTTCCAACACAAAACATGAAATAAGCTCCTGATGAAATTCACCCACTCTTAATTTGATATCATGCACCATTTGAGACAAACACTTCTGAGATAGAGGTGCAGAATCAATGGCAAACACAGAAATCTTCTTTTCCAATGTACTCGGAGACAATCCATGCATACGGACAAACTGAGCGTCAATCAAGTTCACCCCTGCCCCGCTGTCAATAAACACCTCAATTCTCACAACCTTTGACTCTAGCGCCACCTCGGCAGTCAGGAGAAAACGGGTACTACAGGATGAAGACAAATGCACATTTTTAGTTTCTCTACCCACCCCACCAAGAGTGAGATGAGAATTCAACGCCCCCTTTTCTTTTCTCTCTTTTAGAGATTGAATGCATGGACACACATTGATAAAGTGTCCTTTCTGACCACAGAAAAAACACACACCCTTTTTATTATCAAAATTCTTAAGAGTGGAAACAGGAGTAGCCCCCCTAACTGCATGGGTTCGTCCCCTGACATCAACCTAGTGGAATTTTCACCCAAAGTGCCATAGGAAGACAGTACACTACGTGATAGTACGTCCTAAGAGCGGGGGCCCCTAGGTTGCTCTCTCAGGCGCCTATCCATGCGTACAGCAAGAGACATGGCAGCTTCCAAAGACACGGGGGTTTCATGAAAGCCCAAAGCGTCCTTCAGCCTTTCTGATAATCCTTGACAGAATTGGCTACGTAGAGCCGGATCGTTCCATTCAGTATTGGTCGCCCACCTCCGGAACTCAGAGCAATAGATCTCAACCGAGCGCTCACCCTGACGAAGGTCACGTATCTGGGTCTCGGCCAGGGAGATACAATCCGGGTCATCATAGATAATACCCAAAGCCTTGAAAAATTCATCTACCGACCGGAGAGACTGCGATCTGGTCGGCAGAGAAAAGGCCCATGACTGCACATCCCCTTTAAGCAACGAGATGACCACACCAACCTTCTGCTCCTCGTTACCAGAAGAATGTGGACGCAGTCTGAAATACAATTTGCACGCCTCCCTGAATAGAATAAAATTATCACATCCCCCAGAAAATCTGTCCGGGAGGGCGACCTTAGGCTCCAAACAGGCCTGACACCCAGCACCCCCAGAACCACCAGCCTGTGGTCTCTGAATCTGGTGGCGGATGTCAGCTACCCCCAAGCAGAGTCCCTGCAGCCGTTCAGTAAGCGCAGTAATAGCATCCATGTCTGCACAAAAATTACATTAATTTTTGTTTGGCGGTTTATAATGTCACGCTCTGGTGTGGAGGGTATAGCCACTCCAAGCGTAAAAGGGAAGGGAAAAGATCAAACAAAGGAAACGGTCACCTCCTGCAGGAAACACTGAAACTAGGCCCTGACTGACTACCAGTATGCCGGGGCCTTAGTTGTAGGAGAGTTCATACACAGGAACCTAATAACAACCTGACCCTATAGAACCCTGCAACTAGTGACAGGGGAAGGAGTCAACCCGTTCCTCCAAAAGGACGGACGAACAGGAGACTCCAGAAGGCAAAACCAAAACAGGGGAAAGTAGGATAAACACAGTAGGGAAAATGACACTTATCTTAATGCAGATATTGCAGCAATCGGATCTCAGCCGAGAACCACACCACACACAACAATGTCAGCAGAAAGTATAAACCGCAATGGATACTGGGAGAGGAAGGGATAAATAGGGGAAAGACAATCACCACACCCGCAACATCTGAGGGGAAGAGGTGTGGTAAACAGCAACCAAACCAAGAGGAAAACATGACAAGTTATGTCACTTTTGAAAGTTTAGCCGATTGCCTGCAACCTGATGCAGGCACGTTCATGAAAGTTACTTGCCTGACTGCATTGTGTCACTATTAGGTTGGTGCAGGAGGGATAATTCTATGGGATTGTTTTTTAGGGAGTGGCCTAAGCCTCTTAGTTTCAGTGAAGTGAAATCTTAATACTTCAGCATACCAAGACTTTTTGGACAATTGTATGCTTCCAACTTTGTGGGAAGAGTTTGGGGAAGGCTCTTTACTGTTCCAGCATGACTGTGCCCCAGTGCACAAAGGAAGGCCCATAAAGACATGGTTGGATATGTTCGATTTAGAAAAACTTGACAGTCCTGCACAGAACCTCAGCCTCACCACTAGGATGAATGAGAAATGAGATTGCGAGCCAGGATCTCTCCTTCAACATCAGTGTCTGACATCATATTTATCTATATCTATCTGTCTAATGTTCTATAACTGTCTAGTGATATTTAAAGTCAGTTTTGCTTGAGTCTGCATTGGAGTATTTTGTGCCAAAATGTATGAAATGGTCCACATTATTTGTTTAATTTGGCTCCAGTTTTCTTACATCACCCTCTACTGGTCTGAGATTTCAACCTTTTTGAAACTTTTTTTTTAAAAAGTTGCAGTGATATATATTGAGTGAAACTAATTAACACAGCTAACTACACTCACTTTCCCATTCACTTTTCAATACTGGAGTGGGAGGTATAAAAATTCAAAATGTCAAAATTTTGTACAAATAAGCCCCAAAAGTCACCCAAGCCCTATTTTTAGACTTTTTGAAGCCAGAATTCTGGAGTGGCAAATTCCCTCCAACATGTTTTTTTTCACAAAAGAGTAAGTAGCTTTACTACAGACATAATAAAGTCTTACTTTTTGCTGGATTGGGTTTAAACATACGACTGAGGCTGTTTATCCAGAGCCCAGCATGAGCTGTGTTTTGTTCTCTTTAGAAATTGACAGTGTGAAACATACTTCATTTCTGCAGATGTTTTTGTAAGGGATTTTGATTATTAGGAATGGGATTTATGCAATCCTAACAATCGTAGGTTGACTTCATGCATTCTCTCGGTAAATATTTGCTATTTAGGGGCATGTAAAATACCACCAGAAAACAGCATTGGAAATATGTAAATCTCATTTATATAGGTCTGAAGTGACTTAATTCCTTAAAAAACAAATTACATCGACGTATTAATCCTTCTACAGCCTGCTAAACTATTGTAAAATCCTCCTCCAGCTGCCAGGGACACCTGTCTACATGCTGTTCTCGGTCAGCTCTGCTGAAAGCTCTATCCACAGCTCACACTATGCAGAAGAGCTGGCACAATGCATAGTGTGAGGGGTATGCGGGCATGCTGCTTATTTTCCTATTTCAATATTACGTGAAAGAATAAGGACAATTTTAATTAACCAACTTCCTTTCCTCGTAAAATGACAAAACTAATTAACGTGCAGTTTTATGATTTTAATGGCCTGGTCCATCACTTATCCTTCTATGATTTTTAGATTCCAATGAACCCTAATAAAACATGATAAAAAGTGTACATAAAAAAGAAAGATCCTGTAACATTTGCAAGTCTAAAAATTACAGTTCAGCTATAAGCCAATATAGAGATGTAAAAGGGGGGGGGGGCTGTAAACTTCATAGAATTCCATTGAATCTTTTTCTTACTTTTCTATGAAAACCTTCCTGCTTGATTCTGCATACCCCAATGAAGTGATCCCTGCACAGCTAGATTGACAATGACTAATTACTAACTATTTTCTTGTATTTTCTTAAGTGTCCAGTATGTTGGTCTTCCACAAGCTGTATGACGGTCTGTGAGTGGAGTCCCTAGATAACATAGAGGTCACCAGAAAATGCTTTAGACTTTGACTTTGTCCTTGAGGCCAAATGTGATATATGAGACCTGAGAAATTCACATTATATGAGAAGACACAAACCAATACAAATGTGTTTTCTATGAAGGCTTTGTGTTTGAGTTTTTGATCACTTTTTATTCAGTTTTTTTGGTGGGTGATGTGGCAAAAATAGAAAATTAGCCATTTTGATTTTTTTTTCTGTTATCGAGTTCACTGTTCACTACAAATATGTTTATATTTTAATGTTATGGGTATTTTGGGAAATGGTGATACCTATACTCTTTATTTATTTTATTTTTTTTATCGCTGATTAAAAAAATTGGCGAGGTAGAATTTCTATTTCTTTTTATATTTTTTAAAACTTTGTTGTACTTTTTTTAAGTTCCCTAGGGGACTTTAACATGCGATAGTTAGATTGCTGTGGCATGTCTTGGAACCTGCAGAAGGCCACAGGCTGCCAGAGCAAATGAATTGCTCCCCTAATCTCAGCGTGGTGCAGCACTCTTGGGTAAAGACCTCTTCGATGCCGTGGTTGCAATTGACCAAGGCATTTGAGGGGTTAAAAGTCTGTAATCTGCGTTATCGCCAATCACAGGCTTTATCCCAGGCACCGGGGATATATGTCAGAGAGAAATGGAGTGGCACATTTTGCAAGAGAAGGGATAGGTAAATACTGATGGTACACTGTGTATCCATCTCTGGAACCAAGAAAAATTGGCAGAATAAGGGTCTTCTGATCCCTGTGTGACACTCCAGAAAGGGGTAGATGAGATGGCCATGTGGGCATTTGGCTGTCTTTATTGAAGTTTATGGGTGTACTGAAACACTTGTATCAGCAACTCACATAAACTACAATGGAGAGAGATGCACTTTCTGAAGTGACCCTTTCTCCCAATAGGTGGCAATCTGGAAAGTGGAGATAGAAAGTAGACTTTTGATACGCCAGTAATGTCTTAGATTGTAATGCCCCTTTAATTTTTTTGCAGCTTTTGGGAATAGTTTAGTTTGTGCGCCCAGACAAGAGAAGGTTGTGCACTCCTGCTTTACAGCAGTAGGGAGCCTTCCATGTCTTAAAGGCTATGGACACCTTTGGGGCAATTTTATTATCATTGCATTTTACTGAGTTTGGGCTAAAAATCATTTTTGCAATTGGTCTTCATTAAACATTTTCAGCAGTTTTTATGATGCAGGGATTAAACTTCAGTCTACTTGCAGACTGTAACTGTGTACTCTGAATCCTTTCAAATGACGGCTCATGTATAGCTCTTATCTATGATCTATTGACCTCATAAACACTCATTTAGCTAGATTGTTAAAAAAAATATGAAATTGACTTAAAGGGGTTTTCCAAGATATTTTTACTGATGACCTATCCTCTTGGTAGGTCATGAGTATCTAATCAGTGGGGGTCCGACACGCAGGACCTCCGATGATCAGCTGTTTGAGAAGGCACAGACACTTACAGTAGCACCACAGCCTTCTCTCTGCTTACCAAGCCTTCTCTCTGCTTACCTGTCCATTTGATAGCAGCTGTGTTTGGTATCCCATCACAGTCACTTCAATGGGGCTGAGCTGCGCCTAGGCCATGTGACAATTGAACGTGATGTCACATGGCCTATGGAAAGCTGTGAGAAGGCCGCGGTGCTCCTGCTAGTGTTGGTGCCTTCTCAAACAGCTGATCGGTCCTTCATCGATCAGATACTGATAAACTATCCAGAGGATTAGTCATCAGTAAAAATATCTCAGAAAACCCTTTTAAATGAGTATTTATGAGGTCAGGAAAT
The DNA here is from genome assembly GCA_900303285.1 of Rhinella marina. Taxonomy (NCBI): domain Eukaryota; kingdom Metazoa; phylum Chordata; class Amphibia; order Anura; family Bufonidae; genus Rhinella; species Rhinella marina. The sequence goes on along the minus strand of ONZH01001904.1, from coordinate 66,657 downwards.
CAGAGATACGAGCTATACATGATCTGTCATCTGATGGTCTGCTAAAAAAGTGTCAAAAAATTGTCCCTTTATGGGGGGCAGATGGCTGCTGGCATTTTAAAGACACACATGGAGGTATCGGAAGAAACAATGACTTGTGTTTAAAAGTTACTCCCTTTTGGAGTGTAGCAACAGGTTTGGTGTTATTAAAAAAATACACTCATTGATAAAAAAAAATAAATCGGATTGCTGCAAAACTCGGCATGCAGTTATGCCTTAGGCAGATATTTAAATGATTACAAGTATGGTATGATTAGACACTGGGTTTTGCCTTAAAATCGCATAAAAGATCTTTCCCCGCTGCCCTAGTAAAAGGGCTTCAGAGGCTAATTTTGGGTAGTGTACTGCTTGGTAAGAGATCATTGACTGTTAGACATTTTGCCCATTTGACAGACTCAGTAAAAGGGCGCATCATTAGACTGAGAGAAGTAGGATGGTCGTTTTGATGAACTACCTGCCATCTAGAATTGTTCTGCACAAGCTGTTAGAAGGTATAGGGAGCAGTGGTTATGTGAGGGCACACACATGCCAAAAAGGCTCTGGATGGGCCAGACAGACCATCAGTAGAGAGCATTGATTGATCCAACAACAAGTGGGAGCAGTTCCCACAGTTTTGTTGTCCACCATGGCAACTTCACTACGCACCCTTTTCTCTGCCTGGACCATTTCCAGGTGCTTAGCAGAAGGAAATTTGGTGTCACTGCATCCATTATGTGTCCTTCAATTTACAGCAGTCACCGGTAACTTTGTTTGAAATGATATTGTGAATGAGAAACATGGACTGCTATTGACTTGAACCGTATCATCTTTAGCAATAAATCCACTTCCGGTTTGTGATCCAATGATGGTCGAGTTTGAGTATGGAGGTCTTGAGATGAGGGCTTCAATCCTGCCTTTTCTGTGGTGTGCCACACTACCCCAACTGATTGATGTGATGTTAAGGGGAGCCATCGCATATGACAGTTGGTCAGTCCTTATTAATGATATGAGGGACATTAACAGCTCAGTGATGTCTGATGTCTCATGGTGGGACAACTGAATGGCATTTTTGTCAGCAGGATGATGCTTGCCAACACACAGCAAGGGTTTGCCAGGAATGTCTTCACCAGTTTGCAGCATTTCCTTGGCCTGCCTGGTCGCCAGGTTTATTGCCAATCAAGCATTTATGGGACCAACTAGGATGCCAGTTTCGGAAACAAAGTGTGCAGGGTATACAGGCCCAGCTGCAACATCTGTGGACATATGTGCTGCAGGATACTGTATGGAATCTGTATGGCTTCATTCCCAACCATATCTCATCTTTTATCCAGGCTAAAGGTGGCATGACAGGGCATTAGAGCTTCCTTTCAATTGTACGGTTTTCACATTCACAATGAACTTATCCTTTCGCTGGGCTTTAGACAGGACTTTACATAATGGCATACCCCTCCCCCTCTGCAGTTTTGATGATCCTTTCTGTAACTGTGTACTTTAAAGGGATTCTGTCACCACGATTTTGCATATAAAGGTAATGCCACTACTGGATTCAGCTGAGCATGTTGAATTCAAAAATGTTATTATTACAGTTCCTAGTAGTAGATTTAATGCTGAAAAAACGTTTTTTATAATGTGTCAATCACTCACATAAGGAGCCCAAGGGGATGTGCCCAGCCGAGTTCGAGCCCAGGCTCGCCGAGACAGTTGGAGCCCAGGACCGCCCACCTCATTAATATTCACTTCACTGCTTCCAGCGGTGAAGCTCCGTCATCGTTGTAATCCCGCGCAGGCGCAGTACCTCAAGTGGTCTGCGGGCATCGGCCTCAGAGAAGGTACTGCGCATGCGCGGGATTACAACGATGACGGAGCTTCACTGCTGGAAGCAGTGAAGTGAATATTAATAAGTGGGCGGTCCTGGGCTCCAACTGTCTCGGCGAGCCCGGGCTCGAACGCAGCTGGGCACATCCCCTTGGGCTCCTTATGTGAGTGATTGACACATTATAAAAAAAACGTTTTTTCAGCATTAAATCTACTACTAGGAACTGTAATAATAACATTTTTGAATTCAACATGTAATAATAACATTTTTGAATTCAACATGCTCAGCTGAATCCAGTAGTGGCATTACCTTTATATGCAAAATCGTGCTGACAGAATCCCTTTAACCGCCCAGTCGTAGCTATCATCAAGCCATGTCTCAGTTATTACCACTGTCACGTACGCACCGCCGCGTCCCGCGACCAGGGATGGATCTGCCAGGGGCCAGACTACCTTCGAGCTCTCCCTCTGTGCACACCACACACTCGGGCCACAAAGTGAGGGTAGATCGCCCCAAACACACACAGACCCAGCACCCCAAGCACCCGCTGCCACCACCGACTTTGACGTAAGCCGGAAACGTTGCACAATTCACGTATTCGTTCTGCTCACAGGCAATCACACAGTCACACATTCAGGCTATGGATTCTTTAGAGCAACAAGGCGGACTTATAAAGGGAATACTTTATACACAAAAGTAGTGCAGAGCTTACAGAAATAGATGTAAAAATGAGACAAAATACAAATAACGTAACAAACAGCAAGAGTAAAATAAATGGGAGAAAAACAGTAATAGAAACTTACTGCCCCGGGAGAAGGGGAGGAAATGGTTAATCGTCAGCTCGGCTGTGACTCCCACACGATGTAACAATTAAAATCTGTCCATCCAACAATTTTATAGAACTAGGATTGGTTTCCAATTTCCGGTCGGCCCAGTCATTGACTAACCAAATCCCAGTTCTTCCATTGGGGGGCAATTAATGAGGGGGGTGGAGGGCATTGAATATTGAAATCTCTTTGTTTTACAGTTTTTAAATCTCCCTCCAAAACGGGTCCCATTCCCCCAGTATCTGGTCTAGCAGGGGGGAGCAGATGTTTCTTTGAAGCTAGTACCAGGCAGCCAGAGGTGTGAGATACGACGGGAGGATGAGGAGAAATGTCCAGTTGTTCATCTTGTATGTAGCTGACAGGCTCCACCATGCTGGGGTAGGCCATAGGCTTCAAAGAGGTCAGCCATTTGGTTAATGACCCTTCTATCCAGCAGAAACCACACCTTATATAACAGAGACACAATATATATAATATAATAACTACAAGAAGTATGCACCCCCACATCATATTCATCACAACCACTATGTCATAGTCCTCCACATTTCACTAATTCCATTTCCCCAGTTAAATTAGTCAGGCTTCTGGCATTAATGTACATATATACAGTGCCTTGCAAAAGTATTCGGCCCCCTGGAACTTTTCAAACTTTTGCCACATTTCAGGCTTCAAACAAAAAGATATAACATTTTAAATTTGTGGTGAAGAATCAACAACAAGTGGGTCACAATTGTGAAGTGGAGCGAAATTGGAACTTTGAAGTGGAACTTTGACTTGGCCATTCTAAGACCTGGATACGTTTATTTTTGAACCATTCCATTGTAGATTTTGCTTTATGTTTGGGATCAAAAAGGCCCAAACCATGATGCTGCCACCACCATGTTTGACAGTGGGGATGGTGTGTTCAGGGTGATGAGCTGTGTTGCTTTTATGCCAAACATATCGTTTTCCATTGTTTCCAAAAATTTCGATTTTGGTTTCATCTGACCAGAGCACCTTCTTCCACATGTTTGGTGTGTCTCCCAGGTGGCTTGTGGCAAACTGTAAACAAGACTTTTTATGGATATCTTTGAGAAATGGCTTTCTTCTTGCCACTCTTCCATAAAGGCCAGATTTGTGAAGTGTTCAACTGATTGTTGTCCTATGGACAAACTCTCCCACCTCAGCTGTAGATCTCTGCAGTTCATCCAGAGTGATCATGGGCCTCTTGGCTGCATCTCTGATCAGTCTTCTCCTTGTTTGAGATGAAAGTTTAGGGACGGCCGGGTCTTGGTAGATTTTCAGTGGTCTGATACTCCTTCCATTTCAATATGATCGCTTGCACAATGCTCCTTGGGATGTTTAAAGCTTGGGAAATATTTTGGTATCCAAATCCAGCATTAAAGTTCTCCACAACAGTATCACGGACCTGCCTGGTGTGTTCCTTGGTCTTCATGATGCTCTCTGTGCTTTAAAAAGAACCCTGAGACTATCACAGAGCAGGTGCATTTATACGGAGACTTGATTACACACAGGTGGATTCTATTTATCTTCATCAGTCATTTAGGACAACATTGGATCATTCAGAGATCCTCAATGAACTTCTGGAGTGAGTTTTCTGAACTGAAAGTAAATGGGCCGAATAATTTTGCACGCCCAACTTTTCAGTTTTATTATTACTAAAAAAGTTTAAATGATCCAATAAATTTCGTTCCACTTCACAATTGTGACCCACTTGTTGTTGATTCTTCACCAGTTGTTGATTCTTCACCAAAAATTTAAAATGTTATATCTTTTTGTTTGAAACCTGAAATGTGGCAAAAGGTTGAAAAGTAGAGATGAGCGAACATGCTCGTCCGAGCTTGGTGCTCGTTCGAGTATTAGGGTATTCGCATATGCTCGATACTCGGACGAGCATATTGTGATCCTCGAGGAAATGGCAACTTCCTCTTCCTGCATGTTAGGCGCCTTTTTTCAGCCAATCAACATGCAGGAGAGTCTTTGGTACCTCCTAGCATCACGTGGGGCCCCTACAAGTCGATAGCAGGGATTGGCTGGCCAGATCAGATGACCTGGGAATATAAGAATCTGGTCCCGCGCTGCTCGCGTCATACGCCGTCTGCATGAGATTAGGGATAGAGCTGCTGTCTGTCAGGGAGAGTGTTAGGGCCTGAATTTAGATGTTGGTTAGGCAGGAATCACCCACAAAGAACCCAACAGCCCTTCTAAGGGCTACAAGCACCTTTGTTTTTTGGTCTCCTCCTGGCTGCTGGCTGGGACTTGTAGTGCAGCTACCGCCATCTTGGCTGCACACTGTACACAGTGACTGGTGGCAGAAGGGACAGCACGTGGTCCACACAGACCCAAAATAAATTGCCCAAAGTACTCATTTTTGCTGCTGCTGTACCTTGGCTTGCTGAGATCTGTAGTGCAGTCTAGGGAATAAGTTTTTTCTCTCATTTCTATACACTACAGTCCAGTGAACAATTATGTAGTGTACTGTACAGTAGCGTCAGTCTAGGGAATACGTTTTCTCTAATTTCTATACACTACAGTCCAGTGAACAATTATGTAGTGTACTGTACAGTAGCGTCAGTCTAGGGAATATGTTTTTCTCTCATTTCTATACACTACAGTCCAGTGAACAATTATGTAGTGTGCTGTACAGTAGCGTCAGTCTATAAAATACGTATTTTTTCTCAGTTATATGTACTACAGTCCAGTGAAAAATGTAGTGGTTTGCGGTAAAATAGCCGCCATTTAAAGACTACGTTTTTTTCTCATTTATATATACAACAGACCAGTGAACAATTCTGTAGTGTGCTGTACAGCAGTGTCAGTATATAAAATACATATTTTCTCAGTTATATGTACTACAGTCCAGTGAAAAATGTAGTGGTTTGCGGTAAAATAGCCACCATTTAAAGACTACGTTTTTTTCTCATTTATATATACAACAGTCCAGTGAACAATTCTGTAGTGTGCTGTATAGCAGCGTCAGTCTATAAAATACGTTTTTTTCTCAGTTATATGTACTACAGTCCAGTTAAAAATGTAGTGGTTTGCGGTAAAATAGCCGCCATTTAAAGACTACATTTTTTCTAATTTATATATACTACAGTCCAGTGAAAAATGTAGTGGTTTGCGGTAAAGTAGCCGCCATTTAAAGACTACGTTTTTTTCTCATTTATATATACTACAGTCCAGTGAACAATTCTGTAGTGTGCTGTACAGCAGCGTCAGTCTATAAAATACGTATTTTCTCAGTTATATGTACTACAGTCCAATGAAAAATGTAGTGGTTTGCGGTAAAATAGCCGCCATTTAAAGACTACGTTTTTTCTCATTTATATATACAATAGTCCAGTGAACAATTCTGTAGTGTGCTGTACAGAAGCGTCAGTCTATAAAATACGTTTTTTCTCAGTTATATGTACTACAGTCCAGTGAAAAATGTAGTGGTTTGCGGTAAAATAGCTGTCATTTAAAGACTACGTTTTTTCTCATTTATATATACAATAGTCCAGTGAACAATTCTGTAGTGTGCTGTACAGCAGCGTCAGTCTATAAAATACGTATTTTCTCAGTTATATGTACTACAGTCCAGTGAAAAATGGAGTGGTTTGCGGTAACATAGCCGCCATTTAAAAACTACGTTTTTTCCCAGTTATATGTACTACAGTCCAGTGAAAAATGTAGTGGTTTGCAGTAAAATAGCCGCCATTTAAAGACTACGTTTTTTTCTCATTTATATATACTACAGTCCAGTGAACAATTCTGTAGTGTGCTGTACAGCAGCGTCAGTCTATAAAATACGTATTTTCTCAGTTATATGTACTACAGTCCAGTGAAAAATGGAGTGGTTTGTGGTAACATAGCCGCCATTTAAAGACTATGTATTTTCTCAGTTATATGTACTACAGTCCAGTGAAAAATTGAGTGGTTTGCGGTAACATAGCCGCCATTTAAAGACTACGTTTTTTTCTCATTTATATATACTACAGTCCAGTGAACAATTCTGTAGTGTGCTGTACAGCAGCATCAGTCTATAAAATGCGTATTTTCTCAGTTATATGTACTACAGTCCAGTGAAAAATGTAGTGGTTTGCGGTAAAATAGCCGCCATTTAAAGACTACGTTTTTTCTCATTTATATATACTACAGTCCAGTGAACAATTCTGTAGTGTGCTGTACAGCAGCGTCAGTCTATAAAATACGTATTTTCTCAGTTATATGTACTACGGTCCAGTGAAAAATTGAGTGGTTTGCGGTACAATAGCCGCCATTTAAAAACTACGTTTTTTCTCAGTTATATGTACTACAGTCCAGTGAAAAATGGAGTGGTTTGCGGTAAATTAGCTGCAGTATAAAAATTCCTTTTTTTCTCTCAGTTATATATACTACAGTGCAGTGAACAATTCTGTCGTGTGCGGTATAGTAGCCGCACTCTAGTGTTGACACCAACAACTGACCAAGTTAGTTGAGGTAGCAGGTGAAGCACATAAAATTTTACACTGATACAGCATGGCGGTGACACCACCAATGCCTTGGTCAGATTGAGATTGCAGTCAAATGGCTGTAGGTGAGCCTCCCAAAAATTTGTTTTGGAGTGTCTGAAGTTGACCCTCCTAAAAAATTGTTTTGGAGTGTATGTAGTTGACCCTCCTGTAAAATTGTTTTGGAGTGTCTGTAGTTGACCCTCCTGTAAAATTGTTTTTGAGTGTCTGTAGTTGACGCTCCTAAAAAATTTATTGGAGAAAGGGCCTGTAGGTGGCCCTCCGTAAACATTGTTTGTAAAGAGCGCCAGTTGGCCCTCAGAAACATTGCCTGTTGGCTCAGCGTTTGTGTGCGAAGAGGAGGAGAAGGAGGAGAGGAGAGGATACATAAAGAATCTTCATGTTGAGCTGCTTTCCCCCGGTGGAGAATTGCATTCCGGTGAAATCCAGGCTTTATTCATTTCAATAATCGTCAGCCTGTCAGCGCTGTCAGTTGACAGGCGTGTACGCTTATCAGTGATGATGCCACCAGCTGCACTGAAGACCCGCTCTGACAACACGCTAGCGGCAGGGCAGGCCAGCACCTCCAAGGCGTACAGCGCCAGTTCGGGCAACGTGTCCAGCTTTGCAACCCAGTAGTTGTATGGAGCAGAGTGATCACGCAGGACGTTGGTATGGTCAGCTAGGTACTCCCTCACCATCTTTCTGAACAGCTCCCCCCTACTGGGGGACGGGTGACATAGTCTTGCTGGGGTGCCATAAAACTGGCAAAGGCCTTGGAGAGTGTTCCCCTGCCAGTGCTTGACAAGCTGCCTGCTCCCCTCCTCTCCCCCGCTAGTTGGCCCACAGAACTACGTCCTCTGCCGCTAGCGGTGTCAGATGGGAAGGATAGTTTCAGCTTGTGCACCAGGGCCTGTTGATATTGATTCACTCTCATACTCCTCTCCTCTACAGGAATGAGAGTGGAAAAGTTCTGCTTGTACCGGGGGTCCAGGAGGGTGAACACCCAGTAATCGGTGTTGGCAAAAATGCGAGGGTCACGGGAAAGGCAGCCTAACATGAAGTCAGCCATGTGCGCAAGAGTCCCAACACGCAAGAATTCCCTTTCCTCAATAGGCTGACTCTCCATTTCCTCCTCCTCCAACTCCTCCTCTTCAGCCCATACACGCTCAACAGATAAGAAGGAATGAGCATAGGTACCCTCTTCAGTCTCGCCAACAGTCTCCTTCTCTTCCTCCTCTTCCTCCTCATCCTCCTCCAATACGCGCTGAGAAACAGACCTGAGGGTGGTCTGGCTATCAAGCAACGTATCTTCTTCCCCCATCTCCTGTGACAAGCGCAAAGCCTCTGACTTCATGCTGAGCAGTGAGTTTTTCAGCAGACAAAGCAGCGGGATGGTGACGCTGATAATGGCGGCATCGCCGCTGACCATCTGTGTTGACTCCTCAAAGTGGCTTAACACCTGACAGATATCAGACATCCACGTCCACTCCTCATTGTAGACTTGAGGAAGCTGACTAACCTGACTACCAGTTCTCGTGGAAGTTGTCATCTGGCAGTCTACAATCGCTCTGCGCTGCTGGTAAACCCTGGCTAACATGTGTAATGTGGAATTCCATTGTGTGGGCACGTCGCACAACAGTCGGTGAGCTGTCAGTTGTAAGCGCCGTTGCACTGCCCTGAGAGTGGCAGCATCTGTGGTTGACTTGCGGAAATGCGCACAGATGCGTCGCACCTTGGTGAGCAAATCAGACATATTGGGGTAGGTCTTGAGGAACCGCTGAACCACAAGATTGAACACGTGGGCCAGGCAGGTTTTATATGCAGTGTTTATATGGGTTGTTGTTACTTTGGGAAATAGTATTGGTGTATAATGGCACATGTGTGAGTCTGCCGAGTTGCAGAGCCGCCACCAGGTTACGCCCGTTGTCACACACAACCATGCCTGGTTTGAGTTTCAGCGGCGCCAGCCAAAGATCGGTCTGCGCCGTGATGCCCTGTAACAGCTCTTGGGCGGTGTGCCTCTTGTCACCTAAGCTCAGCAGTTTCAGCACCGCCTGTTGGCGCTTATCCACGGCAGTGCTGCTGCGCCTAGAGCTACCGACTGAAGGCGCCGTGCTCACAGATTGTATTTGAGAGTAGGAGGAGGAGGAGGGGTTGGAGGAAGAGGCATAATAAGTCTGAGAAACCGTGACCGAGGTAGGCCCCGCAATCCTCGGTGTGGGCATTACATGAGCGGCCCCAGGGTCAGACTCGGTCCCAGCCTCCACCAAGTTAACCCAATGTGCCGTCAGGGAGATATAGTGTCCCTGCCCGCCAGCACTTGTCCACGTGTCCGTGGTTAGGTGGACCTTCTCAGTAACCGCGTTGGTCAGGGCACGGATGATGTTCTCTGACACGTGCTGGTGTAGGGCTGGGACGGCACATCGTGAAAAATAGTGGCGGCTGGGGACCAAGTACCGAGGGACAGCCACCGCCATCAGGTTGCGGAAAGCCTCAATCTATACCAGTCTATAGCGCAGCATCTCCAGGCTCAGCAGTTTGAAAATGTGGACGTTTAGGGCTTGTGCATGTGGGTGGGTGGAATTGTATTCGCGTTTGCGCTTGCGCTCCAATGTCTGATGCAAAGACAGCTGAACGCTGCGCTGGGACACATTGGTGTAGGGTGTGGAGGATCGTGGAGGTGAAGGGGTGGTTGTAGGGCGGGAGGCGCTCGTGCCGGGGTCCTGGGCGGGGGGTTGACTCGCAAAGCCAGCATGTGACACAGGGGAAGGAGCAGTGGTGTGATCCGCAGGAGGTGAACGGCCTTGGTTCCATTGAGTCGTGTGTTTAGCACTCATATGCCTGCGCATGCTGGTAGTGGTTAGGCTGGTAGTGGTGCCTCCCCTGCTGATCCTGGTGTGGCACAAGTTGCACACCACGGTCCGTCGGTCATCCTCACTTTCTTTAAAGAACCTCCAGACTTGCGAACATCTAGGCCTCGGCACGGGAGCTTCACTCCGTGAAACAGTTGCTGATCTACTTGCTCTGGCCCTGCTTCTCCCTCTGGCCACCCCACTGCCTCTTCCAACCTGTTCTGGTGCTGCACTTGCCTCCCCCTCAGAAGCACTGTCTTGACTAGGCTTACCAACCCAGCTCGGGTCAGTCACCTCATCATCCACCTGCTCTTCCTCCGATTCCTCACTCTGCTCCCCCCTGGGACTTACTGCCCTGACAACAACGTCAATGTCTGACAACCGTGTCTCATCATCATCATCCGACACCTCTTGACGCACTACTTGCACTAAGTCCACACTCTCATCACCCACAGACTGCGAAAGTTCTAAATTTTGGGCATCGGGACAGAGCAACTGCTCAGGTTGCTGTTGAGCAGTGGTTTGTGTCTCTGGGTAGGGTCCTGAAAAGAGTTCCTGTGAGTATGCCGTATCTGAATCCATATTTTCCATGGGGGGGGGCAGGCTGGGGGGAAGGAGGTTGAGCTGGAGGAGCCAGAGGTCTACTCCCTTGGCTAGCGTGGGTGGACTGCGTGGAAGACTGGGTGGTGGATAAATTACTGGACACATTATCCGCTATCCACGTCATCACCTGTTCGCACTGTTGTGGTTTCAATAGTGGTGTACCACGTGACCCTGTAAGTTGCGAGATAAAGCTAGGGAGCGAAACTCTGCGGCGTTCCACTGCTCTCTCATCAGTAGGTACTGTGTCACCCTGCCCAGGACCACGGCCTCTGCCCCCCTACATCACTTGGACGCCCTCGTCCTCGACCCTTAGCCCTTGGGTTCAACATTTTGTGTAATCACTAAACTGTAGAATTAATATCTGAGGCCAAAAACGTATTCTCTAGACTGTGGCTAGTGTACCACACACCACAGAATTTTTCACTGGACTGTATTAAATGTATCTGAGAGAAAAAACGTATTCTCTAGACTGCGGCTAGTGTACCGCATAACACACAATTTTTCACTGCACTGTAGGATATATAACTGAGAGAAAAAATGTATATTTTGTAGACTCCGGCTAGTGTGCAGCACACAACAGAATTTTTCACTGCACTATAGTATATATGACTGAGAGAAAAAATGTATATTTTCTAGACTCCGGCTAGTGTACCGCACACCACACAATTTTTCACTGGACTGTAGTATATATAAGTGAGAGAAAAAACATATTTTCTAGACTGCGGCTACTGTACCGCACACCACAGAATTGTTCACTGAACTGTAGTCACCGCCATGCTGTGTCAGGCTAAATTTTTGGGTGGTTCAGCTGCTATCTTAGTCTAACCAAGCCACTCTGGGGTTCACCGCCAAGCTGTAAACTGCAATCTCAGTCTTAACAAGTCATCCTGGGGTTCACCCCCATGCTGTAAACTGCAATCTCAGTCAAACTTTGTAATTTAGGGGTTCACCACCAAGGTGTGCTAGACTACAATTTTAGCGGGTTCACCTGCAATCTCAGTCACAGACTGTCATTCAGGGGTGCACCACCATGCTTTTTTAAACCATTTGTTTCTGAGCGTCACCTCCAGGCTCTCACCCACGATTTTTTGGAGGCTTGCCACTGCACTGTCAGCCAAAATTGTCTTCAGGGTCACCGGCGGCCTCTCCAACAACAACTTCAAGGACGGTTACTACCAGGCCCTGGCACACAAACATTGTCTTGAGGGGCACTAAAAGGCTCTGCACCCACCCACGTGTGGAGACTAATAGGTGGGTGCAGTGTGCGTCTTAGCCCATCTGGAATTAGGAAAGCTGGGCACTGTGCTTGGAGGTCTGCCGTGGACAGGGTGGGTGGGTGGTGGGTGCGTGTTTGCCCGTCTGGGATGGGGAGAGCTGGGCACTGTGCTGGGAGAACTTTGTGTACGCTGTGGACTACTGGGTGGGTGCGGAGAGGGAGACGCTTATGCCTGCGTCGTGGGGCGGGGGATAGGACAGCAGTGCCAGCATGAGCAGTGGTGTCACCCGCAGGCGGCGATGGACCTTCGTTGCACCTAGTTGGGTGCTTTCCTAACATGTGCCAGCGCATGTGCCTTGCCCATCTTGGTCTGGGTCAGCACAATTGTCTTGAGGGTCACCACCAGGCTGTTGCCCAGAATTTGGCATAATGGTACGATTAGGCAGCCTCAGAGGCATCCATGCATGCTGCCCCTGCTGTTTCCTGTCCATTTCCGTGGTGTTTCCATCATTTTCTGAGGTTTCCAGGTTTTCACGCAACCTTCCCTATGCAGAGCTCTGGTCCCCTGCAAAAAATGCTCGAGTCTCCCATTGACTTTGGGGTTCGTTATTCGAAACAAGCACCCGAGCATCAGGAAAAATTCGACTCGAATAACGAGCACCCGAGCATTTTAGTGCTCGCTCATCTCTATTGACAAGTTCCAGGGGGCCGAATACTTTCGCAAGGCACTGTATATATAAGTTGTACAAAGCTTATATGATTCAGCTCTGTAAACACTACTCACTCATCAATATAAATCCCTTTTTTCATTACTTATTTTTTAATTTTTTCATACTAAAGCTGCCTTTACACAGGTTGATGTTAGGGTAAGTATACTAAATTCAGTGAAATTATTAAAGTAGTTGGCCACTTTTTGGAGGGAGTAGGTTTTGGCAAGCCAACCTTCTGGGCACACCTGCAAAGGGAAGCATGCTCACCTGCTTCCTGCCACAGGGTCCCGGCTGTTTTGCTCCCCTTCCTCAGTTGTCTCATTTGGGTCTTCCTAGGAGGAGGGAGGTTGACAAAAACCCTTCAAAAGGTGGCCTACTCCTTTGAGTATTGAAAAAAAATACTTTTAGATGCTACTCTTGCCATGGATAGTAATAGAAGTTGATTTGGAATAATAGATGTTGGTCACGCTATAGTAAGAATTCTGCATATGCTATTTGAAATGTATTAATTTAGTTGATTTTGTATGTCCTTGCATGAAAATGCACTTTGATTGCTGTGTCTACATATAGTTTATTTAAATTCTACCCTAGAGCTAACTTAAAAAGTCTGTATAGTTTGGTGTAATAGTACTATAGGGGAACTATAGGATAAACACATGCACATATGAGTGCTTTAAAAAACAATCATTTAATGTACTGGACTTCTACAGTCTGTAAAGTGGAGAAAATCTTTCAATGTATAAATAACTTTCCAAATTGTATAATTGGAAGTACTTTGGAGAGTGCTTCTCTGAGGCACACATTTGAGTAACACATTTTCTTCATGAGCATATCTACTGTACATTCATAAGTAAGTGAAATAAATGGTCCATGTGATTTACTGTTCTCTAGTCACAAGCTTTCATCTTTTGTTGTCTGATTAATTCTTCTGGAGGCCCCAAAACACAGCAAGATAAGTAGAGTGTATGTTATATCTGAGTTTACAGCTGGGATGAGAGAGGTCATTTATAAAAAGCATACCGTGCAAAGTTCCCACCATAGCAATTCCATGGAATGCCTGGTTATTTTCCATATTATTTAGACATGTCTAGTCTATGATCACTTGCAGAGGAACTTGGCCTATTCACATATTGGTATGAGAATATTGTCATCAGATAAATGTCATTTTCACATAAAACTCTAAAAGAGGCAAAATGTTTCCAATAGAAACATATTATTAATTAGACATTACTGATATATGTTATATTATTTACCAAGCCAAGGGTAAGAGCTATATAATAAATATGTGATGTTGGCAGTCCGTGCTCGCTGCTGCCCTCCTATCCATTGTGGCTTGGATGCCACATGACTCCCCATGCCCTCACACATCCTAGTTGCTGGGTCCTCTGCACGTTGCGCTTGCATGCTCCTGCCTAGTCTTCCAGCCTTTGTCCCCATGGGGGAACTCAAGAGCTCATGTCTGGCTTTCTTAAAGGGCCAGTGCGAGTGTTCTCAAATCCTTCCCCGCCTGAAAGCTGGGTCCCTGGGAATTTCAGGCATGCCTTCCAGCCAGAAGATGCCTGAGTGTTAGGTTCCCTGGTGACCAGAAAAGGTGTCAGGACGTTTAGTGCTTCTGCGTTTGTCCTGCGATTTACCTGCATTATTTCTGCTTGTATTCCTCTTTGTGTTCCAGTCTTGTACCTATCCTGCGTATGTGCTCCTGACCTCCTATTTTAGTTCAGTTCAGTCCATGTTTTAGTTCAGTACCCAGTCTGACTACTTTGTTCGTGCTACTGTCAAATACCCAGTCTGCCTGCTTTCTGTGACACACCCTGTACCTTGCCTGCCCGCCCATACTTTGTTTACCCTCATCTAAGTTATCTGTGAGGTTGCCCAGATCTCAAACCTGTTCCGAGTCTTGTTTCCTGTTGTTCCTGCCTTATACCTGCATTATCTCCGGCCTGATTTCCTATTGCTTGCACTGGAGTCTCTGACCCCAGTGGTCCACTGCCAACTACAAGTGCATCTCAATAAATTAGAGTATCATCAAAAAGTTTATTTATTTCAGTAATATAATATATATTATATACAATCATTACACACAGAGGGATCTATTTCAAGCATTTTTTTTTTGTGTGTTAATGATTATGTCTTACAGGTAATGAACACCCAAGTCAGCATCTCAGAAAATTAGAATGTTATTAAAGACTAGAGATAAGCGAACCACTCGACATTTGTTTTGGGTCCGGTCTGCAAAATTTTTGAAAAAGTTTGGTTCAGACCCAAAACGAATCGGGACAAACCGAAGTTGCTCCAATTGCCCTGAAAGTTGTTACATAACCTCTAGAGGCAGTTATCTCTTTTAGTTTATTTTTTATGAATTTATTTTTTCCCTCCTCCCTCCCCAAGCTCTGGAACGCAATGACAGGAATAGTAAATGATATCTGAGTGACACTGATATACATAGGTATGGGTAAATGCACTTTTGATGGCATTAACATACAGTGTGTTTAAAAACACACCACGTTGGTAAATGTGTCTTTTTCATATTCCAAAGCTTCCAAAAATCATCCCTTATCACAGACAGATGATGTTTAAGCACACACAGTGTTATGGGATAAAAAAAAAAGAAAAGTGGCTTGATGGACCAAGCGTCCAAAAAATATGCCTTTTCAGGGTCGGAATGCCCGCACATACGACACCCACAAATGTTTATTGTCAGAAGAAAAAGTGGCTCATTATGAACAAGCCTAAAAAAAAATCTCCCTTTTAATTGGGAGCAGCAGCAGTGCAATTTGGATGTGGAAAGGGTATGATACGTATATATGGTAGTAGCATGCAACCACAATAGTGGTGGCAACAGGAGCAGTATAGCATGAAACATGGAAGGCTGTCTATGGGTAGTAGTAGCAATAGTAGTATTAGTTGTAGTTGCGTTAATGGTGTGACAGTAGGGGATTAACAGCCATACGGTTCATATTGGCAAAAAGGCAGAAGCATGATGGAGAAATAGCCTTACAGAAGATCATGGTCAGCAGGTCGCAGCAGTGGCAGGGTGGTGGCAGGGGCATGATGCAGGTGGCAGCAATAGCCTTTCAGAAAGTGATGGTAGGCAGGTCGCAGCATTGGCATGATGCAGTTGTCAGCAGCAGCCGCACAGAATGTAATGGTGGCCAAACAGACAGCAACACTGGCAAGATGGGGTGCCACCAGCAAGGCTAGATCTATTCATCAGAATCAGCTGGAGGAGTGTGAAATTCCTCCTGAATCTAGGCTTGGTTTGTTTTGACAAAAGTAATGTTTTGGACACTGGGGGAGGACCACTCAATGTCACCACACCCCCCGCGGCAATGAAAACCCTCTCCGAGATGACACTGGAGGTTGGGCAAGAAAGAAGAATGAGACCATGCTGTGCCATTTCTACCCACTGTACAAGAACAGGGTATGTGCCAGAGACTGGTCAGGGTTTTGGTAGGCCTGAACCTGGGCATTGAGTTGGGAGATGTCGGCTTGCTTACTGGCCTCAGCCTGGCATGGCACGTGGAAACACTGCACCATTATGTAGAGGAGACTGAAATGGCTGCTGCTGCAGCTTCTGCTGCTTGTGGCAGCGGGAGGGGGGGAACTCTGCGAGGGGTCGTACAGACACTTGAGCATTTGCAATCTTGAATTCCAGTAAGTTGGCACATAGTGGATTAAGCAGTGTAGAGGCAGGCCATTCTGTCGCTACAGGTCCAGGAGAGCATTCTTTGCCACGTAAGAATGGCTGAAGTGCTTGGACAGTCTCCTGAACTTTGCCAGCACCTTGTGAAAGCCAGTCTACTTATGTAGAAAGTGCTGCACCACTTGGTTGATGACGTGCACCATGCAGAGAGCATGTGTTATTTTGCTCAGGTTCAGGGCAGCCAGGATGTTGTGCCCATTGTCGCTGACCACCTTGCCCAGTTGAAGTTGGTGGGATGACAGCCACTTTGCTGCTTTATGTACTTGAGCAACTGCTCGCCGCTATGGCTACTCTCTCCCAGGCTGATCAGCTCCAACATGCCGTGGCAACGCTCGACCTGACACATGTGATAGGAAGGAGGTGTAGTGTGAGGGACCCTGTGCCCTGCTGCTGTTGGGAACAGGAATATGCCCATGGAGGATGAGGAGGCAGATAAGTGCCTGGTATGGGGGCCAGGATGATACAAACATTGGGGGTTCAAATATACTTGGCCTCGTTGCCATGCTACATCCTCACCACCGCTGGAAAAAAACAATAACTTAGTGGGTCACGAAAGACATGAACTTCCCTGCCCCTAAGAGCTGCTCCAGATGTACACCAAGGCGTGAACCTTGCTGCACAACAAGAATAGCTGAGAGCAGCCCATGTTGTCCACCAAGTGAGAGTACAAGGCAGGGATGGATTTTTTGTAGAAATAATGCTGGCCAGGAATCTTCCAGTGAGGCTGAGTATATGCCATTAGCTCCCTAAAGGCAGCAGACTCAACTAAATGGTACGGCAGCAACTAGACTGCCAGCAACTTGTCAGGTGGGAATTTAGCTTGTACACCATCGGATTGCTGGGCACATAGAGTCATTTCCTGGCCACACATTCCATTATCGATGGCTGACAATGTAGTGGAGGAGAAGTCTTAACGGGAGAAGTGGAAAGGGATAATGACAATTTGAAAGACACTATACTGCCTGTGGATGTAGCCTGGCTGCCGCAAAGGGGACTGGGAGAAGGGGGGAACTCCTACCGTGGTGGCTGGCTGCAACCTCTGGGATGCGGTGATGCCCCTTCATGTGGTTCAATAGAGCTGTGGTGCCTATGTTTGTTCTTGTCTGCACACATCTAATTTCGCTCTTGCACTTCATTTGGAACCTTTCCGTAGCTCAGACATTTCTGAGCCTTTGAGATAATGTCCACTACCCTGTGCATTGGTATAGTAATCAAGTATTTATGCTGTTAGTTTGAATATAAGCCACAATCCCGCCCCCCAAATAAAATTTGATTAAAAATGTGTGAAATTAATAAACAGAACAGATATGCGCTGTATGGAAACTCAATGTACGGAAACGGATAATTGAGGTCTGACCCTTAATATTGTGTTTAAGGTAAATTGTTACCCTACTTGTGTATTGGTGTACTAAATGGAATCCCCCACAAAAAGTAAATTTCAACCATGTGGAAATGGACGATTGAGGCCCGATGCTCAATTTCTTGTTATCACTCACAGGTAGATTGTTGCTCTACGTTGTGTCTTGTAGTAATCATAAAAATATGTTGGTTTAATTAAATTTAACAATCCCGAAAAATATAAAATTTCATCCGTGTGGAAATGGAATTCACGAAAATGGATGATTGAGGCTTGACACTCAATTTCACGTTAACGCTCACAGGTAGATTGTGACATTACCCTGTTTATTGTTGCTGTAATCACTTACTGTATTTTTCACCCTATAAGATGCATCGGCCCATAAGATGCGCCTAGGTTTTACAGGAGGGCAATAAGCAAAAAATATTTTTCATTAGACCTCAGACCAGCAAACAGCCCCCCAATGTTAATAAAACATCAGCCCCCATGCCTCAGATCAGCCTCCCATGCCTCATATCAGCCCCTCCATACCTCATATCAGCCCCCCATGCCTCATATCATCCCCTTATGCCTTATATAGGCCCCAAAGCCTTATATCAGCCCCCATGCCATATATCAGCCACCAGGTTTAGACCAGCCCCATGCCATATATCAGCCCCCATGCCAAATATCAGCCCCCAGCCTCAAATCAGCCACAATACCATATATCAGCCCACAGGCTCAGATCAGCCCCATTCCATATATCAGCCTCAGAGCAAATTAAATATAAAAAATTATTTTACCCCTTCTGCTCCGGATGCCGCTGCTCACCTCCAGCACTCTACTTTCTGCTGTGCATAGCCACAGAACAGCCGATGGCCCAGGAAGCAGTGAGTACAGAGCCTGGGGAGCGCTGCATTCACCTATTCCCGGTCTACTGGTACTAATGAGCGCTTCCATTAAGGAAGCACTCATTAGTATTTGCCCCATAAGACGCAGTGACATTTTTCCTCCACTTTGGGGGGAAAACCAAGTGCATCTTGTGGGGCAAAAAATACGGTATACAAGCTGGTTAATTAAATTGAAGAACCACAAAAAAAAGATTAAACTGCAACCGCGTGGAAATGGAATTCACGGAAACGGACGATTGTGGCTTGATGCAATTTCACGTTAATACTCATACTGTAGTTAGATTGCTGAACTACACACTGTATTGCTGCAGTAATCACATATATGTGTTGGTCAATTAAATTGAACAATCGCAAAAAAAAAAACGTAAAAAATTATTGCTATTACTTTGTGGAAATGGAATTCACGGAAAAGGACGGTGGAGGCTTAATGCTCAATTTCACATTAAAGTGGTTGTCTCATCATAGACATATAGGTGTGGGTCCCACCGCTGGGATGCAAACCTATATTGAGAACGGAGCCCCACAAGGTGGTGGCTGGAGGACTCCAGTCCAGTCACCAACAAGCCGGCTCCCCATAGAAGTGAATGGCAGCGCACTCCCCTTCACTTCTATGGGCTTGATGGAAATAGCCGAGCTAGTGCTCAGCAATTTTCAGCGGCCCCACAAAAAATGAACTTTCGTGGCTCCGTTCTCGATATAGCTGCAAGTCCCAACAGTGGGACCTGCACCTATAAGACAATGGGCTCATAACCTAGCGATATGCCCCCATTGTCAGAGACAGCCCTTTAATACTCACAGGCAGATTGCTGCATTACTGTGTGTATCACTACAGCAATTGCGTATACATGCTGGTGAATTAAATTGAACAATGATCTTTTTCCTCCCTAATGTTTTTTTCCCCGCGCGCCGTTTTAGTGGATTTGTCCGAAATGAACCTGAAAATATTCGGGTTCCTCTGCCGTCTGAAAAATAGCAAAGTTTGTTCCGAACTAATTTGCTTATGCTTATTTTAAACCAATTAAAAAATGACTTTTAATACAGAAATGTTGGCCTAATGAAAAGTATGTAAACTATATGCCCTCGATACTTGGTCAAGGCTCCTTTTGCATGAATTACGGCAACAATGCAGCATGGCGATGATCACCCTGTGTCCCTGCCCAGGTTGCTTTGAAAGTGACCTTCAGCTTGTCTGCTAGTCTGGTGTCTCTCTTCTTCCTCTTTACAGTACCCCATAGATTTTCTATTGGGTTTAGGTCAGGCTGGCCAATCAAGCACAGTGATACCATGTTTATTAAACCAAGTATTGGTACTTTTGGCAGTGTGGGCAGTTGCCAACTCCTGCTAGAAAATGAAATCAGCATCTCCATAAAGCTTGTCAGCAGAGGGAAGCGTGAAGTGCTCTAACATTTCTTGGTAGTTGTGCTTACTTTGGGCTTGATATAACACAGCAGACCAACATCAGCAGGTGACGTGGCTCCCCAAACCATCACTGACTGTGGAAACTTCACACCGGACCTCAAGCAACTTAGACTGTGTGCCTGGCCACTCTTCCTTGTTTGCACTTTATTCCAACAGGTGAGATAATGGTTATCAATGGTTGGCAGGAACGGGGCTAACCATCCTGTTCCTCCCCTCTTGGTAGGAGTGAGCTAGTCCTACCTCATGCCAGGTGGGAAATTTCCAGTCCAGTGAGACACAGAAAAGAGAGAAGAGTTCCTATTCTGATAGTGGGGGAGTGAGGAAGAACGTCAAAGCTCCCACTCCCAGGAACTATATGTTATTCCCCTGTGAGGGAAACTCTGGAACCCGATATTATTCTCCTGGTAGAAAACCTTAATCTTGCCTCAACACTTGAGAGACAAGACAGCAAAGTGATTAACCACTTCAGATCTGGGCCATTTCCCCCCTTCCTGACCAGGCCTAATTTTGCAAATCTGACGTGTCACTTCATGTGGTAATAACTTCGGAACGCTTTTACTTATCCAAGCGATTCTGAGATTGTTTTCTCGTGACACATTGTACTTCAAGTTAATGGTAAATTTGAGTCGATAAGTTTTAATTTTATTTATAAAAAAATCCAAAAGTTAACGAAAATTTGAAAAAATTCACTGTTTTCTAAATTTCAATCTCTCTGCTTTTAAGACAGATAGTGATGCCCCATAAAATCCTTTTTAATTTACATTACCCATATGTCTACTTTACGTTGACATCATTTTGGTAGTGTCATTTTATTTTTTTAGGACAGTAGAAGGTTTAGAAATTTAGACGCAATTTTTGCAAATTTGCAAAATCAACTTTTTTAAGGACCAGTTCAGTTCTGAAGTCAGTTTGTGAGCTTACATAATAGAAACCACCCATAAATGACCCCATTTTAGAAACTACACCCCTCAAACTATTCAAAACTGGTTTTAGAAATGTTATTAACCCTTTAAGTATTCCACAGGAATTAAAGCAAAATAGATGTGAAATTTCAAAATTTCACTTTTTTGCAGATTTTCCATTTTAATCATTTTTTTCCTGTAACACATCAAGGGTTATCAACAAAACAAAACTCAATATTTATTACCCCGATTCTGCAGTTTGCAGAAACACCCCACATGTGGTCGTAAACTGTTATTTGGGGATACGCCAGGGCTCAGAAGGGGAGGAGTAGCATCTGCATTTTCTAACATGGAATTTTTTGTCATGGTTTGTAAGAGTGATAACTTTTTAATTTTTTTGTGGACTGAGCTGCGTGAGGTCTTATTTTTTGCGGGACAAGCTGTGCTTTTTATTGGGACCATTTTGGGGTACATCCGGCTTTCTGATCACTTTTTAATCTAATTTTTGGGAGGTTAACAAAAAAAAGCAGTTTAGGGGCATTTTTCTATATATTTTTTTTTACACCGTTCACTTGATGGGGTAGATCATGTGATATTTTTATAGAGCCAGTCGTTTCGGACGTGGTGATACCAAATATGTCTATCTTATTTATTTATTTTTATTTGTAACTTTTTTTAATGAAATATTTCGGGGGAAATTATTTTTTTTTATATATGTGATATTTTTTTTATAATACTCTATTTTTTTTAATTTTTTTTTTTACACTTTGTGTCCCCCATAAGGTCATACAAGACCTCAGGGGGACATTTAACTTCACTTATTTATTTAATTTTTTTTTTACACTTGATTTCTCCTGTAACTGGGGCTGACATAGTAGCCCCAGTTACAGGGGAAATACATCCCCAGAGAGGCTGTACAGCAATACTATGCTGTACAGCCTCAGTGCAGGGCTTATCGGGTCTATGAGAGACCCGGCAGCTCCTGCACTCTCCCGGCCCCGGCGATCACGTGACCGCCGGGCTGGAACAGGAAGCGCAATAGCGCTTCCTGATCTATATACACAGTGCTCGTTGAGCGCTGTGTATACAGCGATCTAGAAGGCAGGGACCCCTGGGAACGGTCAGACAAATATTAAGCCTGTACTACAGCAGATACCTAAATCCATAAGTGCTTACAAGTGCCAACCTATTGCAATTCAACCAGCCACCATACCTCCTTATCAGGTGCCAGAGAATCTGCACTTTGTATTTATTGCTGATGGATGTGCCACAAGTTATATTTTGCAAGTAAAGAAAGACTGTTATACATTTATGTCTGGTCAGCGATGGCCTGAGGGAGTACACTGTGAGAAAACACCTCATCAGGGACACTACCACTCCAATCCTCTACACCGGTTCCTATAGGGCTCACTGCAAATGCATGTGCTCATTGAGCTAACCAGGAATGCTGGGAGATTTCAGCTTTGGAGGAAGCTGAATTGTGAATGCAGCTCAGGCTGTAACTCAGTGCCAAGTACTGTTAAAAAAGCTAGAGGTGTTAACAAAGTTTATCAAAATTATCAGTTTAACAAGGGTGATTCCAATAAAAAGCTTGTATATTGTCGACTGGCACTTCCTGGCATTGGCCTGTGTAAGAGGACATTTAGAGTTGAAGATGCTATATAGAAACAATATACTTCATACACCTATTATTTAGTTTGGCATATAGACTATTATCCTTACAGAATAGTGTCCAGTAATAGATTTACTTATCCCTCAATAATAATACAGTTGTGACTCACATACTCTGTATGACGCTGTCTTCTCCTTTGTACTATGTAGGTGGCTAAAGAAAACTTGTAGATATGACAGCTTTTAAGCCCAATGACTTAATGATCTCTGTAAAAAGGCTAATCTAATGTTTATATGATCAACAGAAAAGAGAACATTTAGTATCTTTTCAATCCATCACTTGCGTCAAAATAAATCACTTCACAAATAAATGAATTTTTGTACTGTTATCCTGTCCTTAATTAACCGCATATCTGAATGTTTAATCAATGGAATTAACCGGCTAAGAAGAGATTTATTTTAAAGGATGCAGCTTACAACTGCAGGACGCATTCCTGATTAGTAATACGTCTGAACAGGCTTACTCCTCTGTTGTATAGATCCCATTGTCTCGCCCAGTTATGTTAATGCTGGCAGTTGTTCAGTCACATATCCAAATTTCATATAGTAATTGAGACACAATAAAATATGTAGCAAAATCTTACTCCCATTGCCATTCAAAGGCCAAAGCAATGGCATTTCTGCTTATATGTGAAAGGCTGAAGTAAGCTTATTACAATTATATGGATAACACAATTTTTATATCTCATCCACAACAACAGTTTCCATTTTTCAAAGTCAATTGTATTTTTATATATCTAATATGTTGTAGAGGTAATGCCAGAATCATGGTATCATGGAGCGAGGAGGAGTGGAGGTTTGGCAGCCCTGAACTCATCTATCCTGGATTATCTACCTGCCCAACTACAGCATCTCAGAGGGTAGGTACTGATGGATTACAACTGATAAGACTATGATAAGGAATTTATTGGGTACTGATTAGCCACATACTAAGTGGACTCTCGTGATATCTAAAACATTTGCTGTACTGTATATCACATATTTTTAATGTTAGAGAACTTGAAAATGTGTCATTAGAAAATGACCTATTGGTTAAATTATGTTTTTATATTTAACATATTTTTAAAGAATTTTTGGTGATGTTATTTTTAATTTTCAATATTTATATTGAACAAAAACCATAAAATCCAGCAGTTTTTGCATTGCCCACTAAGCCTAATAATAGGCGCCACTTCTTGATCTATACAGAACACTTTACTGCAGTTACCTGCTTATCTATACACAGAAGTGATATCATTACAGGCAGGATTAGAATGACAGATAAGGCAGGTTCCACCATTCACAGTTGGTGATTCTCAAAACTTATCTACCCTTTCTTTGTACAATGACCTCTGCACAGTTTACATAGCATGCCTAAAAAACTCTTAGTAAATAGTTTTCTATGTCACAATCTGAATGCGATCTGTCATGTAGTTCTACAAGTGTTTTTTTTTAAATTGAGACACAATTAATATAGAAATGACTAATGGAAGGAGCAGAGTTATGACAGTGGTGTTGTAGATGTGGTAGGGACTGTTCAAATCTCAGCAAGTCTCATTTCTAAACTGTACATTACCTATTAATAAAAGAATGGAAGAAATATAACATAGAAGTGGTTGGAGGATGTTGGTTCCATAGAGGAGGAGCAATGTCAGAATATCTTAAGAAAAATTTGCAAATTATTACCAGGCCTTTCCTAACTTTTGCAACGCCTTTAGACATGGGCAGTGAGCCCTAACCTAGAATTCAGCCTGCTTGCACTATCTACTTGCAGTGCAAGTGCTAAGTAGCAAGACCGCAGCTGGTCGACCATCCCTATGCTATTTATATGCAGAGACAGACAAACACCAAGAGACAAAACAACACAAAAACAACACAACACACAAACAGGGTTGTACATAAATAGGTCAGAACTAAACAAGCTATGCAGTACCAAATGAGAGACAGAGAGTGGTCAGAAGACAAGCTGAAGTCAGAGGAACGAGCAATCCAATATGCACAGGAATACAGCTAGTGAGTTCCAGACTATCACTGACACTTGGTATATGGCCAGTAAGGTGTTTAAATAGAGCTCAGAGTCCCAGGATCAGAACCTGATAGGTCATGACTCGGTGCAGCATTAGTCAGAACACTAGCACATAGGAATAGAGTAGCTGAGCAATCAGCCCACTGCTAGTCTCCCCCAGCACACGGTGGGGAGAAAGTGCATTACATTCTGTTGCTAAGGACGCTGTTGCATCACCAGGGGGTGTGGCTTATCAGTGGGTCTCTCCCGTCGTAGTCTCGCCGAAGCTAGAAATCTTGCCACTGGAGGCAGGTAAGTTTGTGACACGATTAGATTCTTATTTTAATACTACTTTCTGCCTCTATGTTACTACATTCCTAACTTCTGCAACTCCCTCTGTATATCCTTAAGCAAGTCATATTTTATCTATAATATATATGTTATATAATATATATATTATATAATATATATATAATATATCTATTATAATATAAGTTACCCTTAGTGGGTATGTTACCTGTAATATTAGAAGTTTTGCTCTCGTTTTTACACTCTCTCTCTCTTGAATTTTGAATCTTAAGAATCAGTTCTCTCTCACTCTCTAGACATGGATCTACAATTTCTTAACTGTACTTGGTATACCAGTATATATACTTATTATACTTATCATATGACTTTTGTATCCACAGTGACTACTTGGTAAAGGTCCAGGATGGTAAAGCTTTAGAACTGACGTATCTTTTGACAGTCACTTCTAAACTAAAATGTTGCTTTTTGAAACAATCTTCCTATCTTGGAGACTTTATACTGTATACTACTTTTGAACCAGTTATGGATTTTTCTTTATGCATGTTTAATAAAAAAACCCCGTAGCCCTGCATTAGTTTTCGGAGAGTGCCTGGATTTCATTTTACATTTCATAACTCTGGCATATACCTAGCTAAAGAGAAAGTGTAAAATCCCAAAAAGTTGCAAATTTCTGTGCAAAAATGGCATGCTCCAAATAGCCATTTGCAAATGGTATAATTGCTATTCAATCAATATATGCGCATGAGAGTAGTCAGAGATGATCCAACACATGTAATATCATTGATGATGTTGCATTGACAAGGCAGAACAGTTCAGAGCAAGAAAAACACTGCCCTCCAACAGAACGTTGATGGTGTTGTGTCGACAAAGCAGATCCTAGCTAGCAGTACTCCAACCGAAAGGCTGACATGCTGATTTGGGGGCCAGGACAAAACAAGCCTATGTGTGTCACAGGATTGTCATGGCGTAAAGAAATGACACATTTCACAAGGATCATCTCTATGAATAAGTGTATAGCTGTGAGAAGAGGGGTTTATTGGTAATGAGAAATTTCATCCCAGAATACCCTTTTCTCTCTACTACAACCTTTTCCCTTGCCAATTCCTTCACTGCCCCCAGCACATACAGTTCATAATGTCAACAATGACAACTAATACAACTTTATGTGCAGCTACTACTAACACCTACTGTGCCCTTCCCCATTTACCTTGTAGATTATTGCCCTCCTGGGGAGGTCCATGTTTCCTTCTGTACCAGTGTATCACTCAGTAAACTCATGTTTATTGAACTTTATTTTTTCAGGATATATATATATATATATATATATATATATATATATATATATATAAACCTTCTCTATTTCATCAAAATAACCCTGGGAGTTAAAGGGATATTCCAGTAAAGACAAGCTATCCCCTGTCCACTATATATGCAACAATAATTAGATTAGTTAGCGTCTGACTAGTGGGACACCTCATGGATCACAAGAGCAATGGTCCCATGACCCCCACATGAGTGGTGGGTCCACTGCTTCTCCGTTCATCTATATGGGACTACTGGAGATAGCGGAGTGCTGTTCTCGGCAATCTCCAGCTAGAGGACCTGTCACGTACAATTGTAATTGACCACATACCTTTGTAGCCCCATCCTCCTTGACTCCAGCATTATTTTATTTTTCTAACCTCACTCTTCTAGCTGCTGTTGTTTTTAGTTGTATAGTGTCTAATTCTAGTAAATTGTCAGGTGGGTGGTCAATGAAACTCCACCTAAGCCACAAGCAATTTGCTGGTATTGGGCACCAAAAGTAACTGTACCAATTGCGGCTGAAGAGGTTAGAAAAAAAAAATGCTGGAGTCATGGATATGTGGCCACAAAGGTATTCAGCCAGTGCAGTTTTAAGAGGATATGACAGATTATAACTATTAGAATGGTGGGGGTCCGACCACTGGAACCAATCGCCAATCACGAGAACAGATGTCCCATATAAATGGAGTAGTGGTCAAGCATGAGTGCTGCTGCTCCATTTATTTCTTTGGGACCATTGGAGTTAGCCAAGTATAGTGCAGTCCTATAGAGTTTGTAGCTGCATTGCACGTGCTTGACCTCCATCACATTCATTTGGTAATGCATTCTCATGATCTGATCCAGTGAACAGGAGATAACTTGTAACTGGAATAATACAATTCTCTATTTTTGGACAGTTATATGATAGATGGTACATAGCAAGAATTCTTTAGATATCTCATTTTCAACCATATTCGACTGAATATAGACATTGGTTACTTCTTGTTATAGCACTCTGAACAAAGTGCTGTTGTTCGGTTGTCTCATCATTAAAACTTCCAGGAAATTAGAGAACAAGTCCTCTGTGTTTCTCAAGGCATTATGTTTATTCACCCAATCCCTTGTTTGCACTGGTAACGTACAGCAAGCAGCTTGTGGGTATTAAGGTGTGCACAAGTATAGGCAGGAACTACAGGGGCTTTACAACATATACATTATTTTGCATTTTTAAAAAGCTGTATATGATTTTACTCTGGGAAGTAATAGACCACAGTGAGATTTCATCAGAATGATACTGAAAATCCGAACCTGTTAAAATAATGTAGACGGAAAGATATACAAAATTGAATACTGTTATTTATCAAGAATATTGCTACTTCTAGGGGGGACAATGGGGGAGATTTATCAGCCCATGTACACAGCTCTCCACGCCCATTGCCTCTGATTGACAGTTTTTTTTCCATATGAATTTGAAGCAGGTGGGGATGGAAAGCCAGGAGTTTATGAATATCAGGACTCATTCAGCATGTGCTGGAGCTGTTTAACACAAAATTTTAGCAAAATGGCTAGGTCAATTAAACAACGTGACATAGCATTTTGGTTAGGGGGACTGTCACTAGTTTGTTTCTCTTAATTAGCACACCATAAACTGGTGACAGATTCTCTTTAATTAAAGGGGTTCTCCAGGAATTATTTAAAATGGCTGCAAGCAACCCATCCTAAAATGTGAATCGGATGGGTTGTGTCCTACCGTGGAGCTGTTTTTTAGGGGGTGCTGACTAGACACCATGCTCCTATGCTTGCTTTTACAGAGCTGAGTAGCCTGACAGCTTCTTATAGACAAGATTGCATCATTACTATCTATTGTAGAGTGCTCATGTTCTGCATTCCTGTCAATCTGCTCATCCATAGTGGCATATCGCACATAGGATCACATCATTAAGATCATTTGTGAAGTAGAATTCTGCATAGGACTACAGGTAGGGGTGAGCAAATTGAGCTTCGGATCCAAGATCAGAAGTTGATTTGTTTAAAAACTTCGTTTTAATGCTGTATGGCAATGCTGTACCGTTTTTAAAGTCATAGAATGGAAGTCTGATGTTATTCACTGAAGTCTTGTGTGACTTTGAACTTGAAGGGACCTATGTCTATGGCAAAGCAGCAGCAAGCAGGAAAAGAGACTGGAGAAGGCATGTGCACAGTGCGCTCCTACCCTTCATACAGCTGATTGACGGGGGTGCCGTGTGTCGAACCCTCGGTGATCTGATATCAATGATCTATCCTAAGGATAGATCATCAATATTAAAATCCTGGAGAACTCCTTTAATGAATTTTGCCTTGCTGAAGCACATACATTTTAATGCTGTACGGAGACAAGTTTCCGAAGCTTGATTCACTCACTCATAGCTACAGGAACAGGGTGCAGCACGACAATTGGTTTTGTGGTTATTTGCTTCTCCATAACAGCTCATAGTAACATAGTACATAGTAACATAGTTTATAAGGCCGAAAAAAGACATCTGTCCATCCAGTTCGGCCTGTTTTCCTATAAGTTGATCCAGAGGAAGGCAAAAAACCCCACTTTAGGGGAAAAAAAATTCCTTCCCGACTCCAATCAGGCAATCAGAATTACTCCCTGGATCAACGACCCCTCTCTAGTAACTATAACCTGTAATATTATTACCCTCCAAAAATATATCCAGGCCTCTCTTGAACTCTTTTAGTGAACTTACCATCACCACCTCCTCAGGCAGAGAGTTCCATAGTCTCACTGCTCTTACCGTAAAGAATCCTCTTCTATGTTTGTGTACAAACCTTCTTTCCTCCAGACGCAGAGGATGTCCCCTCATCACAGTCACAGTCCTGGGGATAAATAGATCATGGGAGAGATCTCTGTACTGACCTCTGATATATTTATACATAGTTATTAGATCTCCCCTCAGTCGTCTTTTTTCTAAAGTGAATAACCCTAATTTTGATAATCATTCTGGGTACTGTAGTCCACTCATTCCACTTATTACTTTAGTTGCCCTCCTCTGAACCCTCTCCAGCTCTGCTATGTCTGCCTTGTTCACAGGAGCCCAGAACTGTACACAGTACTCCATGTGTGGTCTGACTAGTGATTTGTAAAGTGGCAGGACTATGTTCTCATCACGGGCATCTATGCCTCTTTTGATGCAACCCATTATCTTATTGGCCTTGGCAGCAGCTGTCTGACACTGGTTTCTGCAGCTTAGTTTGCTGTTCACTAAAATTCCTAGGTCCTTTTCCATGTCAGAGTTACCCAATATTTTACCATTTAGTATGTACTGGTGACTTGCATTATTCCTTCCCATATGCATAACCTTACATTTGTCAGTGTTAAACCTCATCTGCCACTTCTCTGCCCAAGCCTCCAGTCTATCCAGATCCATCTGTAGCAGTGTACTGTCCTCTTCTGTGTTAATTACTTTACACAGTTTAGTGTCATCTGCAAAAATTGATATTTTACTGTGCAAGCCTTCTACAAGATCATTAATAAATATATTGAAGAGAATAGGGCCCAATACTGACCCCTGTGGTACCCCACTAGTGACAGTGACCCAATCTGAGTATGTACCATTAATAACCACCCTCTGTTTTCTATCACTGAGCCAGTTACTTACCCACATAACAGACATTTTCTCCCAGGCCAAGCATTCTCATTTTATATACTAACCTTTTATGTGGTACAGTGTCAAATGCTTTGGAGAAGTCCAGATATATGACATCCATTGATTTGCTGCGGTCCAGTCTAGAACTTACCTCCTCATAGAAACTGATTAAATTGGTTTGACATGACCGATCCCTCATGAAGCCATGCTGATATGGAGTAATTTGCTTATTTTCATTGAGGTACTCCAAGATAGCATCTCTTAGAAAACCCTCAAACAGTTTACCCACGACAGATGTTAAACTTACTGGCCTATAGTTCCCGGGCTCTGTTTTTGGACCCTTTTTGAATATTGGCACCACATTTGCTATGTGCCAATCCTGTGGAATACTCCCTGTCAGTATAGAGTCCTTAAATATCAGAAATAAGGGTCTAGCGATGACATTACTTAATTCTCTTAGGATACGTGGGTGTATGCCATCCGGTCCTGGCGATTTGTCTATTTTAATCTTTTTAAGACGCAGCTCTACTTCTTCCTGGGTCAGACAGGGCACTTTTAATGGGGAATTTACTTTTATATTCTGCATTTCATCTGACTGTATTTTCCTCAGTGAATACAGTGGAGAAAAAGATATTTAGTAGCTTTGCTTTCTCCTCATCGCTCTCTGCAACTCCCCCCTCATTACTCTGTAAGGGGCCGACACCTTCAGGTTTATACTTTTTACCATTTATATAATTAAAGAACATTTTAGGGTTAGTTTTACTCTTTGGCGATTAATCTCTCGGTCTCTAGTTTGGCTGTTTTTATTTGTCTTTTACATATTCTATTTTTTTCCTTGTAGTTTTTCAATACTTCCTCGCTCCCCTCCTGTTTTAGTGATTTAAATGCTTTCTGTTTGTCATTTATTGCTTTCTTTACAGCTCTATTTATCCACATTGGTTTTTTCTTGTTCCTTAACCTTTTATTCCCATAAGGTATGTACCTCTCACAATTAGATAGGATGTTTTTAAAAATATCCAATTTTGTGGCTGTATTTTTATTTTTGAGGACTTTGTCCCAGTTAGTTAGGCCTATGGCCTCTCTTAGTTGGCTAAATTTTGCTTTTTTGAAGTTCGGTATTTTTGTTCCTCCCTGAAGAAACGCTCTTTTGAATGACAGTTGGAAGGTTATTATACATGTTTACATATGATCCCTTCTTAATTTTTGGCTGCATTTTATATTAAACCCTTAATGACCGGGCCATTTTTCACCTTCGTGACCAGGCTTATGTTTGAAAATCTGACATGTATCACTCTACAGTCATGGCCAAAAGTTTTGAGAATGACACAAATATTATATTTTCACATGATCTGCTGCCCTCTGGTTTTTATGTGTGTTTGTCAGATGTTTTTATCACATACAGAAATATAATTGCAATCATATTATGAGTAACAAAAGCTTATATTGACAGTTAGAATGAGTTAATGCAAGTCAATATTTGCAGTGTTGACCCTTCTTCTTCAGGACCTCTGCAATTCTCCCTGGCATGCTCTCAATCAACTTCTGGACCAAATCCTGACTGATAGCAGTCCATTCTTGCACAATCAATGCTTGCATTTTGTCAGAATTTGTAGGTTTTTGTTTGTCCACCCGTCTCTTGATGATTGACCACAAGTTCTCAATGGGATTAAGATCTGGGGAGTTTCCAGGCCATGGAGCCAAAATCTCTATGTTTTGTTCCCTGAGCCATTTAGTTATCACCTTTGCTTTATGGCAAGATGCTCCATCATGCTGGAAAAGGCATTGTTGATCGCCAAACTGCTCTTGGACGGTTGGGAGAAGTTGCTCTCGGAGGACATTCTGGTACCATTCTTTATTCATGGCTGTGTTTTTAGGCAAGACTGTGAGAGAGATGATTCCCTTGGCTGAGAAGCAACCCCACACATGAATGGTTTCAGGATGCTTTACAGTTGGCATGAGACAAGACTGGTGGTAGCGCTCACCTCGTCTTCTCCGAATAAGCTGTTTTCCAGATGTCCCAAACAATCGAAAAGGGGATTAATCAGAGAAAATGACTTTACCCCAGTCCTCAGCAGTCCACTCCCTGTACCTTTTGCAGAATATCAGTCTGTCCCGATGTTTTTTCTGGAGAGAAGTGGCTTCTTTGCTGCCCTCCTTGAGACCAGGCCTTGCTCCAAGAGTCTCCGCCTCACAGTGCGTGCAGATGCACTCACACCTGCCTGCTGCCATTCCTGAGCAAGCTCTGCACTGCTGGTAGCCCGATCCCACAGCTGAAACACTTTTAAGAGACGGTCCTGGCGCTTGCTGGTCCTTCTTGGGCGCCCTGGAGCCTTTTTGGCAACAATGGAACCTCTCTCCTTGAAGTTCTTGATGATGCAATAGATTGTTGACTGAGGTGCAATCTTTCTAGCTGCGATACTCTTCCCTGTTAGGTCATTTTTGTGCAGTGCAATGATGACTGCACGTGTTTCTTTAGAGATAACCATGGTTAACAGAAGAGAAACAATGATGCCAAGCACCAGCCTCCTTTTAAAGTGTCCAGTGGTGTCATTCTTACTTAATCATGACAGATTGATCTCCAGCCCTGTCCTCATCAACACCCACACCTGTGTTAATGGAGCAATCACTGAAACGATGTTAGCTGGTCCTTTTAAGGCAGGGCTGCAATGATGTTGAAATGTGTTTTGGGGGATAAAGTTCATTTTCTAGGCAAATATTGACTTTGCAAGTAATTTCTGTTAAGCTGATCACTCTTTATAACATTCTGGAGTATATGCAAATTGCCATTATAAAAACTGAAGCAGTAGACTTTGTAAAAATTTATATGTGTATCATTCTCAAAACTTTGACTGTAACTTTTGCCATGACTGTATGTGGTAATAACTTTGGAACACTTTTACTTATCCAATGCATTCTGAGATTGTTTTCTCGAGACATATTGTACTTCATGACAGTCATAAATTTGAGTCAATATATGTCACCTTTATTTATGAAAAAATCCCAACTTTACAAAAATTTTTGAAAAATTCACAATTTTCAAAATTTCAATTTCTCTGCTTTTAAAATTGAAAGTGATACCACATAAAATATTTATTATTTAACATTCCCCATATGTCTACTTTATGTTTGCATCATTTTGTAAATGTCATTTTATTTTTTTGGACATTAGAAGGCTTAGAATTTTAGAGGCAATTCTTAAAATTTTTAAGAAAATTTCCAAAACCCACTTTTTAACGACCAGTTCAGGTCTGAAGTCACTTTGTGGGGCTTACATAGTAGAACCCCCCATAAATGATCCCATTTTGGAAACTACACCCCTCAAGTTACTTAACACTGATTTTATGAACTTTGTTAACCCTTTAGGTATTCCACAAGAATTAAAGGAAAATGGAGATGAAATTTCTAAATTTCACTTTTTTGGCAGATTTTCCATTTTAGTCAATTTTTACTTTAACACATCTAAGGTTAACTGCCAAACAAAACTTAAATATTTATTACCCTGATTCTGCAGTTTACAGAAACACCCCACATGTGGTGGTAAACTGCTGTATGGGCACACAGCAGGGCGCAGAAGGAAAGGAGCGCCGTATGGTTTCTGGAAGGTTGTTACGGACGCGATGATATCAAATATGTCTACTTTCTTTGTTTGTTTTAGTTTTACATAATAAAGCATTTTTGAGAAAAAATATGTTTTTGTGTCTCCATTTTCTGAACGCCATATCTTTTGTTATTTTTCTTCTGATCGTTTTGTGTAGGGGCTCATTTTTTGCAGGAAGAGTTGAAATTTTTATTGGTACCATTTCTGGGTACATATGATTTTTTGATTATTCATTATTACACTTTTTGGGGCAAGGTGACCCAAAAATTGGTAATTTTGACACAGCTTTTATTTATTAATTTTTACTGCGTTCACCTGAGGGGTTAGGTCATGTGAGATTTTTGTAGAGCAGGTTGTTACGGGCGTGGCGATACCTAACATGTATACTTTTTTTTATTTATTTAAGTTTTACACAATAATATCATTTTTAAAACAAAAAAATCATGTTTTAGTGTCTCCATAGTGTGAGAGCTGTAGTTTTTTTATTTTTTGGGTGATTGTCTCAGGTAGGGGCTAATTTTTTGCGGGATGAGATGACGGTTAGATTGGTACTATTTTGGGGGGAATACGCCTTTTTGATCGCTTGGTATTACGCTTTTTGTGTTGTAAAGTGACAAAAATGGCTTTTTTGACATAGTTTTTATTTTTTTTTTTTTACTGTGTTCATCTGAGGGGTTAGGTCATGTGAGATTTTTGTAGAGTAAGTTGTTACGGACGTGGCGATGTCTAACATGTCTAGGGTATTTTATTATTTTATTTTATTTATTTTTACTCAATTATAAATGTGCGTATATGGAAAAAAATTATTATTTTTTACGTTTTTCATTTTTTTTACACTTTTTTTTTACACTTTTTTGACTCAGACCCACTTGGTTCTTGAAGATCCAGTGGATCTGATGCCTATATAATACACTGTCGTACACTATATAGTGTACTACAGTGTATTTTTACTTTACACTAAGCCTGACCAGGCCTTTAGCAGGAGCCTGGTCAGGCTTCATATACCATGGCAAGCTGGATGGCGTCAAGTTGCCATGGTAACCATCGGGGTGCTGTCCACAGCAGAGCAGCGTCCCGATGGGAGGGGGGAGGAAGCTCCCTCCCTCTCTTCTGGCCACACCATCGGTGCGCTGCCAGCGCACCGATGCACCCGATGGGGGAGGGAGCTTCCTCCCTGTTAACCCCTTCCATGCCATGGTCCCTAAGGACCGCGGCATGGAAGGGGTTAAACTGCCGTCCGGGTCGGGGGGTCCGCTCGGCTATCCTGTAAAATTAAAACATTACAGCGAAGTCCCGATGTCCTCAAGGACATCGGAGCTGCGCTGCTGCACTCTTCGATTGGTCAGTCAAATCTGACTGACCAATCGCAGGGGTTCTAAGGCAGGGACCACTGTAATTGGTCCCCTGACGGGTGCACGGGCAGCTCTGCTGTCCGTGACACCAGTTTACAAGCAAGTGTCACCGCAAGTGTACTTGCGGTGACACTTGGAGCTCATGACATACTGTGTATGTCATGATGCGGTAACTACCACCACATCATTACGTACATAGTACGTCACTCGTCACTAAGGGGTTAAAGAAAATTTTGTTTTATTAAAAAAATACTCAAAACTGAAAATATGATCAAATCATTGATGTCAAATAATACTTTGTATAAAGCCAACGCTCAATCCCAACCCCCTTTTTTTACCTGTGTAAATTTGGCTTCAGATGTGCCACACTTATTAAGAGGTGCACATTGAACACCTCTTAATAAAATGTATTATTAGACAAGAACAGTGGTAAAGATATATTTTACATGTGCAAATAAAAATATAGCACATGAAAATATTCCTTCTTTACCGAAGGTCCAATATTTCAGACAATAATCGGGAGCAAATAAAATGTTCCCGAAAATTGCCTAACCGTCAGAGGACATGAGAGCTGCATTTACATGCAAATGTCGCTGTTTGCACATCACAATCCGTTGTACAGAAATTATGATGAAAATGGCCAAATTTGGGCAAAGATGAAAGACCATATATCTGTTAGTATAAATAAGAAGGAAAACACATTTTATAAAAAAATTAATGGGAGACATAAGTAATGAAAGTACATGATGTTTTATTTTCTTTGGGGTATCATTTTATGTAACCATTGCTTGATTAATAGCACTAGCAGAATTGTTGTCAAGATCCACCTGTTTTTCAGTCCTACATAAATTAAATCCTTGTCGTATCTCCAAAAACATATTGTAAGCAGCCTCCAAGGACAGCAAATCTGGGACTGCAAAGTAAAAAATAGGTTATTACGTGATGTTGCTACTGTAATGATAATATATTTTCTTATATTTGTAGATTTTATAATAAGCTATTCTGACTGTTTTAATGAACTGTGGCTGCAAAATAATAACAACTTAATTTCTACCAGTTAAAATCTATATTCATGTCTGCATTGTGTTACCAACAATCAGCAAGTTACATTTCACAAGTAGGGTAAGGGGATCCAGAGTCAACTGTCACATACTGCACAACTAGGACAAAGGATCCTCTGCCTGGTTGCCTGCACCTCTCATGCACCGTTTAGAGGAACAGAAGATAAGGTAAGCAGCCATTATATATATATATATATATATATATATATATATATATATATATATATATAATATATGTTGGAGATGAGTGAATTTCCTAAAAAAAATTTTGCGATTCCTCTGAGTCAGCCAAGAAATTTGTTTCGTACAAATCTATTCTACGCAAATTCAAGGGCTTTAAATGCCTGGTATACTCTCTCTTTTACTTAGTCTATGGAAAAATTCTACCCTAACAAATCTGAAGAAATATTGATTCTCCCCATAGAGAATTCAGGGATATTTATTTTTACCATCACTGCCTTTACCTTTGCTGTATACACAGTACTTATTGAATGCTGTATGTACAGATCAGGAAGTGGCAAAGGTTTGTGGGGAAAGATTCAGTAAACGTGATTGACAGCTATTTGTCAATGAACACATGACTCCTGAGCAGAGATGCATAAATTACAAATATATATATATACCGTACCGTTCCTGAGATATTCCCAAAAAATGCATTAGCCAATAGTAGCCTGGTCACATGACCCTTATCAGCCAATAGAAGCTCACAGGCACACACCAGGTTTCTATGACAACCTAGCCAGTTCACTGCTGTAGGTCTGCATTAAAGAGGAAGAGCACTGTGGATGACAATGGTAAAGGGGTATTCCGGTTACCATAACTATGACTTATGTTTTAGACTAACTCATCATCAATCATTACCTCATATAATGTACATTTCACATATTTACTGTTCAGTAGTTATAAAAGATGTTTTCTTCCACTGCTACCCACCTTCCTCCTAAATTACTATGGCATCGACCTGTAATTCAGGCCACCGTCAAAAGAAGGACTTAAAAGCCCCACCCCCAGATCCCACTAAGTCACACCCCTGACTCCGTCAGACCACACCCCTTCCATGCCGCATTTGACCAGGATTAAAAATATAGGTAAAAATCACCTGTCAGCTGCAGGGGTGAGGGGAGGGTGACTTTCTCCCTGCAGCTCATGCTCAGACTGCAAAGTGTTGCTGCTGAGTGAGCTGTTCAAAAGTACATCCTTGTGTCCATCCAGGCCCTGCGCTTGCCAGAGGACAGGGAGTCTGAAAGCCAGACTGTCCAGCCTAAAACAAGACCTCTGGCCACCCTAGGGGCAGGCTGATGTTAGGGTGGCCAGATGTCCGGCTTTAGGCTGGACAGTCCAGTTTTCTGGCTACCTATTCTCCGTCCAAATGATGTTCCTGGACAGACACAGGAATGTCCACCCTTCTCCTCCATGTCTTCACGGAACCAGGCGGGCATGGCCTCATGTTTAGTGGTGTGTCTTCATGGGAACTGGGGGCGCTGTTTCACATTTGGGGGAATGACTGGTGAGGTCTGGCTTTCTGGGATGAAGACAGTGGCCACTCTAGCTTCTGTGGAGGTCACAGTTAAAGGGGCGGGCTGCTGTAGTATATATATATATATATATATATATATATATATATATATATGTATATACAGTATATATTCATTGACAAAAAGGTGTGTACCAAGAAGGAGTTGTTGGAATGTAATAAAACTTTGTATATGTGTGAATGTAATGATGATATATGTGAATAAAAGGATAGATTTATTGGGGAAAACTGTACAATTGATAGAAGGCTCTAGGACCCTGTTGGGCCACCTCTAGCCTGGATACAAGATGAGATACAGTTGGACATGGAGGGAGGTTCTGTATGGTATCCTGTGGCACATTTGCCCACAGGTATTGCAGTTGGACCTAAAGATCCTGCATACTCATAGGTTGCCAAAGCTGGAGTCCCAGCTGGTCCCATAAATGCTTGATTGGTGACCGGATAGTCCATTGAAGTGTTCCAATTTGACAGAGACCCTTGCTGTGTGTGGGTGACAATTATCCTGCTGAAAAATGCAACTTGGACGCCCTGCAACATATGTGGCCCCAGTATCACTACTAGGCATAATAAATTGTCATATGTGATGACTATCATCACAATCACTCTACAACAAAGGCAGGATTGAAACCCTTACCTCGAAGCCTCTATACTCGAACCCGACCATAGTTGGATCCCAAACACACCCTGGATTTGTCTCTAAAGACGATACACTTACAATCCGGAGCAGTCCAGGTTTTCTTGTTCACAACACTACTGCAGTCAAAGGTGACAGTGACTGGCTGTCAATAGCAGGAAATGTAAAAAACCCGGAACGTGCTCCTTCTGAGGGCAGGAGCGCCCGGCGTCATTGGTTGCTATGACTCTGTGCGCTTCGTGAGGCCGCCGCTGTACAGTGATTCACTAGATATGGATGTCTGTATTAGGTCTTAGCTTGGCCTTGACAATTTCCTGCCTGCGCTGCTGCTCCGAGGCTCTGCTTTGGTTTCAGAGTCGCGACTGTGCAGGTGCCACTAACAGCTACATTAAAAGTGTGTCTTTTTATGTTGATTTATTTCTGTTACGTTCTCTCAGTTATGAATACCGAGTGTATAATTATGCACCATTCTTTTTGAATCACCCTGTGTAAATACCCTCTAAAAAAGACACATCATACCGTATATTTTTTATATGTTTTTCCATCTTAAAGTTCTTAGGGATGTAATGTATAATATTTCTGAATCATTGTGCACAATAGGTTTCCTTACTGGTAACTTCCATTGTAAGTCGTAAATTAAACAGTAAGGTTTCTAAACACATCTGTCTGTAACTAACTGCATAGCGGGCCGAATACCATTAACTCATCCAGAGAAAAGGTTTCAGGAACAGCGATGGTGTCTGGGGACAACTTCATTTGGACCCTCCTGATAGACAAAAGATTTCCAAATGCCAAAATTATTGTGCAATATGGACAACCAGCTGTGCTGCGCTAATGTTTCAACTGTTTAATAACTTGAAATAGTCATTTTCTGTCTGTCATGACATTGTTAATAGAAAAATCATAAAGTCTCTCTATTTGTATAAAGAATAATACAATGTCTGGGATGAGTCTTTTTATGTTAAATAAACTGATGGTGGAAATCATGGTTGGAGGGCTGTTGTATATGCTAATTTACGTACGAGGAGCTTGACCTTCATCGTACTGACCCAGAAATTACTGCAAGGTCATAGACTACTTAATGAGAAAAATACAATTCTGCTTATAGTTTTTTATTGTTTCATTAAATAAGTAATATTTAAATACATAACTGAATTCATAAGATGATACATTTACATTATATGGGTTTGGAGGGTCAACCGGGCAAACATGTTAAGATGGTATGATAGGGCAACTTTTCCCCTAAGACTAATATTTTGTTACTTGGTCTTGATCAGTGGGTATCCAGCTCTGCACAGTCCTATCCGGCTATGATGGATACGGTGAACTCTGGCCATCTTTTCCTCTCCTGGATCAGGCTGCCGAAGTTTACATTGCATATATGAACTTAGTCTAAAATGTGTTCATGTTGGCTGCCTTCAGAATTCATTTAAGGGGTTGTGTCACTTCAGCAAGTGTCATTTATCATGTAGATGCAGTTAAAGGGTTATTCTCATTTTAGACATTGGGGGCATATCGCTAGGATATGCCCCCATTGTCTTATAGGTGCGGGTCCCAGCGGTGGGACCCGCACCTATATCCAGAACGGAGTCCCCGAACTGAATGAGGACGCACTGCGCATGCGCAGCCGCCCTCCATTCATTTCTATGGGACCCAGCGGTGGGACCCGCACCTATAAGACAATGGGGGCATATCCTAGCAATATGCCCCCATTGTCTAAGATGAGAATACCCCTTTAATACAAGCCATTTACTAATGTATTGTTATTTTTCATATTGCTTCCTTTGCTGGCTTGATTCATTTTTCCATCGCATTATACACTGCTTGTTTTCAGGGGTTACGGCCACCCTGCAAACCATCAATGGTGGCCGTGCTTGCACACTATAGGAAAAGCACTGTCTTCTCTGGTGGCTGGGAATGTGGGAGTACGCATAGACACACATGCTCAGCAGTTCTGGTCCCGGCCGCAGTGATGGCCTTAACCCCTGGAAACAAGCAGTGTATAATGTGATGGAAAAATGAATCAAGCCAGCAAAGGAATCAATATGGATAATGACAAGACATTAGTAAGTGACTTGTATTAACTTTCTCTACATGATAAATGCCATTTGCTGAAGGGAGACAACCCTTTAATTAGAGAAGTGGGCACTTTCAAAACAGTATGGAAGTTGAGTTAAATGGTCAGAGCTCAAACTTAATTGCTGCATGGATAGGAAACTACATATCCGTGGCTACTTCTGCTTTAATTTCTAAAGTTTTGTACCTCTATTTTTTTCATTTGGTTGCTTTACATTTTCTTTACTTTTGTATCTGTAGAAAACTTTACATTCCTGTTTCTAAAGAATAAGATGCAGTTATGAAAATAGATACAAAATAAAAATAAAGCCAGAAAGTTCCTAAAACAGTCATGTCTCTGGTACTTTAAAGAAGCCTTGTATATGTGCAACTGGAACCGTCCCACCTTACAAAGCCATAGTGGATATTGTGTATATGGTTAAAAACAATTTTACCTTCTCTTACCAAAGTTCCTTTGCTTTAACCGTGTCAAGTTTGCCAACATTATAAAATACACAGTAAAGTGATCTTCAGATGAACTCAATGCAGTGCTATATTGCCCTTCATACAGAGTGTAAAGGACACACATTTTAACAATCAGTTCTTGCTTTTCATATTTGGTTACCCCATATGTTTGAGTCATTCCTATTAACCTTAGCTAAGATAAGTAAAAAGTATACTTAAACTCTTGAATTCTTCATGAAACACCTCATGTACATTTTCAGTGGTTGCTTTATCAACTGGCAATGAACCTGTAAAGTGCTCTTGGATCTAATCGCGCTCACAAGGAAAATATAAAGCAAGTTCTCATTTCTTCATGTTGCTTGTAATAAAAGGACTAAATAACATTTTCATTGTTTCTAGGGTTTTCAGTTGATATTTAATCAAAAGACTACTAAACATAATGTGATTTATTGTTGTTGGGAAGGAGCCATGGCAAACTAGGGAGAGGCTGACCATAGACTGGATGACAGAAAGTCCAGAAAAATATCTTTTCACGTGGTCTCCTCATATAATCTACTCATAAAAAGTTAGGGTTATTTGGCTTTCGGGTGAAATTTATGGAAAAAAAGTTCATGCTACAATGATATTATATCATGAAAGTAGGGCATTTAAGTAGGAGCATGCAATGGTGATTTCCTTATCTCAAACAATTTCTTGAAACAAAAGCCAACAACAGTGATGGGTATACCCCCACAAAAAATGTCAGTGTCTCAATAACTTGTCATGTGGCCTTGAGCATCAATTACAGCTTGACAACAATGTCTCATACTGTTCACAAGTTAACTTATTGTCTGCTAAGGCACTGCATCCCACTCTTCTTGAAGGGCGGCCCCCAGGTCGTTGAGGTTCTGGGGTACAGAGTTACAAGCCTCTATGCAGCGACTCAGCTTATCCTATAGGTTTTCAATGGGATTCAGGTCTGGAGAAAGTGCAGGCCACTCCATTTGAGGTACCCAAGTCTCCAGCAGCCATTCTCGAATGATGTGACCTCAATGAGCTGGTGCATTGTCATCCAAGAAGATGAAATTAGGCCTGTGCTGTTCATGCAGAGGCACAATGACTGGATTAATGATCAAGTAGTATGGGTTTGTCATTGTACCATATACAAAGTGTAGGGCACTTCTATATTGACTAGACACACCTGCCCACACTGTAAAACCACCACCACCAAAGGCTGGTCCACTCGTCCAACGTAGATGCTCCCTTGCCCATGCAAGATGCCTGTGCCTGGTGGTGTGGTCAGGTACCCTTGCAGTTTGTCTAGCACGCAGACCACGCTGATGTAAACGGCTTTGAATGGTCTGTCATGACACTTGGGTGCCTCTCACCACCCTTAAATGTGCCTGGAGTTGTGTGGCATTCATCATCCAGTTCTGTCTCTCTGTATCTCTGTTGCAACCTGCTGATGACACTCTGTGACATTCTAAGCTCAGTGACCACTTCCGTTTGAGAACATCCTGCTTGAAGCCTTGAAATGGCGAGGTACTGTTGATCAATTGTTAGCTGTTGTCTTGATGTCAAAATGTGAAAAGCATGATGAGGAGAACTGTTTAAAACCAATTATAATTGAACCAGGAAATTTATTGGTTGATTTATGCATCAAACACCTGTTGTGAAATTTGCCATTAAGTTCCTTGTTAGTGAACAGTAAGTTGTGCAAAAAGTACTGAAACACTGAACAGTTGGACATGTGCATTAAAAAGTTTAGACAAGGTCACATGCAGTTCACCTGTAAAGATTAGAGTGCATTTTAGGTTCATCCTGAAATTTCACCCACAAGCCAAATATCCCAAACTTTTTGAGTTGGCTTCCTTTCAATCTGCTTTGGATGTTCCATTTCAAATCCCATCAAAATGTATTTGCAACATATTCTACAGCACTATATAGAATTTTCGATCACTTACAAAAGTCCCTGCTCACTATGTAACAGTTTTGAAGTGTTAGAAGAAACTAAGTGCAAAGATGAAACCCATACAATCACAGAGGGAACATACTAACACCAGGCAGATGTGGTTCTTAGTTGGATTTGAACCAATGCAACTGTGCTAAACACAGTCTTGAAAACTAAAGTGGTTATTGCGCACTGCCAAATGTTTCCAACACTGAAAAGTAGAATCCACAGTTCAGTTTATGCCCACATAATACTTGGCTGCTCTAGACTGCTGATGTCAATACAAGATGTGCTACTGTATGTAGTGAGAGTTATGTTATACTTATCAAATCCTGGAATCCTCAGAGCACTCATTAATACACCAAACATCCAGGTGAAATTGAACCCATTTAGCAAGTTGTGATCCCTTGAAATGGCAATGAATCTTTTTGGCAGTGACAGGCACTGATGGATGGTATAGCATTCATCATTGAGAGAGTATTTGTTAATATGATAACTTTTTACATTCTGGATTCCAGCAGATCTTTGATTTGTTGACACTGTTTAAGTCATTAGGCTAGGACTTATGAAAACACTGGTAATGTCCATTCAAGTAATTCCACATGGAGAACTACCATGCACATATGCAGTAACAGTTATGAGTGGAGCCAGTCTGCCTAAATATCTAAGTCAGCATTGTCAATAAAATGCCAAAAGCCTCTGTAGAAGTAGTGATATATTAAAATTATGACCTCAAAAGATGGAAGCATTGTTGGATTATCAGGCAGGCTTTCATAATGCAGTAAAGAAGAAAATAAACCTGAGTTATATTTCCATCATCAAAGTGACGTTACCACTGTGGCTTTTCAATGAGTTTAGCAATGTTAACCTCTTAATGTATAATGCCTTCATGTAACCCTCCGATGCGACTCACAATAGCAACCACAGCATCTGTGCAATTAGACAGAGGGAGGGGGCAAAAATCACAGGGCTCCAATTGTTTGTCATGGCTGCCTGGGGCCTTGTAAAAGTTCCCATGTCTGTCATAGCGAGCTGCCTGAAAAGCTCTGCTGAGACACAGCTTCATAGACAGCTTGTCAGAGTCCAATATACTGCTAATAGTACTCTACTGCTAATAGTATTGAAGACTATGGAACAAGCAATCAGAACATCGCATGTTCAAGTCCGCTAAAAGAAAACACAAAAATATTACAAAAAAACCCCCCTTTCTCAATTTTACATATAAAAAGGAACAATATAAAATAGACATTACAGGCTTCGCCATGTTCGAAAATGTTCAAACTATTGAAATATCAAAAAACTATTCCTGCGCGGTAAACCCTATAACAGAAAAAAATAAAATAATGTACGATCCACCATTTTTGGTCAGATTTCCTCCCCCCATATGTACCCCAAAATGATACCAATAAAAACTACAGATCGACCTTCACAAAACAAGCCCTTTACAGCTCTGTTGCCGGAAATATAAAAAGGTTATGGGTGTCAGAAAATGGCGATGCAAAGATTTTTTTTTTCAAAGGTTTTATTTTTTATTAAAAGAAGTAAAACATAATATAAACTATACAAATTTTGTATGCCATAATCCTGCAGAATAAGGACATCATGCCATTTTTAGCGCTTAGTGAATGCAATGGTATCAAAATCTAAAAATCCTTGGAATTTTTTTTAAGTTTAACCTCACAACAAAAGATTTTTTTTACTGTTTTCAATACAAGATATGGTAAATTAAATGTTACCATTAAAAAAACAAACTTATACCTAAAAAAAAATGCCCTCATATGTCTATGTGAACAAAAAAATTAGAGTTGTGATTTTTGGAAGGTGGATAGAATAAAACAAAAATGCATAAACAATTGGCCCAACTCTTAAGGAGTTAAAAGAACTTTCTGGGATTACTATGGTATTTAACAAAT
Organism: Rhinella marina; assembly: GCA_900303285.1. Lineage (NCBI taxonomy): Eukaryota > Metazoa > Chordata > Amphibia > Anura > Bufonidae > Rhinella > Rhinella marina. The sequence goes on along the minus strand of ONZH01001904.1, from coordinate 22,444 downwards.
ATGCTCAGATATGTGAATGCTTTTTTCCTGATTTGGGGAACTGCACCTGTTTTAATCATTGAAAGATATCACGCTGGTTTGTTTCTATCCTGTATATAGAACTTCCTCATGTATTCAACCAAACCCATGATGCACTTCTCCTTTCTCTGCCACAGTTCCAGCCTCACCAGCTAGTTTATAGCTCCTTCCACCCATCTGGTTTTATGGACACTCCCCTATCACTTCCCCTAATAACACCATTTAGTTTATAGCTCCTCCCACCAGCTAGTTACATAGACACTCTCCTATCACTGCCCTAACAATGTTCAGATAGCTTATAGCTCTTCCCACCAGCTAGTTACATAGACACCCCCTATCACTGTCCCTGTATGGACATTACATCACAGGAAATAAGAAAGAGCTGCATGGACATGGTCATGTGACCACAGCCCAGAGTGGAGGATTGGAACAATAAAGGTAAAAAATCTACCTTAATAAATGCTTGAAAAATAAAAATATTAAAAATATTTTGCACCTTCATAAGTGTTAGGCATGTTGCATAAATCAAATGGTATGAACCCCTGAAAAGTCAATTTTAATTTCCAGGTTGTAATTAGAGATGAGCGAATCTATTCGCTGCTTCGTAGATTCGATACGAATCTTCGTTTTTTCTACAACGAAGCGAATCTGAATCTTTTCAGATTCGCTTTGGAAGATTCTTTTTAAATCTTTGTACGCTAATGCTACGCATCTAATAATGTGTACACTAATGCGTAGGTATTCACTTACGTAGAATACTTTTACTGTATGTTCCTTATTTTTGTGGGCCTAGACAATAATAAACTAAAGCTTCGTACGAACTTTGTACACTCATGCTTACGTATTCGCGGGAATGTTCGCAGAACACAAATTTTTGTTTAACGCAACTTGAACCGAATCGGTTCTTATTCGAGGCAAATCTTTTTAAAAATTTGACGAATATTCGCAGAAGCAAATCTTGAAAGATTCGCTCATCTCTAGTTGTAATGTAACAAAACAGAAAAAAAACAAGGTAATGAATACGTATGTTTGCATGGCACTGTATATCTTAAAATCACAAGAGCAAAAGTGTTCCTACACGTCATTGAAACGTTATGGTATGATCTGTGTTAGGCTGGTGTCACACACAGCATTTTGTTACAATTTTTGATGCAATATTTATAGATTTTATACTTCTCCTTCTTGCTGGATCCACTTCTGGTTTGGCAGGTTATCTGCGTGCTATAGTGACAGATGTATTCTAGTTGATCTTGTTATTTCACACTACCATTTTATGTTTCTGCTCAGTTAGAGGAGCGGAACAACGAAAAAACGGAAGTGCCGGATACAATGGAATCTGTTTAGTTTCTCTTTTGGAATCCTGTTTTGTTATCAAAGAAAAAAAACTCTTGTATGCTCTTTTGATGGAATCTGGGACAAGGGCTTCGAATGGCCTAACACAGTACAACATTCTTGGACAGCCCAAATTAATCGCCTCAGTTGAATGCAATCTTTCAGACGCACTGCAATCAGTCGCACTGCGAAAAGTTGCAGTGTAGCCCAGGCCTAAATATTTCTATTTTAACATTTGTTGTAAAAACTCTTGTTATTAAAAAAAAAATAGATTTTCTATCAAATCACCCACATTCATAATACCTTGACAACTAGTATATAGTGTTGAGCGAGCATGCTCGGCTGAATACTATATTCGTTCGAGCATGGCTATGCTCGGCACATCGTGCTGTTCAGCCGAACACCGTGTGTGCTCGAGCGCAATGCTCGAGTCCCCTCCCTGCAAGCTACTTAGCCAATTAGCGTGCGGGAAGGTACTGGCATACACTGTAATGCCATAGCCATGTTGGCTACTGGCATTACAGTGATTTGCTGGCCGGGAACGCGTCATGGGGTGCTATATAGCACCCGGTGACATGTGACCCGGCTCAGTCTTAGTCAGGGAGAGCTGCAGCAAGGAGGGACAGATAGTGTAGGGATAGAAATTGGCTAGGCAGGGCTAGTTTTTCTGTTGAAAAGACCCAAAAGCCCTTTTAAGGGCTATTATATCTGGTTGCAATATATTTTTTTTTTGGGGGGGGGCAAAAATTGCACAAGGTTGCCTGACCTAAACACCACCAGCGTGTGCATTGTAACGTTTCTGTATCCTATATACCTGACATCCGGTATCATTTTTTCTGCAGCTAATCAAGGTGACATTACCTGCACTGCGTCTGCTGTATAATGTTTGCGCAAGGAGAGACAGATAGTGTAGAGATAGGATTTGGCTAGGCAGGGCTAGTTGTTCTGTTTAAAAGACCCAAAAGTCCTTTTAAGGACTATTGTTCTATCTGGCTGCAATATTTTCTTTTGGGGCCAAAATAACGCACGTTTGCCTGACCTAAACACCACCTGCGCAGCGTGTGCATTTTAACATTTTTGTATCCTATATACCTGACATCCGGTGTCATTTTTTCTGCCGCTAATCAAGGCGACATTACCTGTGTTGCGTGTGCATTATAACGTTTCTGTATCCTAAATACCTGACATCCGGTGTAATTTTTTTCTGCCGCTAATCAAGGCGACATTACCTGTGTTGCATGTGCCTTATAACGTTTCTGTATCCTATATACCTGACATCCGGTGTCATTTTTTTCTGCTGCTAATCAAGGCGACATTACCTGTGTTGCGTGTGCCTTATAACGTTTCTGTATCCTAAATACCTGAAATACATTATGGAAGTGCTCACTTGTATATATCAGGTGCCGGGACCCCCATCAGACCTCAGATCAGCCCACCCAGCCCCATAAGGATAAAATAAAAACCTCTCTCACCTCTCCTGCGCCGCGGCTCTGCTCCGGGTCTTCTCCGTGCCGGCTCTGCACTGTCCTGACCCCGTACAGCGTTCGATGTAGTGCACGCACTTTGACCGGGGTGCCAGCCCTAGAAGACAGAGGAGCGTCGGACCCGGAGCAGAGCCGCGGCGCAGGAGCGGTAAGAGAGGTTTTTATTTTATCCTCATGGGGCAGGGTGGGCTGATCTGAGGTCTGATGGGGGCACAGTCTGGTAATATTGGGGCTGATGGGGTGATCTGAAGTCTGATGGGGGAAGAGGGTGCTGATATTGGGGGCACAGTGGGCTGATATGGAGGCATAGTGGGCTGATCTGAGGTCTGATGGGGGCACAGTGGGCTGATATGGGGCATAGTGGGCTGATCTGAGGTCTGATGGGGGCAGAGTGGGCTGATATGGGGGCACTTTGGGGTGATATAGAGGCTGATCTGAGGTCTGAAAGGGGACAATGGGCTGATATAGGGGCACAGTGGGCTGATCTGAGGTCTGATGGGGCACAGTGGGCTGATATGGGGGCTGATGGGCTGATCTGAGGTCTGATGGGGGTGTGACATGGAGGGCTGATGGGGTTCTGACATGGAGGGCTGATATGGGGGTCTGATGTGATGTCCTGAAATTTATGGGGGGTCTGATATGAGGTGTGATGAAAAATATTTTTTTCTTATTTTCCTACTAAAATCTGGGGTGCGTCTTATCATCAGGTGTGTCTTATAAAACGAAAAATTCGGTACATCCTCACACTAGACGGGAACCATATGACCTTAATGCTCAGGCGAAGTTGAAGGTAAAAAAGTCTAACGCATACGGAAACGTGGTCTGCCGTTGGCTTGTGGCAGGAGGAGACACATCCATAGAACCCCTTGCAGGTTTTGTGACCCCCTTCACTCACAGAGTCCTTGCCATCTTGTGTGGATGCAGGCAAGGAGGGTTATGGAAGCCACAAAACTGAATCTGCTGTCTGTACAGAACCTGAGAAGCAGAGTTGGAAACAACTGCACAGTTTAGCAGTTAGGGAAATGAGTTGGCAGATTTAATGATCGAAGTCATAGTAATTGAAGAAGCTGTCTTGCCTGCCTCCTAGAGCATTCCTGCCACTCCGGCTTGTGGTAGTCTTCCCCTCCTCCTTCCTACACATATCATATTGCTGCCCACCCATGGCATCCACACCAGCTACACGGGGAAATGTTTTGTGGTGCAAGCGAGTTCTGGTGGAGGCCCCTCTGACTTCCTAAAAGGTGGAGGCTCTGGGCTCATACTCCGTGTGTCCTCTCTTTAATATGGCATCCCATTAGGTTGTGGCCACATAGCCCTCTGCATGCTTTTTTGGAAGCCAAAACCAGGAGTGGATCATAAAAGGAGAGAAAGTATAAAAGACAAATATGACATCTACTTTTTTTTTTTTTTTACTCCTGGTTTTGGCTTCCAAAACTGCATTCAGGGGGGGCGTGGCTAGCAGCGCAACAGGGTGGACGTCTTCCCTCAGAGCTCCTGCTGCAGCGTTAAAATCTACAGCCATCTGCTGCTTTCTTGACCGAATTTGGGGTCCACAGTGGGTATTTATAAATACATCTTACCCACTGTCTGCTGTGTCTCCCTGATAGTGGGGCATTACCGACCCGGCTGCTCCGAACATCGCCATTGGGGCTTAGTGTAGGCCTGAACAGGGCCGCGAATCCTCGCGGTATCCAAGATGCGGTACGCGCTACCTAGACCCATCTGCATTACCTTCAACAGGACGACTGCTGGGTCCGGGCCAGAAGCCCCATCGGAGGCGCCACTGACTTTTGAGTGAGCGGTGATACGGCAAAAGGGTCTTCTTAGAAGCGGGTCTGTCCGCCATCTTGTCTGGTCATCAGAGCGGTGAGCGACGTCGGGCCTTCTACTCCCAGCCCCCAATCATAACTAAACAGAGGGGTCCTCTCACCCTCCTATTTAAGAGTACCCCTCATGGGGTGAGCACTACGCAGGGGGCAATATTATACACCGGGGACTCCGGCCACCTCATTATCAGCAAGATTACCCGCCGCCATTTCTACAGTGCCATTCAGTGCCCTGCAAATTCAAGAGCTCCCTCCCCAACAAAAGGACTAAGTCCTAATTTTTTCAGGAGGGACATTTTTCAGTCCCTCTGCTACATTACTCAGTGTTCTTATTACTAAGGACCTAGTCCTAATAGGTGGTAGTCACTCCAGCTACTGCTAGCCACCAAAGTGAGGCTACTAGCCTAATTTTTCCTGGTTCTCACACAGGAGAACTAAGTTATTTATGTTTTATTAAACCTCTGAGGAAGTGGTCACAAAACCCCGGCATTTTTTGCTTGGCAATACCTTGCTATATATTTCCCCCCTGTAAAGCAGCTCACAAAGATGGGGAAGGTGGGCAAACCAGATATATACTGCTCACAGAAGCAGCACAAAAACCAGCAAGATATGCAAAAATTCCTCCACAAGGGGGAAACCTTTCCAGGGGCCCAGAAGTTAGGGAACTCTCCCTTGCAAACACATGATAGGGACTTGTCTGAAGGCGAGAGCCAGGTCACTAAGGACATTCAGGAGACTGAACCTCTGCTTCACACGTCCCATAAAACGCTACAATCCATCACTGAGAAAGCCCTTCAGCCGGTTATGGTAGAACTTTCTGACATTAAATCTGACATCAGAGACATTGGAGGGAGAGTTAAGCAACTGGAGGAGACGCAAGCATCTCTGCTCAAACATGGAGAAGCCACAGCATCTGCTCTTCAGTCTTGCCAAGTTCATTTGAATAACTTGCTCTCTTACGTCGAGGACCAGGATAACAGAGGAAGAAGGAATAACCTCAGAATTAAAGGCGTTCCGGAATTATCATCCACCGCTGATGTGCTCCAAACCACATATGCAATTCTACGACTACTACTCCCTGGTGACATGGCTGGGGATATGATTTTGGAAAGAGCTCACAGAACACTCCATCCTAAACCCAGGGATGGCGACCCTCCTAGGGACATTATCTGTAGGATTCTCAACTTCCAACATAGAGAAGCCATATTGAAAGCTGCTCGGGATTCACGAGATCTGTCCTTTGAGGGTTCCACAATTGCCCTCTTCCAGGATCTGTCACCGGTCACTCTCACCAAGAGGAGGCAATTAAAGCCTATTACTGATGCTCTCAGAGCGAAGGGACTTCCCTATCGTTGGCTGTTTCCGTTTGGCTTAGCCTGCACCATCCAAGGATCTATGAGATACATCAGACGTCCGGATGACATCCTACCCCTCTGCGACTACTTAGACCTGGATCCTTCTGACATACCTTCATGGCTCCAGATCTCGGATCTTTCTGACCTGCCTAGATTGCCATCGTCTTCTCCTTGGATGACACAGAGAGGCCGCTCTACCAGGAAAAGGGCTTCGGCGTCTGCAGACTGATGCTGTGTTATCGTTCTATAGAAAGCCTTACTTAGAGCTAATTAATCTCTCCTGATGCTCCTTTTCAAACGTCCTTTTCAAATGTCTTGTTTATATATGTTGAGCTAGTTGTGCCTTGTTGCCTTTTATAGTTTAGACATAGAAGCTGAAGCGGGTCGCTCCGACTAGTTTTGAATCCCTACTCATTGAGGCGTACCGGCCGGTAGCTGCCTTTATCACTTTCATGGGAGCTCGCAGTGACCACACTCATCTTCTATTTAGTTTTCATACTAAATCAGTACAAAGGTTCTTTTTCCCTTTGGCTGATCATCATCCTTCACTTTGTTTTGCAGTTACTTGTTATACTTTGGTGTATTCACTGTCCTTTTGCACCTTTTTTCATAATGGCTGATATAAAGGTGACTTCATGGAATGCACGGGCGATGAATGTTCCTCAGAAAAGATCTCGTATCTTCCAATACTTGCGATCTCTTCACACTGACATTGCTATAATACAAGAAACGCATTTCAAGACGGGTAAGCTACCCACTCTACCTCTTTCTTACTTTTCACAATGGTTTCATTCTAGCTATGACCTTTCTAAATCTAGGGGGGTATCTATAGGTTTTAGGAAATCTCTCCCATTCTGTTTAACTTCTAGCTTACTAGACCCGGAAGGCAGATTCTTATTCTTAAAAGGGTTACTTGCTAATACAAAACTGACAGTGGTAGGGCTTTATGCACCTAATGTCAACCAAACTCCCTGGCTTATTGATACACTAGGGAAGTTGAGTACCTTTCGGGAGGGGATTTGCTTTATAGGGGGGGGATATCAATGTAACCCTTGAACCTGTCCTCGACTCTTCGTCTGGCAAATCTCATATATCTCAGAAGAAAATTAGGGCTTTAAGATGCTCTCTTGCTCATATTGAAGTTAGAGATGTCTGGCGACAGATTCACCCCAAGGATAAGGAATATACCTTCTATTCTGAGGTGCATAACACTTATCAGCGTTTGGACTATATATTTCTCTCTTCTCATAGTTTATCTTCTATCAAAGCAGTGGATATAGGTATTATAGGGATCTCGGACCATGCATTGGTAACCATGGCAGTGGTGATTGAGACACTTCCACGCAGAACACCCTCGTAGCGCCTCAATGACAATTTATTGAGAAATGACGAGCATAAACAGAAAATTGCCACAGCCTTAAATAGGTACTTTAGCAAGAATTCCACTTCGGAGTTGTCCCCAACGATAGTTTGGGAAGCACATAAGTCAGTTATAAGAGGAGAACTGATTTTGTTAGGGAGTTTTGTAAAGAAGCAGAAGAGACGCGAGACTGATGAGTTGTTGAGCAAGATTAGTACTCTGGAAAGTACTAATCCCAAGTAATCTCCTGCGATGAAACTTGTGGATTTATTGGGACTTTCTACACCATTTAATAAGTCATGGTTCATGCTTCAATCAAACCTCAATAGGAAGCTACTGTGCGATATATTGGAGGATGGTGTTCTGCCAGATTTCCCTAGACTTCGGGAAAAAATCGTGGGCTCTCATTTAGATTTTCTCACCTACTCACACCTTTGTTCAAGCTTTTCTAAACTCCCCAATAAAGGTAAATTAGATAAGGATCTCTCCTGGTATGAAGAACTAGCGACCCGCCAATCCAACACTCCCAAACTTATCTCAAAGATATATGCAACATTGATAAGCCTTTCTACTCTTACACATTTACCCTTTATAGATGCTTGGGAAAATGAGCTGGGAATCACTCTACCTCCTGAGGAAATTAAGGAGATTTACACCAATTGCTGTGGCCCCTCTAGATGTATTACTCTACAAGAGTCTTCCTATAGGCTTGTAAGCATGTGGTACAAAACGCCTGTCGCGCTACATGTAATGTTCCCAACAGTACCTCCGGTTTGTTGGAGATGTCTGTCAGAAATTGGCTCCTATAATCACATATGGTGGGAGTGCTGCTTGATTACACCCTTTTGGAAGACTATAGGTGACATTGTGAGTTTGATTTTTCCTGGATCCCCGCCTTTAATGCCTAAGATTTTGTTCTTAAACATTATACCGCGTGCACTAACTGGCTTCAGCGTTCTCTTGTGGAAACAGCTAGTTCTCATATCTAAGGCTATGATCCCGCTGTATTGGAAGCAAACGATCCCTCCACCGATAGTTCACTGGGTACAAAAAGTGGGGCAAGTGGCGAGGCTGGAGGAACTCTGCTCTTCCTCCCCACGATCTCTCTCCAAATATAGGAGAGCGTGGAAACCCTGGGCAGGACTTTGTCTCCCAGGGAGCTTTCTGGAAATTTCTGTCAGTACCAAGCTAGATACTAATGTCTAGAGGCATTGATCCCTGTGTTCTCCCTCGTGCGTTCCAACCGCCTTATATATTCCACTGTATTTTGACTATGTATGTGTCATGGTTAAATTTTTGATGGCTGTATCCATTGAGTGGAGGGTGGGAGTCCCGGTGGCAATTTACCTCCACCTGGATTCCTGTCTCTCTGTTCCTTACAATATTTCAGGGCTCTCTTAGTATATTTTCTGTGCAATACTATCAAAAAACTCTTGTTCGTATTTGTTACATTGCTTTATTAAAAAACAATAAAAAGATATTTCAAACAAAACTGCATTCAGAAATCTGATTGTGTGGCCATACCCTTAAAGAGGCGGAAGTTGGTTAGAATACCTTTGCTTTAGAGTAATACTGGTAAAGTTAATTGTTTTGCACTATATATACAGTAAGATGTCTAGCATGCATTTGCAATACTAGTCATAGGCAGTATATCATCATGGGTTCTTCTTCACATCCGAGTTTATAAAGGTGATTGCATTTTCCATTGCCCTCTTTTTTGAGGATCAAATTTTTATCCTTCCTTTGAGTAATGAATTTTTAAATGGTGTTGATATGAGAGTATTTTCTTCCAAATACCAACTCAGACTTACATATCTATAGGGATAAGGTCTTAGCAAAGACTCTAGTATCTATCAGCAAATACATTGGGAGACACATCCTGTGATCTGTCAGCTCAGGAAGGACTATTCACTTTCACTCAACAAAACAACTTTTAGCCTTCTAAACCTCACATAATTATGATAATCCCTATCATTGTCATTTTAACCACAGACAGAAAAAATTCTTGCAGTATAGCATAGTATTACAACAGATAGATTCAAGTACACATGTCATGTCATACACATGTAGTGAATATGTGTAAAGCCTCATGCACACGTTCCGCTTTCTATCCTTTTTTCAGGATCCTGAAAAAAGGATAGAAAAAAAGGACCCATTCACTTGTATGGGCGACGGACAGGCATCCGTTTTTTCATGGATGCCTGTCCGTTCCGTTTTTCAGATCCTTTTTCACTGGTGCATGTCCCATCTTCATCCGTTTAAACGTGACGGATGGCTCCATTGAACTCTATAGGAGCGTCCATGAAAACGGATGGAAACGGGTATGTATCCGTTTTCCATCCGTTTTCACGGATAGGTTGCTTGAAGACACAGAACCAGTCAGAACCAACCTAAACTACTTTGTAACAGTACAGGAGACAGTGTAGGACAGAGGCCAGACAGGAGTTGGAGAGCTAAGTGACAGGATGTCTTTCACTCGCGCAAGCGCCTGGAAAGCTACCGGGACAACTTTCTCCGCGACCATGCGTGGACATCAATTGCGGAGCAAATGTACCGTGAGGACTAGGAGTCTGCATCATCCAAAACTAAATCCAAATTCAGTAAGTCCTGACATCATTTAGGACATTCCCACTTTTTTTTTTTTTAAAACGGATCCGTTTAAACGGATGAAAAAGGGATAAAAAACGGATTGAAAAATACGGACCGTAAAAACGGAACGGGTGCAGACGGAACATGTGCATGAGGCCTAATAGGTAAAAAAGAAATAATTGGACATTTTGATTAATTATGAAGCTAATTTTTTTCATCACATTTGAAAAATATGGAATATTTAAGATTTTCTCAGAATTGATACGTTAGATCTTGAGAATTACTGCACATACAGTATCTAGTGCTGTAAACTACAGTTAAAGAAACCTCTTTTTTTAACGAAAAGAGCATCTGAGACTTTTTTTTAGCTGTAATAGCCTTTATGGGGGAAATTTATCAAAATTGATGTAAAGTAGAACTGGCTTAGTTGCCCATAGCAACCAGTCAGATTCCACCTTTCATTTAGCACAGCTCCTTTGGGAAATGAAAGGTGGAATCTGATTGGTTGCTATGGGCAACCAGGCCAGTTCTACTCTACACCAAAAAAGTAGTGCATGTACTACGTTTTTGCGATGCGGACCGTCGAATGCGGATGGCGGACCCCATTCAAGTGAATGGGTCTGTGATCTGAATGCGGCGGCCCCACTGTCAGCACGGACACTGACAGCACACATTTGTGCGCATGAGCCCTAAGTATAAAGCTGTAGCTTGCTCTCACTGCATTCATTGGAAGCCGTCTGGCACCAGGAGAGGTATAGAGTGGGCTCGGCATGCATGTTGGTACCTGCATTCCCTGGATTTAATGGAGGATATTATGGCACAAAAAATGGTAAAAGGCAGCGTGGACCCAGCATGCATGTGGAACCTGCACTCCTTGGATTTTATGGTGGCCGCTATGACACATAACAGGTAGTATTTAGTGTTAGGTTCCTGTCTTAGCTGTTATGACAAATAACAGGTAGTATTTAGTGTTAGGTTCCTGTCTTAGCTGTTATGACAAATAACAGGTATTATTTAGTGTTAGGTTCCCATCTTACAGAGATCGCCTTGACGTTCGGCAGACGGGCCCAAATAATTTTGTACAAAATGTATTTGCCAAGAATCTCAAATTTACAAAATAAGCGTTGCATTAGCACCAGAATATTTTCCCTAACTATGGCATTATTGTATGTTAGTTGTGCTTGCAGAGTGCTTTTGCATTGTATTTTTTTCTTTGTGTTTCTAGCCATGGCGACGTGCACCTGTGCATTGGGATGTGCTGACTGACCCCCTTTTTCTTGCAGCTCAAGTGGAGTCTCTTTTCTGCTGCAGCTCAGTGGGCGTGTCCATGTTCTCCCTATCACAGTTCAGGAGGCAGTGCGGCCTTCTCAGTGAGCAGGTCAAAGAAATAAGAAAAAACAAACAGGAGGTGGCGCTATACATACACATTTTATTGAATAAGTGGCTATGCTAAATTTTTAATTACATGCACTTACAATAGTATTCAGATCCAGGTGCTGGTTTAAAACTGTAGAATATTTTTTGTGGGACAACCCCTATAAATCTATGCGAGCAAGGGAGCTGGTGAAAATGTAAGCAAGTCGCACGACCAGCGCTTAAGTTATGTAGCAGGATTAGCAGCGCAAGGTTATTAAGACCAGTGTCTTAATAAATAACCCCATTAGTGTCTTAGGGTGATACCCCTCTATGCACTGGGAGGACATATGGGAAGGGGTTGCCTTCATGCCTTTGTTGACCATAAATATCATTGGCAGAGCTGTTTTTTTATTTTGAATGTAAAACAAAATGCATATAAAAATATTTTACATAAACTGATGAATGAAAAATCAGTATAACAGAACAAATGAATGATAAAACCTTTCTCGTGATTTACGAAAAATGGAAGATCTTCTTCATATGAGTCACTTAAAATCTGCATGACTTGGTTAACACCTGCTTGTTATCTTCAAGACACCAGTAATGTTTGGAGAATGAAAAATATAATATATTTTACAGTTGGATTGAATTGCTAAGGAAATGAAGATTGAGCATTTCTTTGATTTTGCTGCCAATGAGAAAATGTTGAAACATTTATAATTAAGTCATCGAATCCCAAAACTGCCCCAAATGTGAATTTTCTTTATGTGGGTGGCCTCAATAGGGAAAAGTGAAATTGATGTAACAGTTTGAGAAAGATAAACAGTTAATTTTAGTTACAGAGAATACTTTAACCCCTTCCCTCTGCATGCATTTTGTGTGTTTGTGACTAAGCAATTTTTTTTTTTCATTTTTTGTTTATTTCTTTCCAAGAACTATAACTTATTTATTTTACCATTGATGCAGCTATACGAGGGCTTGTTCTTGTGGGAAAAGTTGTAGCTTTTAATGGAATGTGAGAGCTGAGCCCCTGCTCCCTGCTGCATGGGAGACCTGTTCAGCACTTATTCTAGGCCATAGAAAGCCAGCGGTCTAGGAATAAAGCCCCTTAATGACCGCCATAGAAACCCACATTGTGGACATTAAGGAGTTAAAGTACCAAGCAGACTTAAAAATCCATCCATTTATTGGGATAGCCAATACATCTGATATCAAGAAAAATTAAAGGTTTTTTTTAAGACTGGGGTTTTTTTTAGAAAATTTCCCCCACTTGGCCAGACCTGTAAAGAAAAAATACCAGGGTTTACTGTTTATGGAAAGGTGAAGATGGGCATTTAAATGCACCCCTCCCCTTAAACACGCTTGCAATTTTGCCAGTACCAGTTACTAATCTGTGTACCAAACCAGTAACTTTTTATTTAAAGGAATACAGTGACTTTTCATTTATAGGCTTCATAATAAAATGTCTTGAAAATGGAAGAGTAGAAACAAAAGACCAATGAGTCATTATCTGAGAGTCAGACTGTGGGTAGACATGTAGACATGAGATGAGCGAATCATGCAAAATTTTATTCGCCGAATATTCGCCGAACTTTTTTTAAGATTCGTATATTCGACAAATAGATTCGTTGAATTTGCGTACAAAATATACGTAATTATATGGCTTTTAGCGAACATTCGCGCACTAATAACGAATGTTCAGGTAAAAAGGTACGCAACCTCTTTGAACACGTACGCATAGGCGTACAAATTGCGTACAAAAATGACGGGCTTTGCTGGAGAGGAATGGTGGAGCAGGAGGAACGCTCTGAGTCTGACCCCTGGCTACAGATGGACACTGTATCAGCAGATGACAGCAGATCATCCGGCTGAAACTGAGATGAGCGTGCCATCCACTCCACTACCTCATCCACTTTCTCCTCCATTACACTTTTGCGCCTTGGTGGGTTAGCCTGGTGGAAAAACAGCCAAGTATTGCAAATACTACTAGTAGATGCTCCGGCTACAGGTACTTTGGCACTTCTGCCCTGTGCCACCTTCTCCTTTTTTTTAGAGCTCGTGGTCTGGCTGGAACTGGACCCCTTTTGCTTATCCATTCCAGACATTTTTCAATTCACTCTGTGGCTCTGCAGCTGGTCTTTGTCTCTCTCCCTATCTCTATCTGTCTCTCTCTCCCTGCCTGATTAATTACTAGCCCTGAACTGGCCCTGCACTTGCCCTGCAGTATCCCTGATATGTGTAATATGGATTCCCAGAGCAATTACACCCCAATTTTCACAAAACAGGTCTCAGAGTCTCAGAACTTCACACACAATGCTTCTGCTCGTCTCAGCAGTCGCAGCAGAAGTGATGCGTCACTGGCTTACCGAGCCTGAGCCAATCAGAGCAAGCCCTGCCCACTAGGTCAGGTGACCGCTTTCTTCCCGGGCTTTTGCGCACGATAAAGGAAATATCAGTAAAAGTTCGCTAATGAATTGAATTCGTACGCAATAGCGTATAATTTATAGGGCAACTACATAGCGAATGCGTACAAAGCTGAAGTGAATCACCTAATATTCGGATTCGCTTTGCAGCTGAAAATTTCCAAGATTCGATACGAATCAACGAATCGACGAGTAGATTCGCTCATCTCTACTGAAGAGGAGGGTGGTGGCAACAGCAGCAGCAATAAAGAGCAGAAGCAACATAAAGCCAGAACCTCCCAAAAAACTGCCAGGGCCAGATCTGCTTCTAATATGGTCAGCTCGAGAACTGGTGATGCCACTGATGCCACAGCCTCAAAATGTGCCAGACCTAGTCCAAGCTTGGCAGCTGTTAGCTGTGTGTGGAGTGTGCAAGTATCTCTACTCTGGCAGTTTTGATGAAAGCATTGTTCTGTGCAAGATCTGCAGGATTAAAGTACTTCTATTTTCCATATTTAGACATATATATGGATTGCAACTTTTTAAGATGTTACAAAATTCTCACTCTAGTAAGTGGGTGGCGTAAAAATAATAAAAAAAAAAACTTGTAGACATATTTTAAAATGCAACAAATGTATCCATATTGCGTGACGTTTATATAAATTTGTCACAAATAATTGAACATATGACTGGAAAATGTGGCACATGATAAATTTCCTTCACAGTATATTGTCAAGTGCAAACTTGCACATTAAGGGCTCATGTACATGAACGTAATTTTTTCCACATCTGATCCACAGATACAGGCCCATTCACTTTAATGGGGCCGTGAAAGATGCGGCTGCATACTATGTGATGTTTCCATCAATATGTCCATTCTGTGGCACCTGCAAAAAAGAATTTTATGGACAAGGATAAGATTGTTCTGTAAAGGTCAGGATGTTCCATTGCTCAAAATGTGGCACACAAACGACCGGTATCTGTGTCTTGTGGATCCGCAATATAGGCTATGGTTGTGTGCAGGAGCCCTAAGATTCCATAACAAGCAGTAAAGTTGAAGAATTAGTGAATGCATTGAAACGTCAGTGTTTCCTAAGAGTAGAAAGGGAGTTTCAGCTAACATTTGATTGGTCAGTGATTTCCATCAGTGATTTTGAGCCAAAACCAGGTACGGCTCTAAATATAGAACAGGTGCGGATCTTTCCCCTGTATCTTATCTTTGTGCAGTCTCCAAGCCTGGTTTTGGGTCACAATCATTAATGTAAATCACTGACCAAAACATAAAAAGGCCTAAAGGAGTTTTTTTTCCCATCAATGAGAATTTCCTGGATAGTTCTCAAATAATGCTGGAAGCTGCTAAGTTTAATCATTATACCAGAAATGGAAACCCCTGGAAATGTGGTAACCAGGCACAACTAGAGCAAGAGTGGGCGTATGCTCTGCTATTGTATAAAAAAAAAAAATCAACAATGTCGGACATTTTTTTTATGGTTGTAAAGTCTCTTGCAACATTTTTTCACTAACAATGAAAAGGGCTTTTGATAGACAAAAAGAAAGAAACCGTACTCACCTATTTGATGCCCCACTGTTCCCGTGCTGCCACTCCGCTGCTCCCAACCAGTCTTTGGTTCTGACACTGCAGCAATAACATCCTTGGCTACCCCTTGATTGCTGAAATTAATCACTGGCCACAGCAGTCACAAGGGTTAGTAATGCACATCATTGCTGCAGTGCCTATCTCTGTCAAATGATGCAATCCCTTCCATAGTTAACACACAATATGACATGTGGTGTGAATTTGAAATCCGCAGCATGTCAATTTATGCTGTGCATTTCCGCCATAAATTTCACCCTTGAAGTATTCATTCTACAGCAGAATTGCTGAACTGCATGCCACATATAGCTTCATATAGTCAAAGACTCACACGTACAGTATAAGTATATCATAGTTTGCAGTTGTATTATTTATGTTTTTTTTTTAAACAGGGCAGTTTTTGGAAAAGAATTGTTGTTTTTGTGACAGTTCTTCATGTATTCTTATGAGCTAAACCAGAAGTGAATTAGAAGGGAAGGGAAATACTTAATGAAGGAAAGACTTATACTGTACCCCTTCCTGTTGGATGTACTTCTGACTTTGGCTCAAAGAACCGCTTCAAAAATTGCAGTGGCTTTTTAAAAAAAAAAGTGAAATCACCCTCACTACTGAATGGCAATTTTCAGTCAATTTACTCCATTCATGTGCTGCACATGTGCAGTGCAGCTAATAAATATTTTGTGTAATGAGTTGTACATATACGGTACAGTAATAGTGCCACCTCAGGAGATGAGCTGGCAGGATACTGTTGACTGCAATACCTGAGATCAGAGAAAACTCAAATTGTGGCCATTTAATTCCATAGATAAAGAAGTCAATGGTAGCCACAGCATGTAAGGGATTTTTGTCACAGAAGAAGACCTGGGGAAAATGTATCATGAGTCTTAATACATTGCAATACAGAAGTATTGCAGTGTATTATATATAGTAAGGGCTGCACTCTTGGTATGCTGGGTGAGGTGCTTGTAAAGTGGGTCAATCAAAAACTCTGCACACGCCAAGGTACAAAGCAATTAAAGATATAGGTTTTATTCCAAAGCAACAAAGGACTAATAAATCCACATCTGTAGAGGATATAATGGGAACATGGTTAGTGTGATTGTAGCCTGATGTTTCCCTCCCAGTGGCGGGCCTTGGTCACAGAGTCAGTAGGGGGGGGGGGAGGGAAATAGCCATCATAAATATACAGGATCGTACTGTATATTGAGCAAAATGTATATGAATGTATAAGTAGCAAAATGGGATACAGTAGGTATCGGTATAAGACAACTGAAGGTAAAGGCAGGCAAATCCAGAGGGGATGTATGGAACATAAATAAGGGCAAATAACATGGATATATTTATGATGTCTATTTCTCTTTTCCCCCTAGTAACTCTATGACCAAGGGCCGTCACTGAGACCGAAACCTCAAACACACAATAACCGTGTTTACTTTACATCCTCCCCTGATGTGAATTTATTTGTTCCTTTGTGCCTTTGGAACAAAACCTATACCTTTAATTCCATTGTACCTTGGAGTGTGCAGTGGTTTATCTATGAGTTTAAAGTGTATTATATCAACAATCAGAAAACTAAATAGTCAAGTCCACAAACTGGACTAAAAATGTAAAGAAAATCACTATAAAATTTAGAAATATAAAAAATATAATAAAAAACACAAAAAATGAAAAAAATTTTTTTTTTTTAAAAATTGTAAAAAAACTATACATAAATGGTATTGATACGTCCATAATGACAAGGGCAATAAAACTTACACTTTATTTATCCCAAAGGGAATGCACTGTAAAAAAAGAAAAGAGAAGAATAATTGGGTAAAATATATCATGATGGGAGTTTGAAAAGTTAGGCTACTTTCACATCTGCGCTGAGCTGTCCAGTTTTGAGATCCGACACAGGGTCTGAAACTGTAGAAGAATGCTTCAGTTTTGTCCTCATTCATTGTCACTGGGGACAAAACAGAAAAAAAAAAAAACGGATTGGAGTGCACCAGAATGCATTCCGTTCCAGTTTGTTGCATTCCCATGCCATTCACAAAACCGCTGCAAGCAGCGTTTTTGTGCGTCACATTGGAAACTGAGCATGCCCGATCTGGCACCAAAAACCATGTAAGTCAATGTAGCCAGATCCCGTTTTTTAGGACACGAAAAAAAATGGATCCCATGCCCATTGACTTACAATGGTTTTAGTGCCGGATCTGGCATGTTAATTTTCGATATAGTACAACCGGATCCGTTCTGAACGGATGCAGATGGTTGTATTATAATAACTGAAGTCTTTTGCTCTGGTTTTCAAATCCTATGCCGGATCTCAAAACTGGACAGCAAATGTGCAGATGTGAAAGTAGCCTCAGTTTTGCAGGAGTATGCATTGCTATAATTTGCACCAAATTTATCCAATTTTACACTGATAAATTGGGTGCATCTTTAAGTCTAAGGCTCCATTCACACGACCGTGTGTATTCCGTGTCCGTATAAAAACGGAACGGAAGACATACGGAAAGTCTTCCGTAGTGTTCTGTAATTTTGAGGACCCATTGACTTTAATGGGGCTACGGACGTGTTTTGCGGCCAAGTATAGGACATGTTTCCTTTTTTTTGCGGGAGAACTTCCGTAATATACGGATGCGGAATGCATTTTTTTCTCCTATGGAAAAATGAATGGGTCCGTATGGTTCCGCATCTTATCCGCAAAAATGCGGATAAGATACGGAAATGAACATACGGTCGTGTGAATGGGGCCTAACACTTCTGTCTTGAGCTGTTACTCCACTTTATACACCAATCCTTTACTAAAGTAACATTTTGACAATTTTTGCAACTTTATTATTAGTTGATAGATTTGGCTTAAATTGGCTCAACCAATTGACCACACCTACTTTTCAAAAAGGGGGTTTAGAATAATGTAAAAATGCAAAATGTTGCAAAAAAAAAGTCCCAAAGCCCTATTTTAGTATTGTATTATTTCTTCAGATTACGTAACTGAAAATCTGTGGCAGTAATATGTAAAAGGAGCATAATGATCATCAGCATAACAATCGTTCATAGACTAAGGACTATCAGATGAAATTTTTAGATAATTGTTTGTAATCAGTCAGTTAACATGACTGTTTAATTTTAAATTACACCCAACAAAGAATGGTTTTAGTTGAAATTGTCCATTTTGATCAACTGGGCTCCTTTTAGTATGTTTTGACATCAATAAAAGAAGAAAATTTACATATAATAGAGAAATACTCCTGGGAACAACATGAGAAAGCCAACAGCTTCGGGCACATAAAAGCTGTGGAGAACATTGTGCGAACTCTGGTGGCGCAGGGGATATTAAGACTGTTGTAGAAAATGCAAATCTTGATAAATCTCCCCCAATGTATCAGAAATGCATAAAATGGCCAGTGTAGTATAATGATTAGAGATGAGCGAACATGCTCGTCCGAGCTTGGTGCTCGTTCGAGCATTAGGGTATTCGTACATGCTCGATACTCGGACGAGCATCTCGCGATACTCGAGGAAATGGCATCTTCCTCTTCCTGCATGTTAGGCATCTTTTTCTCAGCCAATTAACATGCAGGAGAGTCTTTGGTACCTCCTAGCATCACGTGGAACCCCTACAATTCGATAGCAGGGACTGGCTGGCCAGATCAGATGACCTGGGAATATAAGAATCTGGTCCCGCGCTGCTCGCCTCAGATGCAGATAGAGCTGCTGTCTGTCAGGGAGAGTGTTAGGGCCTCAATTTAGATATTGGTTAGGCAGGAATCATCCTCAAAGAACCCAACAGCCCTTCTAAGGGATACAAGCACCTTTTTTTTGTCTCCTCCTGGCTGCTGGCTGGGACTTGTAGTGCAGCTACTGCCATCTTGGCTGCACACTGTGCACAGTGACTGGTGGCAGAAAGGGGACAGCACGTGGTCCACACAGACCCCAAAGAAATTGCCCAAAGTCCTCTCAGTACTCATTTTTGCTGCTCCTGTACCTTGGCTTGCTAGGATATGTAGTGCAGTCTAGGGAATACGTTTTTTCTCTCAGTTATATATACTACAGTGCAGTGAACAATTCTGTAGTGTGCTGTACAGTAGCCGCAGTCTAAAGAGTACGTTTTTTCTCTCAGTTATATATACTACAGTGCAGTGAACAATTCTGTAGTGTGCTGTACAGTAGCCGCATTCTAAACAGTACGTTTTTTCTCTCAGTTATATATACTACAGTGCAGTGAACAATTCTGTAGTGTGCTGTACAGTAGCCGCAGTCTAAAGAGTACATTTTTTTCTCTCAGTTACATATACTACAGTGCATTGAAAAATGATGTCGTGTGTGGTACAGTAGCCACAGTCTAAAGACTACGTTCTTTCTCTCAGTTATATATACTACAGTGCAGTGGAAAATTCTGTTGTGTGCGGTACAGTAGCCGCAGTCTAGAAAATACGTTTTTCTCTCAGTCATATATACTACAGTGCAGTGAACAATTCTGTAGTGTGCTGTACAGTAGCCGCAGTCTAAAGACTAAATTTTTTCTCTCAGTTATATATACTACAGTCCAGTGAAAAATTGAGTGGTGTGCGGTACAGTAGCCGCAGTCTAAAGACTACGTTTTTTTCTCTCAGTTATATATACTACAGTCCAGTGAAAAATTGAGTGATGTGCGGTACAATAGCCGCTGTTTAAAGACTACGTTTTTCCTCTCAGTTATATATACTACAGTGCAGTGAAAAATTCTGTCGTGTGCGGTACAGTAGCCGCAGTCTAAGGACTACGTTTTTTTTCCAGTTATATATACTACAGTGCAGTGAAAAATTCTGTCGTGTGGGATACAGTAGCCGGAGTCTAGAAAATACGTTTTTTCTCTCAGTTATATAAACTACAGTGCAGTGAACAATTCTGTCGTGTGCGGTACAGTAGCCAGAGTCTAGAAAATACGTTTTTTCTCTCAGTTATATATACTACAGTCCAGTGAAAAACTGAGTGGTGTGCGGTACAGTAGCCGCAGTCTAAAGAGTATGTTTTTTCTCTCAGTTATATATACTACAGTGCAGTGAAAAATTCTGTCGTGTGCGGTACAGTAACCGCAGTCTAAAGACTCAGTTTTTTCTCTCAGTTATATATACTACAGTCCAGTGAAAAATCGAGTGGTGTGCGGTACAATAGCCACAGTCTAAAGACTAAGTTTTTTCTCTCAGTTATATATACTATAGTGCAGTGAACAATTCTGTTGTGTGCGGTACAGTAGCCGGAGTCTAGAAAATACTTTTTTTCTCTCAGTTATATATACTACAGTGCAGTGAAAAATTCTGTCGTGTGCGGTACAGTAGCCACAGTCTAAAGACTACGTTTTTTCTTTCAGTTATATATATACAGTGCAGTGAACAATTCTGCCGTGTTTGGTACAGTATCCGGAGTCTAGAAAATACGTTTTTTCTCTCAGTTATATATACTACAGACCAGTGAAAAATTGAGTGGTGTGCGGTAAAGTAGCTGGAGTCTAAGGACTACGTTTTTTCTCTCAGCAATATATACTACAGTGCAGTGAAAAATTCTGACGTGTGCGGTACTGTAGCCGGAGTCTAAAGACTACGTTTTTTCTCTCAGTTATATATACTACAGTGCAGTGAAAAATTCTGTTGTGTGCGGTACATTAGCCGGAGTCTAAAGACTACGTTTTTTTCTCTCAGTCATATATTCTACAGTGCAGTGAAAAATTCTTTCTTGTGCGGTACAGTAGCCGGAGTCTAAAGACTACGTTCTTTCTGTCAGTTATATATACTACAGTGCAGTGAAAAATTCTTTCGTGTGCAGTACAGTAGCCGGAGTCTAAAGACTACGTTTTTTCGCTCAGTTATATATACTACAGTGCAGTGAAAAATTCTGTTGTGTGCGGTACAGTAGCCGGAGTCTAGAAAATACGTTTTTTTGCCTCAGATAGTAGTTCTACTCTCTACTGAATACAGTTTTGGCCTCAGATATTAATTCTACAGTTTAGTGAATATACAAAATGGTGAACCCCAGGGGTAAGGGTCGAGGACAAGGACGTGGGCGTCCAAGTGATGTAGGGGGCAGAGGCCGTGGTCCTGGGCAGGGTGACACAGTACCTACTGATGAGGGAGCAGTGGAACGCCGCAGAGTTTCGCTCCCTAGCTTCATCTCGCAACTTACAGGGTCACGTGGTACACCACTATTGAAACCACAACAGTGCGAACAGGTGGTCATGTGGATAGCGGATAATGTGTCCAGTAATTTATCCACCACCCAGTCTTCCACACAGTCCACCCACGCTAGCCAAGGGAGTAGCCTGCCCCCCACCTACAGGCCCTCTCTCCAAACAATTTACCCGGCTATGGGACGTATTAGATTTTGAACTGATTTTTTTGGGTTCTTCTTTTAATTGGCTCCTGACCTGTGATAGGCAGAGAATGGACATGTCCCCTTAGCTGCAGTAGAAAAGACACTCCCCTGGCCAGAGCAAGCTCTTTTTCCTTTTCTGTGTTCAAAAAATCCATGAAATATATGGTCCCAAGATAGGGGACGTATACGATTTTAAACTGAGAAGAATCGATACCACACATGCCCCACTAGTTCAAGCTCAATGTTGACAGCCGTACCAGTTGATGCCAAATTTTTAAGTGGGGGTTCCACCACTACCAGCCTAACCACCACCAGCATGCGCAGGTATACGAGTGCTAAACACTATGGAACCAAGGCCGTCCGTTCCCCTCATGCGGGTCCCACCACTGCTCCTTCCACTGTGTCACTCGCTGCCTCTGCGAATCAACCCCCAACCCAGGACCCCGGCACGAGCGCCTCCCGCCGGAAAACCACCCCTTCGCCTCCATGATCCTCCACACTGTCCACCAATGTGTCCCTGCGCAACGTTCAGCTGTCATTACAGCAGACGTTGGAGCGCAAGCAGAAAAAAAGTTCAGCCCACCTACATGCACAAGCCCTCAAGGTCCACATACAGGGCCACGCTAAATTTTTAATGTGCTCTACCTGCTACCGTCGTGTAGCTCGGTCACTCTGACCGAGTCTGACCCTGGGGCCGCTCATGTACTGCCCACTTGGAGGATTGCGGGGCCTACCTCGGTCATGGTTTCTCAGACTTACTATGCCTCTTCCTCCAACCCTCCTCCTCCTCCT